>JAUCMS010000127.1:17711492-17727747 GCA_032357445.1 Enteromius radiatus
TTTATACACCTGGGGCCAGGCCAAGTGATTAGCACACCTGATTCTGATCATTTGAATGGGTGAGCGAAAACTTTTGGAAATATAGTGTATATATATATACACACACACACACACACCTATACATATATTTTCTGAACGTTTTTCATCTACCTGTAGATAAAGTTTTGGTTGGAAAAAAATATATTCCAAATAAGTGCTGTTCTTATGACCTTTTATTAATCAGATATGTATATATTAATTATATTATATGCTATCTAATATTATACATAAGAAGAAATTATCTATTCATTTTACTTTTAGTATGCAGCACACCCAGCTTTCCACTTGAGCTTTATTTTCCTTATCCAGGAAAACCTCTGCCAGTTTTGAATGTACAGTGAATGTGGAATATTATCCATAATACCCCATGAATAAATCCACTTCTGAGTCCAAAGAAGTCTCTGTAGCCAGACACTTCATTTTTAATGCTTCTGTCACAGAGGATATTCACACCTCTGCCCTGTTCAAACCTCCTATAAAGGGCTATGAGAACGAGCAGTTAGGCCCCAGGAACACTGTGAATTAGAGGATGCCAGACATGTACATGTATTGAGCATAAAACACATGAATAAGCCAAATGATGTTACTACACATACTCTGCTGAAATACATCCTTAACCTCACCCCTCAAAGCAATTCTGTTTGACAGGTTGTAGACAAATTGAAAAGCAGTTTTACCCCTCAGAATGAGTATTCTTGCTGGGCTTGCCCGTGAACATTTTAGGTTTGTTCATGCAAAGGTTCTGTACCAAAGATTTGACTGAAACCCAAACACTAGACCTATTATACCGATTTAAAAAAACAAGTCAGAAGATAAGAGCTCACATGGCAAGAGGAAGTCTCACAGTTCCTTCGGGACAAATAAACATTTTATTTGTGTTTCTGCACACTTTCATGTATACATATGTAGGCCTACTTTGAAATATTCATTGACTCATTTAGTCTTTTAGATTTCTTGATTGGTATCTAAAGAGCTGCAGTTAAAGCCCTTGAAAAGTGAGATAACTTCATATCGTTTGTACTAACATTTTGTCAAGGCTGAAATAAGTGAAGCTGTGAATATAAGGAGTTATTATAACAAAACAACACTTGATCCAAAAATAAAAGTAAGATCAAATCAAAATGTAATTAATCAAGCTAGAATTTGTAAACAAAACATGACCCACGTTGAAAACAGCCTTTGTTGTTATGACTTTGATTCCGTTCATTTTTGCAAATGGGAATTAATGATAAGAATCCCTGTGATTATGAAATAAAACAATGATTAACAAACAAACATTGTGAAGAAGAGTGAGCGCGGGAACACATAGACAGAAGGGAAATAATAAATTGAGCGCTTTAATAATTCCACATGTGAGAGGGCGAGGAAGACCTGCCATGCATGGCTTTCACGTATTAATATGTTTTAGATCTGCCTCTAATTAGGACTAGTGAATAAAGTAAAAGTCCAAACAGTTGCTCTCCAGATAATAATGATTAGCTGTTGCAGAAATCTGGACATCTTGAACATTTAATATTACTTCTCTTTAATCGCACATTTTATGTTATTAGCGTTTTCTTTTCTCTCTGATGTGCTAACTTAATAGTTCAAAGCCACACTATAGCAAGTTGGGCATGATGGAAATATAAGAGTAAACGTGTTATGTTGTTAAGTTATGCTTTGTTTCATTGTATGTATGTGTATTGATTTATCATGACCTGAGAAATGTTCTACGTCAAAGCAGATCTTCTGCTATGTAGCCACCAGCCTTGTTTTCCTCTAGACTGTGAGAAATTGTGTGTAGTTTAGTGAGAGTGGCATTGCTCTAGCAGCTAAAACCCCAGGGTGAGCATGTCTCCGCTGTAGTTAGATTTTCTAGTCTATTCATTAATAATGACTTGAGAAGCAAAAGCTATTTTTTTTTATAGCAAAACAGTATGTGAGAATTGTTTTTTTTGTTTTTTGTTTTTTTGTCTGACAGAACAGCAGGGTACAAACCTTTCCTCACAGTTTCCTTTCTTACTTCCTCAGTGTTTTTAAACCAGTCATCTGTAACAAAGTTTGTTCGGTATATGCTTATATGCATATCTGTAAATTTATTTCATGTGTGTCAGCTATGTGGTGGAAAAAGGTTGTTCTTAGCTTTTCCTACATCTTAATGTGGCAAGTGGTTCTCAACCAGGGGCCCTTGGCCCACTAAGGAGGCCTCAGCAAACTTCCAGGTGCACTTAAGAATGACTTTAACCAGTTTAAATGCGAAGATTGCAACAACCCCAAATTCTTATAGTTTACGTTCACTGACGCAGTTAGTGACTACCTCTCAGTAGTCTCAACAAATTGTGCATGTATTATTAGAAGGATTTTTTTCCACTGTTTATGATTTAAAAAAAGGTTATAGTGATGCTGATTTTTCTTTCTTATTTTTTTATGCAAAATTAACCAGAAGTTATTTTGATTTCAAATAACAAAAAAACAAGACATAACATATTTAATCATATTTGCTCAGGTTTATTTGTGATGACAAGGCTTCTCTAAATAATGTCCATAAGGGCTATTTGTTCAAAAGTGTGCACATTTGGAGAAATATTGTTGCATTTACACACATTCATATTTCACTCACACTTTAGTTTGTGGACAAATTCTTACTATTATGTAATTATAAACTACACCTTATCCATCACATTCTTAATTTACTGCTTATTAATAGCCAGTAAGGTAGTTGTTAAGTTCAAGTATGAAGAAGCATTAAGGAATCTAAAATATGGTCAAGACTAAATATATTATTGTCCTAACCAACACCTATCCCTAAACCTACCCATCATATATATATATATATATATATATATATACACACACACACACACACACACACACACACACACATATATACATATATACATACATTTACCCACAAAGTATACAGAAGGATGTGTGTGTGTGTGCTTGTATTGTCTGTGCTTTTATCAGTACACACAAGGTGAATGAGAAGGTGGATGTGACAGTTCATGTGTGAACAAGATCTCCCCTCTCATGTTTAAATTGCATAGACGGTCATTTGGCTCGTGCTTGAATTCCATCTTTAATATGGCATGGAAGCTGCCGGGTGCTCTAGGCCCAGGACAGTCACAAAATCAATTGCCTAGAAATGACATCTGCCAGGATTAGCCTCAGGAGCGCTCCTAGGTTGCATAAATGAAATCAGAGGTCCTAATTGTAGGCTGATTTATTCACTTGTCTGAGTGCATCATGGCAGATCAGCACACTGCCCTCAGCGCCCGCTGACTGCTTATACTGAAGCGTCATGCCCTCCTCTCTGTCTGTTTTTGACTCGCTCTCTCTATCTGAAGCCACTAGTGACAAAAATTGCATTCATTAATTCAGAACTTTAGAGGCCAAGGATAAATGAAATGAAGTGAGCTGTCATTTGGCTCAAGTTAGATAAAAATATTGACGCCTGCAGACATGCGCCTCTGCACAGTCTAACACAAAGGAAAATAACTTGCTTTGCCAGCTCTTGTTCATTTTGAATGGGCATTTAGAAACAGACATATCTGACAGTAAGCCTTAGCCATGCGATTCGGGAGAAGTAGGCATGCGGCAGGCACATGCAAATGACCTCGGAGCAAGTAAGAAGCAAGAAGCTTTGGAAGTGAGACATCATTTCCACCTGAGCGATGCTGCCTCTGATCCTCGGCGGGCAGCCGGCGGATCGCCACCCTGATATTTCCGCCAGGGGGATTAAAGGGGCGACAGCCCAGTGAAACTTTAACCTGCTGCTCCTCTAAATAAAATATTGAACAATGCTGAGTAAAGTGGCACTGAGCCAGAGAGGTATTAAACATTGATGCAGCTCCTGGGTCACAGGAGGAAATGTATCTAAGCTGTGAGTTCCTCTCCATCGCCTCCCCTTGTGCAGAAGAATGCAAATGCAGAGCTCAGGGATCTGATGAAAGACTGTGAGGGAGATAAAGTCAGAGTGGAGGGGAGCAAGCAGATAAAGAGTTTGGGTCAGGTTGCCCTCTCGCTTTCGGTGATTGTAGTGTTTATTTAAAGTTGCTTCTGCACAGCAATTACAATCCTTAACCTTTTGGAGGTCATTCAGAACTTTAAAGCACCATCTTGATGCTGACCTGTTCAATGAAGGGTCTTTTGGGTTTGATGAGTAGGAAAAAAACATATTCTGACCCAGACAAAAGGCAGATCTTTTTATGTTGACCCCGGAAATGACTGGAGCTAAAAAAAACAACAACCCAGAACTAATGCAAATAATTGCATGTTGTATTTCCTAGTTTATGTGCAGGGCTTAAATAAGGATAAAAAATTGAGTGTTTGTTTAATTGTAAATACTGTAAAAATAGTCATTGTGATTATCAATTTGGAAAATATTTTTTCTCAAATCATACAATTTGTATAATATTTTTTCATACAATATTTTATTTCAAGATACTTTGGTGAATAGAAAGTTTAAAAGGACAGCATTTATTTGAACCTAATGTATTAACTGTGGTTACAATTATTCATGTGATTGTATATATATATTTATAACTACTTTTATAATGCATTATACAAAAAGCTTGTCACCCAAAATAAATGAAATGTGAAAACTTCATACCATGTGTTGACAAGTGCCTATGTTTTTGCAGCTCTGACTTATTGTAATAAACATAAGTGCCTGAATATGTAGTTTCTGCAAGTGCCCGTCTATGAGAAAATAATACTAGTTAATATATTGAAAATGTGTTTTTGAGTGAGTACTTGCAGTAAATACATTTATTTTCTTTGTGCTTTGATATGCCTGGAATGGCTATTTTTATATTGCCGAGGCAGTGCAATTAAACGGAACAATAAACATTAAATCTCTAATGTTAAATGATAAATACTTAAGAGGAATATGTTATGCAATGCAATCATTGCCCTAGTTCAAATCCACTTGCATATGCAATAAATGAAGCCTATTTGATTGCATTTATTGTGATTTTATTGCCTTGATTAACTAGTATAGCAAAGAGAGCTGCTTGGAAGAAGTTGCCAGTTCATTTTCAATGAGGGTGGGCGGAAGTTAAAGCTGGAACAATCTTGTAAGACCACAGAACAGATTGTATCTTAGAGCTATACTGTATGTGGTGAGATGCAACTTGTTGACTCTATCTGCAAATAAAAACTGATTCAGATTATTTGCCTGTGAGGTATATGTGCTCATAACTTTGACTTTGAAGGGCCAAGAATCCAAGCATAGCTCATATACCTTTGACATGAATCACTCCTGTTATTTTTCCCTTCTGAACCTGTTTATTCTAGTTGGGAAAAAGTCTTGCCAGTCTGTTTTAGAAGATCAGCCTCAGTCCCTTAGGCTCAATTCGATTGGATATATTTAAAGCTATACATCCTGCATCCCGTGTGTATTCTTACATTTCAATGGCTTTCAGAGACCCAGGTGCTCTTTGCTGGTCACAATTTTCCTCTCTGCAGGATTAACTCAATAATATGCCCTCGCTCCAGGAGCTTGGGCTGGTATCGTCATCTGACATTTTCAGCTGTCTGCGGGTCTCCAAGACGTGGCTCGTGTACCTTAGACTGTAAACAGGGTCAAACAATCCCAGTGTCGATCAATACCCCAAAGAGAGACCTAACCGGGCCCAGCACTGCCAGACATAGTCAGAAAGCCAGCCTCTTTAGTTCCAAAGAGTGGCAGCCAACAGGAAAATAAAGCACCACAAATCTTTCACAGGGCTAATGACTCAGGGCATGGTAAACCAGACACATTACAAAGACATCATAACGCCTGTTTACTAAGATGCTCACGCTTAACCACACGTCACTGTCGATTGAGAAGCAGGCAGTCTATTCGCTCTCTTGCTCCCTATTCTCCTGCTCTGGTGGCAGATGTTGCACCATAGAGACGATTAAACACATCAGCATCCCCATGAAATGTGAATGAGGCAATGACAACATTCTGCTGAGATCACAATGGTAGTCAAATCACGCCTTACTCATTCTGACTTCCTTCACATAATTACTGCAGCTGCATCCAATATTTTTCCTTGTAAGGGCTATGTGGCTATATGCATCTTACATCATTGGACATTTTCTAATTTTGGGATTTAAAATAGAAACAGCTTATTATAAATAGTTATATTTGGACGGCTTACGTTATTATATTAGTCATTGCTGAATATGTACGGTTAAGTGACTATATAAATGAAGGTCACACAAGCCAAGATGCATCTCATATGTAATGTATGCAAGTTTACATTTTAGTTTTGGCCTTTGAGTCAGTTTAACTGACAGGGACAGTAGAGACGGGACACTGTAGGCTGGTTTCAGAGACACTTTTAACAATGCTGATATAACTGAAGAAATGTTGGCAACACTTTACAATAAGGTAAGAAAAACAAAAAAAACCAAAACAAACAAAAAAAAAAACCAATCATTTTGGAAATGTACGACATACCATAAACCTAGAGTAAACCAACAATTTATCTGGTTCATAAAGTTTTGAATAGACACATTACTTGATAATTTTGATTTATTATTAAATTGTCATAACACTTAAAGTGTTCATTACAAATAATGAAAATCAGGAAAAAATGGAGTAAAAATTAAATGTGGAAATGTCCAAAAAAGGTATTTAATATACTGAAATGTTATGTTTTCTTTTGCTAAAATATAATATAAAAATATAAAAGAATTATATTCTATATTATAATATAATTGATTTGATTGACAAATATTAGAAATAGGGTTGTGCTATATACACATTTTAGTGAATAACAAATAAATGCTCTAAAAGTTTTGGTAATTAGGAGATTTTACTATTACTAAAATTGTGCCTTATTAAAGGAATAGTTCATCCAATATATATATATATATATATATTCTGTTATCATTTACTTACCTTTATGTTGCTGAAAACATATGACTTTCTTTTACAGAACACAAAAGAAGATATTTTGATTGGAAATATTTAAAATGAAAACCAACATATTCCAGTCAATGTTGTATTGGAGCTTACGGACCAAAAAAAAAAAAAAATGGAGGTTGAAAGAAAATTATACTCATATGTTTGGACCAACATTAGTGTGAATAAATCAGAATTTTTGAATATAATACATATTCATTATAAATAATTTGTTTATAGTAGACGAGAATGATGTGAGCCAGGCTTAAAGTTGCATACTTCTAGTCTAGAGCTCCAATGGAAATGAGGTACAAACATGAAATTGACATGAGCCGGACTTGAGCCTGTGTTACAGTTCGATGCGTCAGAGCACCAGCGCTAATTACTAAATCACAGCTCCAATGTATTTGATGTTTAAAGGAGAACTTTGACATGAATGTGAGAGGCACTATGTTAAGCACATTTCACTGCGAGCTAATCTTACTCCCACCACCTCTCATTCCACAAGGTTAAACGCTTGACTTTACATGCTTACGGATCAAATTTTCCATATTTTCACTTCTGTAAAAATGTACTCAAATCTGAATGAGTGCTTTCAAAAGTTGACAAATATAAATGTCACAGGACATCCAGTGTTATTAGTGGAATTCTAAAGTTAGTGGAATAGGAAAACGGCATAAAAATCTGGGGCTGAATCACCAGAGCATGCAGTTGTAATGATAAGGCCATTACCTAGGCTATGAAGAGATGCTGCCAATTCTGTCACCCAAAATTAGAGGAGAGCCAGTAACATTTCCACATTTTTGTCGCTCTTGTTTGGAGAGGATTCAGGCTGTCAATAAGTATACCTACTAACTATATAATAGTGTGGAAGTACTGCCAGTTCGAATAAAACAACAGAGAGATCAACTGAATGAAAGGTGACCTTGCCATAATTGAGATTCATCACAGGCATGGCGGGCGGCGGAGGGGAGAAACGAAAGCGAATGAAATAAAAGACAGAGAGAGAGAGAGAGAGAATAACACAACACAAATATGCATTGCCAATTTTATAGGAGAACGGCCAACTGTTGTTCGATCGTGCGGCCTGAATGTCAATTCTGAGCTTAAAGCGCAAGTTCCCTTTTTACATGTTTAGCTCCCTGTGTCTCTTCTTCTCTCTCTTTTTTTTCTGTTATTGTGCTGGGCAGCATGTATAGAGAGACAAATTATGCCTTCCCTGCAGTAGAAAGAGCTTGCGGTCGGAGCTGTTCACTCTGTGGGAGAGATAACAGAGCTCAGCAATCCACCAGTCAGACAGAAGATTTCACTTAATACGCCGACTTCAATCACATTATTTCCTTATTTAAAATTCGGAGAGAATCAACCTCCTGTGCAGAGCTTCAAGGCAACAGACAGATGTAAGTAAGCTGGATGTCAGGGCATGAATAGGACTCAGTGGGACCTGGCTTACACCGGGTGAGATTATGCTGCCTTTTCTGCGACATACAATGGCAGGTTTGAGTTTTAGCTATATCCCACTGCAGGGCCGAATAAAGACCTCACTACTCATGGCTGTCCTCATCCAATCATGGTTTATTTGTTTGGATAGTTTGAAACAGTGAAAATGTATATTATTATCAGCTCATGTGATTCACATTGACATAAGAGATGAGAAAGTTTGAATAATTTTTTTTTTTTTTAGTTCATAAATATACCATTAAAGTCAGTTTGAAGAAACATTATCTGCCTGAGGAATTAATTAATTATATAAAAAGTAGTTTTAAAATACAAACTAGGCAACATGAATGGCCAAAAAGTGGCAATTTGGTGAAACTTAAAATGATTTCTGTTCTCTGGGTGACAGTAATTGCTTTTGTCAAATAGGGAAAAAAGTAATCAGCGGGAACTTAATTAAAGGTTATTCTTTAGACATGACTGTTAAAGACAAGACAATTAAAAGGCCCATTATTCCATAATGAGATACATGTGGAATAACTGCCTTACAGTCTTCTGAGGATAAGATTGACTAAATGGAATGCAGCTGTATCAGAATGTATCAAATTGCCTCACACTTTTCTTTAGATTTGAATGCGAATAAGTTTTGTTGTATATAACATACTTCGTATATTTACTTGAGATATTGAGAATCTTCATTGGCAATCGCAAAGTGACCAAAGCGACCTTCTCTTTCCTATAATGAAATGTCTGGCACCTTGTTACCCTGAGGATACAAGAAGCGGCCCATGCGGACATGATCGAGTGTCTCATAGTTTCCAAAAGGAAACACAGCATGGCCCAGATTACATCCCACCTGTCTCTTTCCTTCAAGCCCATCCATTCTCCCCTACTATATCTCTCTGTTTCAACATCTTCCCTTGTCCCGCTCTGCTTGGCTCTAAAGGATGGATAGCTGCTTCAATTCCCAGGTGTGTGCATGAGATGTAATTTTCCTCAGGTGTCTCTAATTGCCTATCATTTAGTATTTATGGCACTGGATATTTATCACTTGCTTCTTTAGTAGCAGGAGTGAAAAAGATCTCACATGTCCACCACGTCTTAGTTGTAGGATGAAGATGTGAGGGGGTCTGCTAATGTGACGACTATCTATTCAGATAATCCTGATGAGAGAGAACTTTATTCACTGACAGTTGTGCTTGTGAGTCCATTACATAAAGTAAAATGTATGGTAAAAAAAATATCTAATTAAATTTCAGAAAAAAATGTTTTTTAGGCTCATACATTGTTCAAATGGTTGAAAAGTCTGATGTTAATGCAGAAAGTCCACACCATATATCTTCCACACTACTGTTTGGTACTTTTTGGCAGTTTAATAGACTGTGAAGGGCACTTTCCCCCCCCGAGAACTCTGTAGTTCAACCTTATTCTCCCTTATTTCTGTTGCAATTATCAGCAAATCATTTATTAATAACACCAAACATGCATTTTTAATTTGTTAAATGAACGGCTGTCTAAAATGTTCTGCTCTCCCAAATGTGTTTCCTCATTATCGATTAAAGGAACTTTAAACCTTTCCCTTAATTTAATCGTTTACCCTAATTTAATTTGTTGTTGTGAGACTGTTCTAATTTATTCTGTCTAATTGCTGTCGTCTGTTTGGAAACCCCTTTTTTTCCGAATGAGACTGGTGATACCTTCTGCACGGTGGATTGCTATTAACAAATAGGTGGGCTAGCGAAGTCAATTAATTTATATCATTGAATTAATGTAACTGATTCTTTTTATAATCAAGCCTTCAAAATGAACAATACTGTACATTTCCCTGCTTCCAAAAAGAACAAAGAATCATTCATCTAACTGTATTTGCCTTAAAGTAACGAACAAGCTGATCACAGCTGGTGCCCCTAAAGAATGAAGTTAATGAGCTGCTTCGTTTGTACTTTTTATGAGTCTGTTTTTCAAATTATTTTCTCTGCTTAATTACTTTTTGAAGAAAAGGGCTTCAAAGTTAAAAGGCAGACATCTGGAAACACTGTACACAATCACGGCCATGCTTGGACAAGGATTACCCTGAACCATGCAGATACATCGCTCCCTGAAAAAGCGATGTTAAGATTTTCAAAAATGAATATACTTTTATCACTGTTCTTTGTTATCATTTACTCATTCTCATGCCATTTCAAACCTGACTTTCTTCTTCAGAAAATAAAAGTGTGTTTTTGTCCAAATATTGAAAGCCATTTGGGTCTGATGTTGTTTTGGACATCACTGACTTGCAATGTATGAACAAAAGCTTATTGAAATAATTTTTTGTCTCCAGTGGATCCCTTTACAGTGAATGGGTGCCATCAAAATAATATCCAGTAGAAGTGTTTTGGACTGTTTTTATTTTCTCACATTTCTCTCTTGACTCGTACAAGACCATTTTTTCACTGGAGAAACCAAATGATCCACTGAGCAAGAAATGTAATGTTAATTTCTTCCAGATCTGTTCCGGTGAAGAAACAAACTTTCTTGGATGGCCTGAGAATGTTAACTTTCAGCAAATTTTCATTTTTGACTAAAGTATTCTGTTAACATGATGCGGAAATCAAGCAGCGGGGAGGGCTAAAGCAGCATCTCAAACTGGAGCTGCAATTACATGCTTTGCTAAACATGAAGTTTTGAAGTCTTGTGTCAACAACCAAACTGCAATAATAACTTACTGTTCAGAGGTGGCAGTGATTACAGATGAGCATTTAAGTGATAGTGTGAAAGTGCGAGAGGAGGAAACAATAGCAGCAGGCAGCACTGGAAAAAGGGAGCTGTCCATTGTGCCGTGCTGCTGAAACGCGTCCCTGCATGGGTTAAGGACGGGAACACACCCTGTCACTGCTGATAATAACCAGACACTGGAGCTCTCATACTGTTTCAAGAATGAATTGCGCTGCATGTTGCCTCTTTTTGATAAATATATGTTCAAAAAACATATGAAGCACTTGAGCTTAAACAAATTAGAGCAGGGTTTTGTACGTGCTTCTCTCTCATTTTGCTTCTTAGAGCACTTTTATTAAAACGTGTTTAATTACATTCTTACTGTGAGGCGAGATCAGAGGAAGAATCCCCTGAGTCACCTCCTGTTGTCATCTAATACCCTTCAGCGCTTCCAGCACCTACTTCCCTAACTTTTCTCTCTATCTCTCGCCTGTAATAATCGTCTTTTCTGCAAGTCGCAACAACAACGTGACAAATCCGTGACACTGAAAGCAGCCGATAACCAGCTTTATGTTATCGTCTTGCTTCTGTCCAACAGTGCTCCTATATATCAAACGGCTATGCATTTGATCTTGTTGAATCCAAATTTGTATGCAGTTTTTAAACTGAACGAGAGGACTGCCTTGTAAAACTGCTTAATAATGCCACAGTAAGGTTACCATGTTCTCAGTGAACAAAGTAAAACCATCTTGCATTTGTTGTTGAAGACGTGAATGGAAATCCCTGTAGGTCAGTGTACTGATTAGTCATCAAGGAGAGAGGCAGAATATCCCCCTCAGATGATTCGGTCATAATATCCAGTGGAATGGCTGCTCTATTTCTCATTGCCAAGGTGCTATTATTGCCAGATGCTACCTTCCCCATCATCCGGTTTACAAACAAATACCTTGAAACACAGGCCTAGGAAAAACAGGAGGGGAAGAAATCACACTCATCTGGGCCACACTAGAGACAGATGGCCAGTATTTAGAGACTTGTGAATCTGTCTGCCCTGAACGAGCTCTGCTCGGAACAACACATGCAGGTAATAACAATGCCACACTGCTTTACAAGCTTGATTGGAACAGTGCAGTGTATTTGTTGGGATTCATGTAGAAATGTGATGTGCTGATCTTTAAAGGGTTAGTTTACCCATTAATAAAAAAATCTCTCAGTAATTACTTGTTCCAAACCTGTAAGACCTTTGTTCAACTTCGGAACACAAAGGAAGATATAAACATCAGTAAAACTGTCTATGTGACATCAGTGGATTAACTTCAGTTTTGCAATGCTAGGAGAATACCTTTTTTTGCACAATAAAAACTAAAAATAACAATTTTCTTTGCACAAAAAAAAAAAAAAGTATTCTCATAGCACAGCAAAAGTGAAGTTGAGCCACTGGTGTCACATGGACTGTTTTACCAGTGTTTTTACTTTGTTTCTGGATCTGGGATAATTTCAGTTGTATTGTTGTCTATGGAGGGTCAGATGCATGGCTCTCTGATATCATCGAAAATATCTGAATTTGTGTTCTGAAGCTGAATGGTCTTACAAGGTTTGAAACAACATGAGGGTGAGTAATTAATGAAAGAATTTAAATTTTTTGGGAGAACTAACCCTTTAAATACTAAAAAAATAATAATAATAATAATAATTAAATAAATAATATATTTATATAATATTATTTATTTATTTTTTAAATGAGCTGTTATTTAATATTTTCAGTTTACATTTTACTTTCAGTTTGCCATTTTATGAATTTGTCATGTTTAGTACAGTAGGTTTCATTTCAGTTTTGGTATTTTAACAAACTGTTATTAAAGTACTTGCCAAGACAATTTTGTTTGTTCAAGTTTTTCTCTTTTCACCTTTGTATTTTATTTTATACAATAAACCTTAGTCATGGTAGCAGGGATGAAAATTAGGTGCACATAAGTACAGTGTACAGTTTAGTGGATTCTGCTATAGTTTAAAAACATTAAACTGTTTAGCCTACAAAAATCCCCCCATCCAAAGAAAAGAAAACAAAATGTGTGTATATATATATATATATATATATATATATATTACACTTCTCCTCACAGTCTCATTTTTGTCTGCTTTAATTTTTATTTTGTTACCTAACTTTTTTAATTTATTTTATTTTTTTTTACAAAATGTGTGTGCTCTTTACTCCTCTGGCTGATATACTCAGGGGTATGTTTTAAATTTGCACCCTTTTCCTTTGTACTGGAATATTTAAGAACTACTACTGCAGAGAAAACTTTCCAAGCTGACCTTTTTAGTGTGATTTCCTGCAATAATTATCTAATTCCAGAGGCCATTGTGCTCCTTTAATGATATAACTCTTTTTCTTGGTGGTGTTTAATTATCTGGGTGAGCATGGTGCAGTAATCAAACTCACATGCAACATTATCAGGTTGACCAGGAATAAGAAACACAATTACTGATGAGCAAGGTCATAATTTGAGAAAGAGGAATGCAGCATGCTTGCCTTTGCTATTACTTCTTTGCTGCTGCTACATCTTAAATGTAGCTCAAATTAAAATGCAGACTTCCAAATGTCTCCATTTCCATACCAAATGGAATGCTGCTTTGATTTTTACTTTTGTTTGAGCTTCAAGGACACGAGCCTGGCATGAAAGTATCCTTACCGTAGTGAATGCTATGAATTACGTTTCTGCTCACATACAGTATAGTCATTTATTTGGTCTACACTGAATATATTGGTAATGGCTCGTAAAGCAGTTTTAAGTGTAGAATAACTTGAATTTAATTTGATAGAATTTAGCTTTAAAGCTACCATCATTGTAAAATGTCTATATCTTAGGTGTGTGATAAACCAGAGTGTGAGAGTGGATTATAAAATCTTCATGATACATTAAATCCTATTAATTCATTTAAAGTACCTGGGGATTCATAAAAAGGAAATTCATGCAGATGAAAATGGAAACAAAGCACTTTTTTTGGCAGAGATTTCAAGTTGCGTACAACACAAGCCCCTCGGCTTAATGCCAGCGAACCTCCATGTTTCTAGCGGATTTGCCTAATAAGAATCAATCAAGTGATTCTCTGTGCAAAGTTGTTCCCCTCTCAGCTCCTCGGCACGCATCACAGACATCTTGACAGGTCGCAGAGTGTGTCGTCCTCTAGTTCTGTTTAGACAGCGTCTCGTTTGTCAGAGCGAAGGGGAAAAGTCAACAATGAAGAAGCTTGACAAATTCCTTTAGATTCTCATGCTGATTAAATATTCAATTAATTTTTTGGGGGCCCGTGTTGTCACCCATTTCCATCCCTGATGCTTTCAAAAGGACAATAGCCTTCACAATATCTCATCTTCAGTCACAGCCAGTGACAGCTGGCACTGGAAAGGTTAGCTGTCCAGTAGGCTTTTTTTTTATTTATTATTTCCTGTGGGGGTGAGATAAAGAGGGGGAGATAGAGAGGCCTTGTGTTTTGGTAAGGCTTTGCACAGCTGTCTGAACTGTTAGTGAGGAGGATGGTCTGTGTGTGCATCAAAAGCTCTGTGTGCTATAGAGAGAGCTGTCTGGGAGAGAATAAAAGGCCTCTCCAGTGGTCATTTAAACAGGCTCAGCTGGGCATTCCAGCTTTCATCAGCTTGAGAGAAAGAAAGGGAGACACACAGAGACAAAAAGATATTAGGCTTCAGAATGCATATCAAAGCGCTAGATGTCCATGGATGATGAAAGGATCTGTCCGACGGCGACGAGTAACTACCTGACTTTGGTCAATAGCAGTAATTAATCATTTAAAAAAAAATCAACAACAATAAAATTAGTTGTTTGTTTTGGTTTTAAAAGACACAGTGTGTAATTTCTCTGCAGTTTGTTGGCACTAAGCGACAAAGAACTGTAAAAAACACCCCCTGTCTTCCAAGATGTGATCAAACAAATAGCCCCACCCCAAACTCACGCTATTGGTTGATTCGTAGTTGCTATGTCGAGGTGCTCAAACACAGCCACAGAGCTGCATTTCTTAAAAAATTGTCACTTATTCCCCCTCACATTGCTTTAAACCTGTATGACATACTTTTTTTTTCAAGTCAATGGGGTCCAAACAACATTAGACCCTTTTGTCAAAATATCTGTAAAAATATCATCTTCTGTGTTCTGCAGAAGTAGGGTGAGGCTGAGTACATGATGACACATTGTCTATGTGTGTGTGAACTATCCCTTAAATCGTAAAAATAATAATAACAAACAATTGCGCACAACAGCTTCAATGATAAATTATTTATCTTCATGGTGAACAGGACACCAGCCAAAGATGCAACTGATATATTTGTGCACACAACCAAACAAATTGTTGTAGGGATAGCCCTATTTGCCCTTGCGAATGCGAAGCACATTCATTTTCTGGATTTATGATGAAGAAAAATCCTCAGACCACAAGTGTTACAGTAAATACCTTTCAGCTTTTGAGGAAAATTTGATTCATGGCAACCGCACGAGACTCTGTTGAAACCCTGCAATTCTTTAGATTGGCTACTGTTATGCTTGTCTCTCAGAGGCCTCTCTGTACTGTCCTCAACGCCAAATAATACCCATATTAATATAATGAATGAGGGATTTAATAGACCTGGGGCAGTGGGGAAGAGTTGGTTTAACATGATTGTCTGGGGTGAATTATAATAGCAAATAGACCTTATTCAGTTTCCACATGAGAGAAGAAGATCCCATTTGCTTTTGAAATAAATATGTACGCTTAGAGGCAGGGTTTTCTCCATATTGTCTACAGTTTTGTGGCATATGAGATTTAGTCTAAACTACTGATACCAAACTCTAACTCACTGCTGGTTATAATGGTCATTACAAACATTGTTTTTTTTTTAATGTGTAAATAAAAGTTATTGGTGTATTTTTTTGCAAGATAAGGGATAATATGCAATTATATAAAGCCCTTCAGTCTTATACTACAGTTCTCTGCTTCGCATCGGGCTGCCGATAAGCCTGTCAGGCTTTATTGTGCGATTAAAAACCTGCTAGCTGTATATTATCCCGCTTGTTACATAGCTTCTTGCCTCAGAAATAAATAATAAAACAATAAATAAATAATACAATAATACAAATTTGTTTTAGTGCTGGGCAATGATTAATCGCGATTAATCGCATCCAAAATAAAAGTTTTTCTTTACATAATATATTT
>JAUCMS010000127.1:17734890-17750682 GCA_032357445.1 Enteromius radiatus
TGTATAATGGTGTAAAGTTGATGTCCCCTCAAAATAACTCAACACACAGCCATTAATGTCTGAACTGCTGGCAACAACAGTGAGGGGTGTACTCACTTTTGTGAGATACTGTATATGCATGATCCATGTATTATATTCAGAAATTATATGTAGATTTTCATCTTTAAGACGTCATAATTTAGTCATGTTGGAATGTGCAAATAAAAATGTCTTTTTTGAGTAAATAGAACAATGATGACTGCACGGTCCAAGGATAATGATGGATATTTAACCATGCAAATACAAGTTATAAGGATTATGCAAAAACAGATTAACATTTTGAAATGTAGAAGCTTTCTCTCTCTCTCTCTCATTCTTCCTTGCTCGCTCTTTCTCTTTCCCGTTCTTGGTATGTCCACGCCTGGAAATTCAATTAACAATAGAAATGTTTTGAGAGATGGATTTAAAAAAGTATTGCCGTGAGCAAGCTGGGATAAACTCTTAACCTCAGAGACAGTTTAAATGGTGACCTAACACAAAGGTTGAAATTATGATTTATGGATTGGGAGATATTATTCTTTGTTCTTCTCACAGTGGTGGGGGCCGATAACGGGAACGTACAATAGCGAGATTAGCCCAGTGATTGGAGTCATTCCTAAGACGCGCACTTGTGAAATCTCTCTGTGTCTGTGATGCAGCTCTCTGTTGTAACAACAGGGCCTTGATAATGCCATTGCTCACGGTTCATGACCAGAAAAAGATAAGAGAAATGAGTTTCTGTAAGCCTGCTACAGGGTTAACCTCTGACACTTATTTCATATCAGGCCTTACAAAACCTTTCCCTCCAGTCTGGCCTGGATCTCCAAACGCCACCCAAACACAATCTGCCACAGGTATTTACATGCTTCATGCCTGCACCATGCCGCAGTTTGCAAGTTATCAAACATCTCCTTGACCTTAAAAAGGAAAACGTACTAGGATAAGCAAACTGGCTCCCAGCAATAAAAAAAAAAAAAAAAAAAAATCATCCCTCTTAGTGAAAGCTTTTTCAGGGCCTTTTCTCTTAAATGGATTAGGTCTAGCGGCTCAGGGCATTGTCTTTCACTTGCATATCACTAATATTGTTTGTGACAAAACAGTGTAGTTTATCTCGCCTCCTTTTTTTCCACCGATCCATCCTTTTGTCATTTCTCCTTAAGGACATGTTGTCAGGGATGTAATGGTGTAGAAAATCATTGATATTAGAGAAGCATCTCCTGGAAATCCTTGACTCTGATGAAGCTAGATCCCATAGCAGATTTCACACGCCTTAGAAAGTTAATGGATAAATGCATTATTCAGATAAGTTGGGGGGGATACATAACTCGATTGAAGTAATTTGCAAACCATCAATTGTGTATCAAACTGAGTCTGTTTTCTTTTGGTGCCCCCGCCCCCCTTTCTCCACTAGGGCACTCTAATGGCTAACCATAGTTGACATCTGATTAGCAAACAACAGCATGCAGGCTCAATTTTTTCCACCAAACATCATTTCAGGCACATAATTTTCAAAGTAAGCTAGTTGGCGTTATATTGAGTAAATATGACCACCCAAATTGAATCTGACAAAGCAACATTATAATCCATCACAGCTTATTAGAAATTTCAAATTTTGGAATTAAGGACTAATAAGCAGACAATGAAGCTTTCAAGGAGATGGATGAGGCCTCTGAATAAACAGGAAATGGCCGTAATAAAAACACAGACTGTCAATGTTCCCTTCAGCACTAGGGCATTGAGTACAAAACACTATTCCATACATCAGTCCTTTTTTTAAACTATTATAAAATAAGTTGTCATCGAGTCATCATCATCAAATAAACAATAATATTTTCTGTTGTGATATTTTAACCTGTGCTTACAATGATTGTAACAGGTTAATATTTTAATGCTGTATTACCTTGCCATGACTTGTGAGTGTTCATAACATTGATGGTCTATACTGTAGATTATATTATCTCTGGAAGGCATGGCATGTAGCAAAACAGTTTCCTAAAACATTCACAGCTGAAACTGAAGTAGAAATGAATAACACACCCAAAAGTGAAAACTATCATCCCATATGAATTTATTGTTTCTGTGGAACACACACACAAAAATTGGTTTCCTTGCATGATATCTGTTTTTTATTCTTTACAATTAGATGAATTGAATTATATGGGTACAAATAAATAAATAAAATTATATTGGAATTATTATTATTATTATATTTTTTTTATAAAATGTTACTGTACTTCATTTGAAGTTCACTGTAAATGACAAGATATGTAAGCTGTCATGTTAAGTCAGATTCATTGTTTCTGAGTTACATAATACATGTTTAGTCATTTTAGGGTATATACAGAGTATATCATATAGCTGAAGACATGAAAGTTGATATATGATTCTATTTTCTATTTTATGCTCTGCTACACAGTCACTGTTTTGTAGATTACTATATTGTAAATGGAGCCATAATAAATCATTTTTACAATATATTGTGGTGGCTTGCATGATATGAAATAAAAACTGAAGGTCGTTGCAATCATTTGTGTTTTCTGAAAACCTGAGATTTTCCGTACTATCAGTTGTCCGATATTGCATTACAATACAAGTGCAATTACTGATTGAATCAATACGCTCAAATCATTTTCTCACCACCAGATCAAATCCTTGACAGATTCTCATTATTAATGCTTTAAAGAGTTATGATTGCAGAGACATGTTCTCCTGTTCAATCTACGTCCATGTCCACTGATCAAATATGGCTATTTTTAAAGCTCTCCTTGTTATTAATTAACTCAGAGCCATGTTGTTTGAGATTTCCCCAGGTTGCAATAGCTCTGGCTTTCACAGCACGTATGGGTAGTAACAGTGGAGAAGAAAAATGACTCACAAAGGCTTGCAGCGGAGGTCCCTTGGACAACATTACATGTCTGTAAGAAGCATTTGTCAGAAGCCAGCCTATTTCTTCTCACCTGCCACAGTCATTGGCTGTGTGTGTTCCAAAAATTGATCAATGTAGTCTACATATACCAGCAAGACGAATTTCATGGACTGCACACAGTCTCTTGATCCCTCTATTACATATCTGGAGACCATGGACAAGAAAAGAAGCTCATTTAGCATTTCAGATTAATGAAATTGCACAAACTCAAATTAGCACTTTTGATACTGAGCCAAGAACATTATCATTGTCTGACATTCTTTGAAAGTGTCACATTCATATTTCAGTCTCTGTCTATGAGGCCTTTCTTTTGTAAGAACATAAGAATCTCATTACAGATTCTGTAGTGCAAATTTCCCATGTCTGCGAGATTTACTACAAATAGATTTTTGGTGACAGATCAGGCTCCGCTTGGATGGATGGATCAGATGTATTTATCTTATGCTATGGGCTGATGGCGGTGATAATGAGAGATTTTGGGCTGACCGCTAAGCTGGGGTGTAGAGCATTATTTATCCTATTGATCCAGTAGAAAAGATAACACCTCAAATCCTTGACTGCTTGATTAAATAAATGATTAAAGTAGGGGCTCTGGGGACATAGAATGGCAAATTGTATTTTTTAAAAAGAGAACAATAGCACAACACAACTAGTCTCAGTGTTCATCAAGCCATCCATTCATCAATGATCATACTTTTGATGTCTGAAACAAGATTTGGGCAGAAAATTGAGATAAAGAGCCACCTTGATGACTATGAAGTTTGATAAATTCATCTCATCCTCACACATCTGTTTTAAGATGACAACCACATAATTTATCTGGATGGCCATTTTCATGTACTGAAATTGCTGGAGTTGATGTTTTTTTTATTTTGTTGTATTTGAAGTCGTAAATAAGTTTTTGTTTGGGACCATCTTGGTTGTTCAGGGAATTCTTGTTTATAAGGGAACCTGACAATTTATTCTAGACAGCTGCACCTCTGACAGCCTATCATTAGCTCCAAATTCTTCGGAGATGTTTTGTTCCCTAAAGACTGAGACAGATTGCAGAAAATCTAGAAATTACACGATGTAATTAAGGTTTATATTTCATAAAGAAAAGCGTCGCTGTGTCAAGCTTTTTCAACTCTCCTGTTGGTGCCCATCATCGTCAGTGTATACTTCTTTGATAGGTGCCTTTAACTAATTAAAGCATTTTTTTAGTTTTTCATCTGGTTCACTCAATTTCAGATGTGAAGCAGTCTTGAAATATGAATCATCAAACAAAAAAATAGTTATGAGCAGTAATTTATGCGTATAGTAAATTGCTGGTATATTAAAACCATCCTACACACAGAGGAAAAACAATCTTTTCGTTGAAATTGCATCAGGCAAAACTGCTCTTAGAGCAGGCTTGACTAGATACTTAGTAACCCTCTGATCGTTGCATTTGACTACCTTTTAAGCAGCTTTTTCAAGTGTTTGTCATTTTTGAGATCTTAATGGATTCTGCAGATGTGTAGGTCTAAATGACAAGACTCATAATGTGCTAATTATCATTCATTGATATTCAAGTCCAATTGCGTTCTATAAAGATTTTTTCCCACTTGATTCTCACAGTCATTTAAGCAGAAACTTACTTAAACCATTGGGGCAGGTGGTAGACCTGACAGTCTTTGAACAAAGCTCAATAACAAAAGAGGCAGTGAGAGAAGAGAATCTGCCATGATTATCACAGAAGATGGCTTTGTAGTTTTCTAACTATGTCAGAGGCAGACCGTACTGTACATCAATGCACTATAAAGGTAGACATTCTGAAAGGGAGAAAGAGGAAAAAGAAAGAAAGAAAGTTTTATTTGGCCTAGTATCACACGGCTGTCTTTTCAGGTTTACAGACCCACCTCTTATGTTTCCTATGTTTATTTTCAGTTGTTTCTTAGACCTCTTTGGTGCTGTACTTCGTTTATAATTTGTGAGCAAATGTATAGTTGTTGTGGGGTGATTATACAATACAGTTTAACGTAATGTCTTTTAAAGCTACATAAGATCAAATGTACTTATTCTGTTTGGTAAAAAAAATACAGAATATGAAAGACAGACAGACTTTATAAAGGGGGATAAGAGGACAGAGAACACGAAGACCTGAGCAAGTTTTTCTCTCTTACCTTTAAATTAAATTCGAAAGAACCTCTCACAAGTCTCCTGGTCTGGGGAGTACATTCGGGTGAAAAAGAGACCATTAGCACTGGGACTGTTAGGATGAGAACATGTAAGAAAGTCCAGAGATCTCTGTCTGAGGTTTGGGACTTTTAAAGCAATCTAGCAAGGGAATAATGATGAAGAATATCCCCTCAAATCTTTTTGCTGAAGACCTCTGGGACACTGCAGAGCACTTTTAAAATACCTTTAACCAGATGGCAAGAGATCTATTAACCTCATTATATTTGAAAGAATATCTTTGGTATTTAAAATCTGGAATTTTCAAGTCAAGCAACTATAGCAAATTGTTAGCACAGACCATGCTATAGCCTATTTCCTTGATTACAGTAATATGCATCTTTTTTTGCATTGTGATATTTTATTATATTCTATCTTAAGTGGTGAATAAGCATTTTAGCATATTTTAAATACCTCTGGCAAGACTGTCTCAGTTATTGAGAATGACATGCACAGTCATCTAATGTTCCCTGTCAATCTCCAGCAGTGATTTATTCACAGGGCCTCAAAAAGACTGATCTACTTATTTTGCATCAGTGAAATCTCACTGTTGTGGAAATGACAGAGTTAGAGAACAAGAGAGAGAGGGAAAATAAGTGAGACTGCATAAGCCAAGGTGAGAAGAAAATGAGAAATGCTGTTAACATATATACTAATTAGCAGAGGTGTAAAGTACTTGAGTAACAGTATTTCATCATTAGGGGAGACTAGGGCTAGTTGTCACATTTTTAACTCTAATAAATATTTCTTAGAAAGATTTGTTTTCCCAAAGTCATTTTGTATAGTATGACGGCGTTTTAGTGGCACCAAAAAAAAAAAAAACATTTATGAGATTAAAGTCGTAATATTACGAGATTTAAAGTCAAAATATTACGAGAATAAAAGTCGAAATATTACAAGAATAAAAATCGAAATGTTTCAAGTTAAAAGTTATAATATTTAGTATAGTGCACTTGCAAATAACCTGGATTGAGAGAAGGCCACGGGATTTAGGCATATTTGAATATTGTTGCGTCCGAGCGACCGCTTCATCTTACTGGGATTAGATCTAAGAACTCGCAGAAACCACTTAATATCAAGAATATAATATTTATTAAAAGGCAGGAACAACTTTTTTCTTAACATCAGCTCACAGACTCAGTCAACATTCCTTTGGGAGGCGCTGTAGCTCTCTTATTTAACCCTTTTAATACACTACAAAGGCATTTAATGATTATTAGCAATATGTGCAATATTCGTGGGGACATATGCTTAGAAATAATATTTCATGTCTTCCATTGGATTCATTATAGTGTGCCAGTGCCACCCAATAGCAATAAGATTTGTCCCTGAAGAACTTTTAAAACAAAGTCTCGGCTTTCAGTTTTATAGTGAAACACAAATTGTGTTTTACAGTAATGTGTTGTTCAAGCTCTTTACTGACCAGATCGCTGTACTATATGTATTCATTATTTGTAGGACCGAGCAATCGCAGTAATGTTCTGCTTTGTTGCTTTTGATATTAAACAGCACATCTTTCAAATGAATGTGTTTTTCCTCTTTGTTTCAAGTGTATAGCAAGGTATAAAAGTGAAGGAACATCAAAAGGCATGGGAAAACAGGCTATAGACTAATTTATAATGAAGTCTCATTGTAATCGGGAAAATTATTTATTTACACTGCCACTTAGACTAAAGTGATTTCAGCTATTTGTCAGGCTATAATATATGTCATGTTATAATATTGTTTGTATTTCGCTACAAAACTGGCAGATTTTGAAAGCAGTGAATATCTCCGGGTGCTCCCAATCTAGGCCAGCTTTATTCTCATAATATTTTGACTTTATTCTCGTAATGTTTCGACTTTTATTCTTGTAGTTTCGACTTTTATTCTCATAGTATTACGACTTTAATCTTGTAGTTTTAAATTTTTTATTTATTTTTTGGTGGCACTAAAATGCAGTCGTAGTATAGACACAGAACTTTAATCATTGGCAATAAATAAATAAATATATCTTTTTAGCACTTGCTCCTCAAAAAAGTTATAACACTGACCTGTTCCTTGTGCCTGTGTCTTGTTGTGATTTTGTGCCATGTGGTTCTTTGTATGTTTCTTTGTTCCATGTGCTCCTCGTGTTCTCTGTGTTTGTGTTTACATTCTGTCACCCATGTGCTTTCCCTTGTTTGTAGCTCCACCCCCTAATCAGTCCCTCACTCCCTGCCAGCCGTGTGTGTTCAGGTGTTCCCCATTTTCTCTGATTATGTCCTGTATTTAAACCGTGTCTTGTGTAATGCCCAGTTGTCTGTTGTTGAAGTTACACTGTTGTTCCTGTGATTGTCAGCATTGATCTTGTGAGTTCGTCAGCTTTCATGTCTTTATGTTGTTTAATAAATGTTCCAGTTTTCATTGAATCGCCTGCCTCCGAGCCTCCTTGTTCCCGCTGAGAAGCGAGGTCGCGACGTCACATCAGCGAGTTCGAGCCAGACGCCGAGCTCTGCCCTCCCAAGGGTTTAAACTTCTAGGGCTCAGACATGTTTGAAAACATTTTTGGGTACTACTTTACCCAATTTCTTTGAGTCTTTCAATAATTTTGACACTGTATCATGTATCCAAACTTTAATTTAAGTGCAGTATAATGTGTCTTTATTTTTTTTACTCCTCTGCTCATTAGGCCAGGTGGCCATGCCAGAAATGTTTATTTAAAACCAAGCTGACCCTCTGAGCCATCTAAATGATGCTCATGCTATTGTTCAGAGATTGAGACTTGATTATGTGAGCTGTGTTACTGGGTGGCAGCAGGTTCATTTTTATGAAGGCAACACATTGTGTGACTCTTGAATGCCTTTTGTCACATGCCATTAGTCACTTTGAAAGACACCCAGGTAATGGAGTGCTCCCAATTTCTTTCTTTTTTTTTTTTTTTTTCCCCGTTGCTACCCAGCTCAAGAGAATTTATCTGTGATTGATGGTGGATCACTCCAAACTGCTTGACAGAACTTTCCATTTAGGCTAAGGAAATTGCTCTTTTCCTTCCTCATGCTCCATCTTGAACTGAATGCTTGGACTGTTCACAATACTGCTGAGTCTAGCAATACAATGATGATTGATAGTACTTTACATTAAAAGCCAATTACCTGTTTTTTCTGACCCTAATGAAATGTCTTACTAAGAAGAATACTATGTAAGCAAACTAGCTCAAACAAAGAATCAAATCTGAATAATTTGAGATTCTATAGGGAATTGGCACAGAATCGCTGTTTTACGGTGGTCTGTGATTCAGTGAACAAACCGTATAACGTCAACTCTGCGCTGAATATTATAATCCAGATTCTGGTGTAAACAATATTAATAAGCACAGTAACAAGATCAGCAGTTTAAGACAACTTGTAAGCACAACACAAAAGATACTTCTCTTTTCAATTATAAATATGGCTTTATTGGATAAACTGAAGACACATAAACTAAACTAACACATGCATTCACACATTCGTACGAGTTGCAGGAAGATGTGAGGAAAGAGTGAGTTTAAGAATGAAAATGTGAAATCCCAATTTTACAGCACTAGGTGCTATTGCATCGACTTGAACAACCATCAATAAAAATTTTAAGTTTGTCAATGAGGTTAACATTTGTATAAATTTCACCAGTTCAGCCTGAATCTGGAGGTTTGTACTTGTGTTGCCTTTGTGCTACAGGATTCCTTCTGTGGTCCTCGCTGCAGAAAGGGGTTTCCCGAGGTTGCTGATTGGCTGGAAGTCAGTTGTCGTTGAAGTCTTGGGAAGGCCGATGATTGGGCAGTGGCTGAAGGAGAAGTGAGTCGCGGTCCATTTGAAGTTTGATGCGGTGCAGTCGGAGACTTGGAGACACGCCAGGCAAAACTGAAAAAAAAAAACTGGCGAGATTTCTCCTCCCAAATCATAAATCCAATTGTTATCTTATCAGTCACATGGTCTGCATTTTCCAGCTCTTGTAGAATATAATTTTGGACATGATATCTATAACATGAATATTATACATTTAACTAAGAATTGGTGGGAAGAAACATTTCAAACAAGAAGATTGCAGCAAAACCATAAACACGGAAACTATAAGCCATTCAATAGGGCAGTTTTTGTGAAGAATTTAAAGGTCTCATCAGGAATAATATATATATATATATATATATATATATATATATATACACTACACTACACAATATTGCATATATGATTTGCATATACAAAATTTTTTTCTAGTTGTTAATTGTTTGTTATCGGGAAGGCATGTTTTACCATGAGCTCTCCTCCCACAGCCCAAAGACATTCACTCTAGGTTAATTGATGACTCTAAATTCTCATTCAATATGTGTGAAGATAGAAGACTTATAGCCTTATAGCTTTATAGCCTTAGATGCTGGAATGACATTAAGAAGGAAATAAATAAATAAATTTACCATGTGCTAGAACTGGCTTCTTTCACTGAAGTGTAGATAGTGTTTGTGTGTCTGTACTCATTGAATGAAAGGTTCTTTGTAGGTTTCGATATTAATTAACTGTAGTATTTTGTGTAAGTATAAAGTTTTTCCCCGGTTAAACCAGTATTGATCAGTAAAGCTGTTGCTGAACACATCCAGCCATTCTAATGCCATTGTTCTGGCTGACTGTTTCCCATTGACTCCTGGGAGGATCCAAGCAGGCCTCTGTAGATGCATCATAGAAAGAGCCGGGTCATATATGAGCTATATTTCCACCAGTCAAAAGAATCATTTCCGTACAACCCATTTGGGATCCCCAACCTACTGCTAACTTCTTCTCAGAGCTTCCCTGAGGCTTTGTGTGCAAACGGAGAAAAACAGCATCATGATCAGCAGCATGTAGGAACAGAATTTGCACTGCCGAAAAGAAACAGACAGCAAGCGCTGAAATAGGAAAGCATAATTCCTGGAAGATATCATGAGGTTAAAATCAAATTTCTTCAACAACTCTAATTCCATCCTATATGGTATATGGTATTTAATTACTTCTTCATTTAACCAAATCACTGTAGTATGTCAAGCAGAAGTTTATTCAGAAGTGTCTTTTTAATTACGTAATATGTCCTGCTTTTAAGTGGCAGCTCGGATGATTATAGAGTATGACTGCTGCCATGAATTGAGGGTGCAAAGTATAATACAATTCTGGAGTATGCTTGATATTTGAAAGAAAAAAAAAATGTTGGAAAGTTGAAAGAAAAAAATACATACGAGAACTACAGAATTAAATTCCATTCACTGCCTTTTATATATATATGTATATATAGGCTGCAAGTGTATTCTTTTATGCACAGTATGTCTGAAGCCTTAAAGCATGTCCCTTTCTTCAGAGCGACTGGTTGGTTTCGGCTAATCAGCATTGCACCCCTACGAGGGGTAGACATGAAGACATACCAAATGACTGACCTTTGCTTTGAAGCATGTAAAGTACTTACCAGGAATATCCAATGGGTAGTGACACTTGCCTGCAGCCACCTTGAGGCATTTTGGAACATGTATCATTCCAAAAGCTCTGAATTCCTCTGGAGACCAGTGGGAGCTGTGACATGGGAAACAAATAGACCAAAGAGACAATGTCCTTGAGGGCCTGTGCACTTTTAACTATTTCATTACACTTGCAGTATGTTTCTTTGTCCTCTGCCATTTGATCCCAAACACAATGGTTCAGTGGTTGCACAAAATATTTTAGTGTACTCAGGTACAGGTAATTTACTTTCACAATACAGCCAGAGGCCAACTTTGGGTTGAGATATTGTGATCAATCTTGGTTTTCATTAAATTAAGTTGCACCATATTGGCTACTAGGAGACAATAAGGGCAAACAAAAATATAGGTGTGTTTAATTTGACACAAAGAGCAAACAATAGCTCTGAGCATTGTATAAACAACGATTATTTTCCATAGAAGGGCATAGAGGGACGCTAATTAAAGGCTATTAATCATTTACCACCCAATGGATCAACCAGGGCATTGGTTGCTGCTGGGTAGAAACACTTAACCCCCTTAAACAGAATTTTAATCGCTTCGAAATATGTCTCCTTGAATATCCCTTGCATTGCAAATCGTGGGTCGAGTTGATCCAGAGTGTTGCTGCTTTAAGCTCAACTCATCTCATTGCATCAAGCCCTCTTCTTACCGCTCGTATTATGCAAGTGTTCAATCCCTTATTAGCATCATGCAGTGATAACCTCCATTGTCATGGTTCAAAAGCTATTCCTGCAATTCAGCTGTTTCCCATAATCACTCCCCACTAGAGCTAATGCAGAACAAGCATCGAGCCTGATAATTATCTTATTCACCCTCCACGTCTTCGGTGCCCTGAAAATGAAATGTCCTCTTGAAAAGACTTGCATCACATTTATTGGAAGCCATTTGTCCCGCAATATTACAGGTGGAAGAAATAAATGTGATAATTGTGAGCACGTCTTTGCAAATACATTATTTTTAACCCATCAATTTTAAGTGGGGTGATGTTCTTGTCAGAACTTAAATTAGGCGAGCACATTATCTGGGCTCACTGACTTGGGGCTTTTGGGGCAAATAACAAACAGAGTCATTGGGAGAGAGACATGCTGTTTTCATTTCAGCTTGTTACAGTTTAATGGTCTTTTTGGGACTTTTATCTCCATGTTTTTTTGCTGTGTTTTTATAAAAGGCTTGTCAGAAGCATACTAGAGAGTGTGTGTGTGTGTGTGTTTAATTATTTATTTTTATGAAAAAATTGACAAAAAATCCATATCTATCTGTTTGCTAAAGTATTGTATCTTGTTTTCACTAAGTCAAGTTTCCTACAGTTCATCTCTTCTTCTTTATCTTCTTAGCATCTTTTTTCCAACAGAGAGCATGATTTATGATGTAGTGTAAATACTGAAAAGCAGCGTGCAGAACATAATGATGGTAGAAATACACTTTGTGTAAACAAAAAGGAAGTATTTATGAAAAGAAAATGTACAAAGTAACAAGACCTCAAACTGGCATAACTAAAAGACATAGCATGAGTGTGTACTGTGACTTAAATGTTAACATGGCATGAATTGGCTTGACTAGACTTGACAATCTCACTAAAATGGACCAGGAACGTACATTAAAATCCACTGTACAATGGACAAAATCAAAATGCAAACTCAAAAGATCACCAAACCATTACAGATGGCATGATGCAAAGTTAAAGCACGAATAGCCTTCTACTTAATATGAGAGTTGCTAAATATTCACTGAAAGTGGAACTGTAAACATGGGGAAAACACACAGCATAGTGTCAGAGATTATTTATTTATTTATTTGTATTTATATACATATATACATACATGCATACATATATATTAAAGCTGCCCTTTTTAGTATTCCTCATTTCTGAAATATTTCATAGCAATTCCCAATCATGACTGCTGATAGGGCTGCTGTTTTAGATGCAAACTTTCAAGTTCCAAACAGAATTTGTTTCAAGTAAAAGAGGAAAGACTGGCGGTACAACAACCTTCAGCTAGAACAAGGATTTATTACCTCCAGTATAATTTGCATAATCATATGCATTGCATGCGGAGTAAGTACACACTACTTGCACAGATGATCAGACCTTATCTCAAAACCATTCAATAAAGATAAGGAAAGGGAAAAATGCAGATGATAAGTTATGTCAGAGCTTGCTGCTCAAATCAAATTATTTAGGACCTGACAGTCTTAAAGCTATTACAAGTGGAGTTCACCAACTTTTGTAATCATATTTTGTTGTTAGTATTAACTAAGGATTTAGATCGCTTTCTGATCTGATCTGATGATATATGTTCGATATACAAAACAATGTTTTATATAACCCTTTCATTATAGCATCCACATTATGCATTGATGAAATTGAAATGCAGATAATATTTTCACAATATAACCACCATTATTACACTGCTTTGTAAAATACTTGATTGTGAAGTCAATCGTGGCATTCAGCAGTCATATTTTTCATTATATTTGTTGTTCTCCATGGCAACACTACATATCTGCCTTGGGAAACTCCTACTTACGAATTGGGCATTTGTTTTGACATTCAAGTTGGAAAAACAATATGGATATACAAATAATATATATTTTTATTTTACATTTATTTTGAGGGAAGGCAGGCAAACAGAAAGTTTATAAACCACTGTTGTTGTTTTTTTACATTGTACTGGGTTGTACTTTTTATTTCACATTTTTAATAAATGTTATTTTATAACAAGTGTTGTGATGTTTTGCATTTTTGCAGCATAAATAGCTACATACTCTGCACTACATTGGAGTCCTGATTATGTTTATTTTTGCAATAATTACCAGATCCCTTAAATTAAAGCATTGAATTGTGTGTGTGTGTTTTTAACCTTACTACTGCAGGAAAAGAAAGCTTGAAAGGGAGAGTGTATTGAATGCTGGAGGCCAGGAGGGGTGTGGGGATGGAGGACACCAGGCAGGGGACCGATGTTGGTTCGTTCCGGGTGAGATGACTTCACAAAGGCAACCTGGCCTTTTATTTTTCAGGAATTCTGAAGATCCAATTGAAAATGCACTGCTGTGTCTGTTTTCCTTCTGACTGTTGTGGCCTGCAGAGAGCCGAGTGGAATGAAGGAGAGAGAGAGAGAAACAGAGGAAAAGAAGGAAGAGGTGTGTTTCGGGGTCTGAGCGGCGAAGGGAGGCAGGTAGAGGTGAGTGTGGAGTGGTGGGGGTGTGAGGGAATGAAAGCAATGGGGGCATATGACCCCAACAGTTGCTCCATTTGTGCTCACTGTTTGAAGTGGTTGCGTCCCCCTGGTAATTTTTTTAATAATGGCAGATTTTATGTGCCTTACGTATGAGCAGCCGGTCTCTCCCCCTTCACAAAGCAGTGGTCTGGCGCATATGCATTCAGCTCCCCCGATGGCAGCGGGTAAATGCTTTGTTCTGACTTTTGCCTTCAGAGCGCTAAAACGACAGAAGGTGACAAATGTCTGTGTTAAATGATAAGAAAGTCAGTGAGCTTGAGGCTGTGTATCTCTTTAGCTATTTATCTTGTGCCATGACACTAGACAAACTGCTGATGTGCCGGCATACATATGCATATGGGCTTACATATGCATTACGAGGATCTCTGATCCCATTCCGGTGCCGTGGCACATCTATATTTCCATTAAATAGCATATCGGAACTTGTATTAAATTAAACACTTTGTTTACAAAGAAAGAGTTGATTAGATGTATAACCCAATACAGTGCGAAATAGATTTTCTACTGCGTGCGATTTGGCTGAGCTTGCCGCTGTGTGGATGGATGTGGGTGGGAATCTGATGGTTTCATTTCCTGCTGCTTTGGATTTCAAGCTGCTTCAGTGTAATGGGCAGCCTGGCCGTGGTTCAGCCACACAGCAAGTCTTCTGAAGAGAGGCTCTGGAGTCCTGAGCGCTTTCATAAGTGTGGCTGAACCTGCATTTGAAGTGAGGGCTCGTGGGTAAAATGTTGTTTTATCAATTTCGAACCAAATTAACAACCTCTTTTGTTATGTGCCAGACTAAAAAGAGGATTGGATAATTTAAACATCAATCTGCTGATGTAGCTCTTTGAGAAACTGCAATGATTGTGCTTCATTAGGGAATGAAAGGAGATACACACTTGAAACAAAGTCTGTAATTAGGTCACAGGATGACAAATCCATTTTCCCATGTCCAGAGCATAGCACTAATTGCGTCCCCCCCCCCACTCATCTGTCTGTTTTTCATAATTCTTCACCCTAAGACCAAGTGCGAACGCTCTTCAGAGACACACACCCTCTCTGGGTCCAAATCCCTTTCCAGCTCAAGGCCCCAGTGGCGTTTTATACAGTACCTTCTTTTTTCATAGTCAACCTACCAAGGGTCAGAAATTCTTAGAGGCCTGTTCCCAAGACTCATCTGTTGGCCTTGCTCCCAGCCAGATGGCTCTCATCTGAGAGAAAAAGAGCTCATCCTTCTTTACTTTAACCAGCAAGGCTCTTGGCATTGTTCTTACACTAGTGGAATGGGAGCACTTCGAAACACAAAGCGCATTTATCGCTAAGCAATATTAAATAGTGACATCCTCCAGTTTTTAATGGAGGGTTGTGATCATACAGTATGTAAATGAACTATCAGCATTACCATCATCAACATATGACACCATTGCAATTTTATTTTAATAAGAAACAAAAATATATATTATTAGTAGTAGTAGTGCTAGTATACCAAGCTTTTTATTTATTTATTTTTCACCAGCCAAGTAATTTTATGCAATTGAGAGCAATATTTTATTATAATTTTGTTATTACAAGTTCTACCTTTTATTTCTATCTATTTTATATCTTTCAGTGTATGAATGGATGCATATTTGTGTATGTATGAACATATTTATATGTACACTGCTCAAAGAAATAAATTATACAACACAATGCAACTCCAAGTCAATCACACGTCTGTGAAATCAAAATGCCCACTTAGGAAGCAACACTGATTGACAGTCAATTTCACATGCTGTTGTACAAATGGAATAGACAACAGGTGGAAATTATAGGCAATTAGCAAGACATCCCCAATAAAGGAGTGGCTCGATGGCAGGTGGTGACCACAGACCAATTTTTAGTTCCTATGCTTTCTGGCTGATGTTTTGGTCACTTTTGAGTGCTGCCGGTGCTTTCACTGTAGTGGTAGCATGAGA
>JAUCMS010000127.1:17750782-17762566 GCA_032357445.1 Enteromius radiatus
AGCCCTGCAAAATGACCTCCAGCAGGCCACAAATGTGCATGTGTCTGCTCAAACGGTCAGAAACAGACTCCATGAGGTGGTATGAGGGCCCGGCGTTCACAGGTGGGGGTTGTGCTTACAGCCCGACACCATGTGGGACATTTGCATTTGCCAGAGAACACCAAGATTGGCAAATTCGTCTCTGGCATCCTGTGCTCTTCACAGATGAAAGCAGGTTCATACTGAGCGCATGGGATAGACATGACAGAGTCTGGAGATGCTGTGGAGAACATTCTGCTTCCTGCAACATCCTCCAGCATAACCGGTTTGGCAGTGGGTCAGTAATAGTGTGGGGTGGCATTTCTCGCCAGAGGTACAGTAGACTGACTGCCATTAGGCACCGAAATGAGATCCTCAGACCCATTGTGAGACCATATGACAGTGTGGTTAACCTTGGGTGCAAGACAATGCTAGACCTCATGTGGCTGAAGTGTGTCAGCAGTTCCTGCAGGATGAAGGCACTGATGCTATGCTACCCGCCCGTTCCCCAGACCTGAATCCAATTGAGCACATCTGGGACATCATGTCTCGCTCCATCCATCAACGCCATGTTGCACCACAGACTGTCCAGGAGTTGGCGGATGCTTAAGTCCAGGTTTGGGAGGAGATCCCTCAGGAGAACATCAGCCACCTCATCAGGAGCATGCCCAGGTGTTGTAGGGTGGTCATACAGGCACATGGAGGCCACACACACCACTGAGCCTCATTTTGACTTATTTTAAGGACATTACATCAAAGTTGGATCAGCCTGTAGTGTGTTTTTCCACTTCAATCTTGAGTGTGACTCCAAATCCAAACCTCCATAGGTTAATAAATTTGATTTCCATTGATCATTTTGTGTGATTTTGTTGTCAGCACATTTAACTATGTAAAGAACAAAGTATTTAATACAAATATTTAATTAATTCAGATCTAGGACGTGTTATTTTAGTGTTCCCTTTATTTTTTCAAGCAGTGTATATGTGCATATGTATATATTTTATTTTTGATAAAGTGTTTTTTTATATTTCTTTAAGTGTATTTTTATATTTCTCAGTATTTTGCATGCATGTTATTATTATTATTTTTTTTTTTTTTTTTGGAGTTTTATCTTTCAATGTAATTTCTGCAATCATTCTCAGTATTGCTATGTGAACTAGAATGAAAGAGGTAAAACAAATGAAAATGCAAATACAATAAAAACAATAAACCATACATTTAAAAAGATACACAAGTGTACAGCATGTGATACATAGAGAAGAGAACCTTCTGTAAGAGAATGGCTTTATTCACTGCAGCATGTTCTTTCAGATTGCCCTGTTTAAACGTCTGTTGCAAAGGGTGAAGTGGAAGACATAAAAAAGCACATTGTCCCCAATCACTCGACTCCTAGAAGAGAAGTGCATCTTGCTGATTGCACCGGGTTGTTGTTTATGCAGACCAGCCTCTTGGAGCTATAGCCATTACTGGATGTAGCCCAGACCTGCTCTCTGCTCTAGTAGATCCTTTAAGCAACAGTTTGAAAAAAAGGAAGAAGAAAAGAAACTCTAGCAAGCCATCAATGCCTATAGGGATGTCAAATAAGTAACCGCTTTGACTGAATGCTTTATTGGAAGTGTCTATCAGTAATGCCATAGCTAGATAAAAACAGCAAACAAGAGGTTCTGATAAGCAGTGCTTTGCACGAGAGTGAATAAGAACACTGCTATAAGCATTTGTGACTGATTGCCATCATTACCTTTGCGTTATTTTGAGAAGCTTTGTCATCAGTTATATGGAACCGAGTAATGTATACTTAATACCAAATTAAATATATACTGTACATAGCCCTTTATATATACTGTGGAATTCTTATCTTGATTGATTTTTTTTTCCTGCACATTAACATGCATTTATTTCACTTGAATTTTCTTGAACTTGATGCATAATTCATTTTACATAGAAACAAAATACAAATAAATATGACGAAAAGTCACATTCAGTTTGTAGCAGCTTTCAGTAAGTACAATTTTATGCATTCAGTTTTTTCTCACTTTAAGCTACAGCCGCAGAGCAGGACTGAAGGCGGGGAATCCTTGAGTAATGTGTGGTGTGAAACTTGCATAATACCGCCTGCCACCATTTTACTGCTAGCGGTCTACGAGTGCCAAGATGAAACTTTAATGTGTGCACACACAGCAAGTGCAATGTTGTAAATTAAAATTGAAATAAATGTGAAATGATTCTCTTGGACTTTTTCCTCAGCCCGTGGCTCGAGAAGTAAAGCCAAGTGAAAATATCCCTGCCATGTAGCCGTATTGAACATCCTACCTACATATTCACTAGCACAGTATAAGCATAGCTATGCCAGACCATCTGCCTGGGATTTGTTGGCTCGCTGTGTATAATAATTAATCGGCCTATCAAATGCATCTGTGATGATTCTCTTTAACTATTTTCATGCTAAAAATATTTATCTCATGAAGTTTTTTTTTTTAAGTCATGAACATTCATTACATTTTTTAAAGACTTTATTTAGATATGCACTATCATTTAAAAGTTGGGAGTTTATGAACACACTGAGTGCTATACTCTTGCTGGAGCATAGATTGCAGGAGTCGTAAATCAGAAGATAAACTCTTTAATACTTAAACTTAAAACCAATGTAGAATACAAGAACATAATAATGACTGACAAGGGAGGCTAGAAACACAGGGTAGTTAAACACTGAAACATAATAAGACAACTCAAAACACACAGAGAACACGGCTGGACACAAATGAACATAATGAACTGATCGGGGACAGGGCATACATGAAACTAAAACAGGAAGGTGTGGTAAAACGAAACTAAAACAGACAGAACACGTATCACTGAGTTGATTAAAAGTGAAAGCAAAGACATTTTTTATGTTAAAACTAAATTGTATTTGAAATAAATACATCACTGATTTACTTCTATTATTTTATACTTTTATTTAGCAAGGACACATTATTGAACTGCAACAGTATCAAAACATCAAAACCTAAAGTAAATGTATATTATAATGTGATATTTATAATGTAAATTTTATATTGTAAATTATAATTATATAAATCTGTATCACAGTTTTCATAAAAATATAAAGCAAAACTGATATTGTGACATTGAAGACTAATGTCTGCTGAAAATTCAGCTTTAAATTCGAGGAATAAATAATTTTAGAGTGTAATAATATCTCAAAATATTTCTATTTTATATTTTTGTATTTTGATCAAATAAATGCAGTCTTTTTTATTTTTTGCAAAAATATTTCAGAGAAAATATTTCAGTTTGAACTTTAAATGTCATTACAGTGCTGATTCTGTGATGCTCAGTGCAGGGTCTCATTTCACTATTCAAATGCACATATTCAATTCAAAGAAGCTGTGTATATAAACAAGTTCTTTCCTCGTTATTACTTTGCTAAGCCTTGTGTCTAATGATGTAGAACATGAATGCCGTAATTCTCATGAAGCCCTTGTGTGCTTTGAAAGGCTTTAGATGTACTTCCTCATGGGCAGTATGATTATGCCCCATAGCTACAGTGCCTGGATCAGACAGCTGCTAAAAAAAAAAAAATAAATCTGTATGTCCTGCCATAACTTGGTAGTGGAAAATGATTTCAATGTAGAGACAAACCTATTATTCCCAAAGGAGAAAAGGGAGAAGAAGGAAAAAAAAAACCTAAGACTTTCAGAGTTTTAGTTCCATTTGTTTCCCTTATTTCCTCTTTTTCATTGGATTAGAACTAGAACGAAAGACCTTCTTTCATATTCACCTGTGAATGGGAAGTCAATTAAGGGGGTTGAAATGCAGCCTCTAATGAATTACAGATACGCAGTGTGCATATAAAAGAATGTGAGATTATGAATATTTCAGTTAATTTTGTTCTCCTCTCTCACCTAGTTTTATTGCTCATATTGTTTCCAGCGTTATTAATAAATGTTATTTTATTAAGAAGTTATTTTAGTGATAACTTCAAAGCCTTGCCTATTTTCAATTGACTGTGAAAAAACAGCTTTTGAGAATGAAGAATTCTCAAGTGTATTACATATATCACAGAAAGCAATGCCTTCAGATGAAGCCCTACTTCAGTGTGATTTGCTTCAAAGTGTTTGACAAGGCCTTCATACTTTTTTATCAAATAAATAAACTATTAAATAAATCTGGTTTGAATATTTTATACCAGAACAAACATGTTTATAGTTGTAATATGCTTATCTTTCAACTGCTACATGATCGTTACCAAACAAGGTTCAATACTTATCTCTAAATACATTTCTGCAACATTAGTGTAAGTTTCGCAGCCATTTCAAAGTGAAACATCCAGTAAATGGTGCTAAAATGCATTTTCTAAATTTTCAAATCTTGCAGCATATTCAACTGAATTCATGAACATTCCTCAAGTAGTTATGTGCAAATTATTAATCAAAACTGTGGACCTGCAAATCTGATCATATGTGTGAAAAAGAAAATTGTCAACAGTTTTACTGCCTCTAGTGTTCATTTCAACTGGAATCTGCAGTGATTCGTATATATACTGTAGGTATGTTTTTTGAGTTTCACCTACGTTGATCATTACCCATGTATTTGTTTTTGTCCCTCCAGGATATGAAGCTGTGAAAGAAAGGATCAGTGGGCAAACGATGAAAGAGACATGATGTTGGACACACGATTATCCTCAGGCACGAAAGAAGAGCACCAAAAGAGTGAGAACAAAACCTATTACCGTCTCTATTGGAGGTGGAAGGAATATGGAATTGTGCTGAAATACCTCAGGAGAATATAGCAAGTTTGAATCTAATGACCACATAAAGACCCTTTTTAGAGACAATGATCTTACCGTTGAGCTGCTTTAGACTTGATCAGTCATTATAAAGTGCTCCGCTCCGTCTTGCACTTCCTTTTTTATTTAGTCTTGAAGTTCCATGCTTTTCCTTTTATTTTAGATAGCCTCGGGGAAACCGGCCTTTTGGATTGGTGAGAGCTGAGCGGTGTGTCTGTGCAGTGGTTAACCGTGAGCTCTATGATTACACAGCGTCTCATTCTAACAGACAACCGTGACCGAGTCTGTAATTAAATATTCAATCACCGTAGAGCAGGTGTGGGACTCCAGCAGTTCCACAACAACAGAAAATGTAGTTCTTTTCCTTACTGTTGTAAACTAGATTTACTCTTCAGCATTACTAGTGACCACTGATCTGAAGAGCTACACAATAGCTGCAAATTTATTTGATGGATCAATATGCTGCACACTACGTGCCGCTCAGTAGCACACTGTATTTACGGGTAAATAAAACCTGGAAAGTCTTTATGAAAACTGGCCTCTCTGGAAATAATACAAAGAAGCCCTGGTGTGTAAAATTGGATTTTCTATAGAAGATTCGGAGAGGAATGTATGTCAATATACATATATGGATGAACTTTATATCTCACAATCTTTGCACTGCGCTGTCTAAACTTATGACACAAAGCCAGTTGCCAAAAGGAATGTTCAAAATTATTACTATGACAACTGTTTTGTTTCTTTCTGCCAAAGTCTCCACTATCACTTTTTATGGCAGTGGTATCTTTTTCTGAATGCAGCGATAAATCCAAGAAAGACAGATGCGTCAGCTAAGATAATCACATGTACACACTCTGAGTGACAGAGCTCTCTGGCTGCTTCCACAACATCAGATCATACGCCGTCCTTCATCTGCTATAGGTGAACAAATACAACATGTCCTATGAGCCTCAGTGATAACAGTTCTCTCTGAAACAATAACAGAGACATTCACAAATGTCCCTTGTATAAACAGGAACCCAGTGTGTCTGCATAGCTTCCTCTATTTCTGTTTTGATAGGTGACAGACAGAATAGGGCTTGTTGAAACAATGTGGAAAAACTTATCTAGGCTGCTTTGAGATTTCACTGTTTGAGTGGTCAAGCATAGATATTTTTAATGTCTAATCATTTAAGAACAAATAACCTGGATTTCATGTTTCTGACAGCTGCAGTGCAGTAGTTCCCAGTGGGTCAGATCCTCCAGGTCACAATTTTTTTTAACTTTTGTAATTCATTCAGCCCAAGTTTTTAATGACCCAATCTTTGTTTTCTAAACTTTTTATGGTAAAATGTATACTTCAGAAAAAATTGAATATTTCTTTTTTTTATTTAACTGACAAGTATAGAGACAGGCCATATATATATATATATATATATAGTATATGTAGCGGAAGGCCAGCCAGTAGGTGCTGTGCGAGTAAACCTCACACCCCTGATCTTGAGGCGCTCTAGCGACTGATGCTAGAGGTCATGGCCTTTAGCCTCCTAGTTAGAGCGCCCGCCTCCCATGCTGGAGACCTGGGTTCTAGACCCGCTTGGAGCGAGACATATTACATATGTCACACACTGTCACGATATCCAGCTGAAGTCCGAGGGCACTCCAGCCAGAACGATTCCCACCAGAGGGCACTCCAGCCAGAACTGTTTCCAGCTTACAATCTCCATTGCCCATTATGCCTCACTCCTGGGACTGATCACACACGCACCTGCACCTCATTCATACACACACCTGCACCTCCTTACCACACCCATTTACTGATTACATACGCACATAAAAGCTAGCCTGAAACTTCAACTCACTTACGAAATAATTTTGCTATAATTTCTGAGCGTTCCTTCCCGTGTTTGTTTTCCCTGTTGTTACCTTGGACTGTTTATTATATTTTGATTGTTTGCTGTCTGAATAAAGAAACTGCATATGGATCCGCACGCCTCCGTCCCCGTTGTTACAGAAGACTTCGCCACTAGGGATCCAGCGGTTTTCATCAGGCTCTCACAGCAAGGTACTGAGGATGATCCGTTAAAGAGACTCAAATTTTTTGTGTAGAGGCAATAGCAGTGTTCATCACCAACTCCATTTCTCAGCCAGAACCACAGCACAAAATGGTCGCCGACCCAGAACCACAGCCACTGCACAAGATGGCCGTCATGGCTCAGCCAGAGCGAGCACACAAGATGGCAGCCATGCTTCAGCCAGAGTTAGCAAACAAGATCGCCGCCACTCCAGAGCCGCAGCCACAGCCTAAGATGGCAGCCACTCCAGAGCAACAGCACAAGATGGCCTCCAATCCAGAGTCACAGCGTCAGCCCAAGATGGCCACCACTCCAGATCTGCAGCCACAGCCACAGACCAAGATGGCCGCCACTCCAGAGCCACAGCAACAGCAAGAGATGGTAGCCAACCCAGAACCACAGCACAAGATCTCGATTTTGATTGTTTGCTGCCTGCCCCGATATCTGCCTGTATTCCTCTACCTTGATTCTGTCCTGTCCCCATTGCTCTGTTTGCCAATGTTTGACCCTGCCTATCAACCCTGAATAAAGAAACTGCACCCCCCCCACACACACATACATATAATTATATATATATATATATATATTTTTTTTTTTTTTTTTTACACAAAACTCCTAATATTTCCTTATTTTTTAGAATGCCATTTGGGTTTGAAATTTGCTAAATGCGCCTCGCTGTGCTAAACTCAAATGCTTATTCACAGAAACAGACAGAAACTCTGTGCATGATGTAGACATATTTCAAATATAACAAGACCAGTGTTCCCATGATTCTCAACATTTTGAAACCATAATTGGATGGGCTAGGAGAGTTTAAAGAGCAAACAAACTGAACTTGTGAACCGTGGCTAGATTGCTGCTGTTAGCTTTTCTCCTTGACCTTTTCCAGCCATGTCATCCACCCTAGTGCTAATTGGGCTCAGTGTGTTAATATGACCTCTCTGAATGTAATGGTAACAGTGAATGGAGCAGCCATAAAGAAAAACAGCATGTGCTCTGTTATTAATAAATTTGGAAAAAGTTAGTGTCATCAGTATTACTGTGTAGGAAATATGCTTTATAATTTTCTTTTAAAGTAATTGTTTGTTATTTCAGTAAGTTATCCATTATCTGAACTTTGTTAACCTTGACAATATTAAAAAGATTTCAGTGTTCCAGTTTTAGTGTTTTTGGTACAGTGTAATTGTATACTGAAGTACTGAGTAAAATTAATTAACAGCATGTACTTATGTTATGTACCTAACATGTTAACATGTTAAGGTTAGGATTGGGGTTTGGTTTAAGATTAATTGCATATTTTCTGCATTACTTTATGCACAAGCAGGGCACTGGACAAGGACATTTTTTGGACAGTTTTTGCATGTTAAAACGAAAAGTGAAACTAAGAAACTAACTAAAGTAATCAGAAAATAATAATTTTCATATGTTCAATGTTTCATCCTGACAGACTTTGGGAACCACAGTTTTCCCAGTGAAGTCTATATGAGATCTTTTACAAGCGTATAATGTCAGAGTGTCTATTCTGTAATTTTTAATTCCTGCTAGTACTGTCTGGACTTTTAAAACATCTCCCTTGTCACTTCACAGAGTGTAAGAGTTTAATTGGTGTGGAGACATAAATAGCTGAGAGGTGGAGTAAGAAAATATAATGGGAATAAAAAAAATCTCCTAGCAATAAATCATTATCAGAATGACACTGTGTGATTTGTCCTGTGCAATTCTATTCAGCCCAGTGCCCCTCTCTACTTTAATACTTTTGATTGGTCCTTTTCACATACAGTAGCTCCTACAAAGCCCAGGGTATGATCAGGGTGTGCAATGGCATCATTCACCAGCACACTCTGTTCTCAAATCAAGAAAAAAAAATGTCTCCAGTTCTAATTACCATCACACTATTTACTGAGGGGTTTTCCCCAGTGTGTCAGGAATCTATGTGCTCTCTTTGCACGTCTCCTTTCAAAGGAAGATAGACATAGGTGATAAAACCGATGCAAATTATGCAGATTTTTTTCATTAAGTCATCAATCTTCTGATGGTTCTTAAAATATGAATGAGGCGACAAAGGATAATTAATGCTTTATTGGGGTATAGGTGAGTCTCCTGCCGGCGCTGAACTGACTGGAGATGTGCTGTTTTCACTGAACTGCATCCAGTTCACTTTTGTAGAATGAACTACAAAACTGCACTGAAGCTTTTATCCATTTCAGTTTAACAGACAAATAATTACATAGTTCATCTATGATTCATCACACAGGTCCATTGTTTTAAGTTTATGCATTGAAGCTTCATTTAAAGCCCTGCTTTTATAGTTGATTATGTACTGTAGATGATAAAGCAGATGATCTAAAACTGTATACATGAAATGTCATAAAACAAAACAATTTATTATATACAATATACAAAAAATATACTGTGTGTGATCTTGCCCTTTATTTATAATTGTGACACAAAATAAATTTACAAGCAGTTTCTTATAGATAGATAGATAGATAGATAGATAGAACCTTGTTTTATTAAAATGCACAAAACTGTCTTAGGCTACAATAAAATATACATTTGGTCTGGATTGAGAATGACCTTATCCCTTTCTTGTTCCTTATCAGCAATCATCAGTCATGGACTCAAAATGTCAGCGTGTACAGAGGAATTCTTGTCACAGTTGTTACAAAATGTCAGGACAACTTTATTTACTTATCTCCTCATATGATTGGGGATATAACCCCTCAGAACAGAAGTGACGCTGCAAAAAAGAAAGAGGGAGAGAGATATTTCTCTTAGGAGCATGTGATGGGAAGGAATATGTTCAGCTTTCATTTTTGTTTCAGTATAAACAAAGATGTCAGGCAGACGGATTTACTGGAACAATCTGAGTGACAGTGAAAAGTCAAAACTTGATGCCGATCTACTGTATCTGAGAGTCATGTCTGTGAATTTGTTTATTCCCAGTTCTTGCAATCATTTTTAATATACCTGCGAGACTGACCCCCTCGCACAACTCTGCAACTAAAGAGACAATAAAACATAAAGCCATCGACAATTGGCTGACAGTTCATTTATATTCCAGTGCATAAGTATAGTTTAATCGTTGTGCATCAATTTTTGAAAATTCATTCTGCATATTCAATTTCATGTGTAGAAATATCCCTCTTTTATCCTTTTAACCCTATCTGTAATTGATGATGCAATAAATGAGCTACTGTCAGAGAGTATTCTGTCATCACATGCCCTCATCCCATCAGTCAGAGAGCTAATCATTGCTTAATCTGCCTTCACTGTGCCAGGGCACAAGGTCAAACACATCCCATTAGTGTGCTTCCAAGGAATATGCATGTTCTCGCTTAAAACATTTGACCTCTGTCATCTGGCATACTGCATAATTATCTTCCATTCATTCCTACCAAAGCTGATCAATTAGGTCATAGACATCAGCATATCGTGTTGGTATTTGACCGTTTCCTCTCTTTTTCTTTTCACATTCTCTCTCTAAACCCCTGTGTTTCAGTGTGATGTGGATGGTTCACATCCCATCTGTGATTGTAGGATTTAGGCAGTCTCATGGCATTCCTAAAGGTTGCTGAAGTCCCAGTGAACATGTCTGTTTATTGGTTTTTGAGTCCGTGTTGGACAGGAGTTATTGGCTGACCAATATAAATGCAGTGGAGAGCTATTTTGATTTCTCTTCCAGCCATTTGTGGTCTCTTCTCCTATTATTAAGAACACCGAGTTATTGGATTCATCTCCCTGCAAGATAACATTTGGCTAAAGGGCATCCCAATAACAAACCAAACATGACTGGACCACCAGAATACCTGGTTTGTCGGTAGAATTGACCTCCTTTCCTGGGCATCATGTCATAGTATATAGAATACAGATAATTCAAAAGTTGAATGGACTGTTTCAAAAAGATGTATACTTATGTGCATGCATAATATTTGAAGCATTTTGTGGGAGGGCTGATACTGAAGGAATTTTATTATAAATGTTATTTTATTTCAGTCGTTCCATTTCATTTAGTTTATATTGTCATTATTAGCTGTAGTTTATCTCACTGTCCCAATACTTTTGAAGGGGAGTGTATATTAAATATACATTATATATATTTAATGGTATCATTTTCTCAGCACAGTCTAGCATTAATGCCATCTAGTTGCATTTTTCTGTTTAATGTAAGCAGGCTGCAATATACCAACTAACTAAAACAAATTTGTGGCCATTTTTACACATTTACATAGTTATATACACTCTTAAAGATAAAGGTGCTTCAAAAGGTTTATTATAAATTTGTTCAGTTTTGACAATAGTTATTCATTACTAACTTTATTGTATTTTTCTTTTTAGTAATAATAGTAACCATAATAAATGGCATTCATTTTCTCAGTGTCTTTAGTGTTAATCAAGTAGCTTTTTCCTGTTTTATGGCAGCAGGCTGCAATAGAGCATGTTTTAAAATAAAAATAAAAACTAAAATACAATTATACTAAAATGAAATATGTGTGTGTATATATATATATATATATATATATATATATATATATATATGTGTGTGTGTGTAACATATTTTATATCTCATTAAGGGAATTATATATATAAATAATTACTATTAATTATGATGAATTGCAATTACTTATATTAGCTGCCAGTAGTAACTGTAGCAGAATTACCATCAACTAATCTGTTCATTCAACGAACACATAGTGTAAGGAAAGGAAATTTCTTGGTCACAGAAATATGTCTTCTTGCAGTATCACTGTTAGAGCATGTAGCAAGGGCCGAAATCATAAAGGGACACTTATTTGCAAGGCAGAATCAGAAACTCATGTAATTTGTGCAAAAGTTTTATTAACTCTATGTTAACTCACATAACTGAACACACATGTATAAATACATTCTCACAAAGGGGAAAGTGCAAAGAGGTCTTAAGTGTAA
>JAUCMS010000127.1:17762666-17776005 GCA_032357445.1 Enteromius radiatus
TAGATAGATAGATAGATAGATAGATAGATAGATAGATAGATAGATAGATAGATAGATAGATAGATAGATAGATGATTTATATGAGCTGATGAGCTGCATCTGTGACCGATTGGCTGGTGATGAGGCAGGGCAGGTGTTTCTCGTCTGTTTTCAGGGCAACGCTAATGATTCATTGGGACGCTCTTCACACATGGCCTCCTTTTTGTGAAGGACAAAGGGAAGGTAACTCAGCAACTCATCCACCCGAGGCATGGGGTAGCCATCAAATTCTGAAACCTCATTGAATGGAGGGTGCCGTCAGGTTTTGGGACCATCACAATATTACCCCTAACTTCAGAATCTGTTGTTTTTCCTCCTCTATAGCCTGCTGACAAGCCTCAGGGACACGGTAGGGATGCTGCTGGACGATGACTCCTGTTGGCATCCGTATATCGGAAGAGGAGAGAACACATCTGAGAATTGACCAATTAGGTGCTGCAGCTCCCTCTTCTGGGCAGCCAAGAGGTGGGGGTTAACCTCAACAACCACGGGATAGGAGATAGTGAGAGCTGTGAGCCGGTCTCTGGTTCCAACCTATGTCTTGAGCAGGTTGATGTGGTACAACTGTTCAGGGTCCCTTGGCCCAGGCTGACAAACTTTTTAGGTGACCGGACCAATTTTCTCCAACACTGTATATATACTGTATATATACAGCCTTTCCAGGAAGCCAGGAACTTGCAAGCAGAGTTGGGCACCAGGACCATCACTCTGTCTCTGGGCTGGAACTCCCATGTTTGGGCTGCACGGTTGTAGTGGCGTTGTTGGGCCTGCTGTGCCTTGACTGCTCCCAGGCATCTTAGCCACACTGAGGAGGCCTCTGGGTTGATGGCCAAAGAAGAGCTCAAAGTGGGTGAAACCAGTTGAGGCCTGGGGGACTTTGCATATGCAGAAGAGCATATTGGGGTCAAAGATCCCAGTCCTTCCGGTCCTCTGCTGCCACTTGTCTCAGCATTTGCTTTAAATTTGGTTAGACCACTCCACAAGACCATCCGTTTGCGGGTGATACACTGTGGTCCTCAACGGTTTTACCCTACAGAGGTCAGCCATTAGCCGGGACATGAAGGGGGCTCCAGCACAGCTTCTGTCTTGGATTTGGGGATGACCAACAAAATCTTTTCCTCTTCCGTCACTGTGCAACATAGTAGAGCAGACCATTCTTTACAATGAAGTGCGGGAGAAGATGGGGACCAGGCTGTGCAATGTCCTGGACTTGGGTCCAGCAGTGCTTCAGCATTTCATCCTCATGTTGTTCTGAAACGGTCAACCTGCGGGTGGGTACTTGTCATGTGTCACCGTGTATACAGGTAATGGGCAGTGAGGTCTTGGAATCTGGTCATGGGGCCAGGAGGCTGGACTGGATTAGGGTGACTGCACTATCGAAGTCGAGGATTGCTCGATATGGCTTCCCATTAATCTTAACCTCTGTGGATGGTGCCCTAACAGGTGCACGCTGCAGCCGGCCAGCCACGTCTGGGTGGTTGGAATGGGCACCTCTGTTTACATGGGATCATCATGTGGAAAGGGAGCTGCCAGTCTCCTAGACCACCCTCCGGGGGAAAAGCTGCGCTCTATCCCCAGCCTCCTGGTGGTAGGCAGCATCTGCCAGCTCTATGGCCTCCACAAGCTCATAAACCATCTTGCATCTTGGGTTTTCGCATTGCCACAGCCTGGTGAGAGGCCCCTCTAGCAACCAATGCTGAGCAAGCCTCAGTAATTTGGTGGCCTGGGCATGGGCTGGCGACCATTCTTTATATTCCCAGTCCCAAAAAAATTGAGTAGAACAAATAGGGGACAGCCCCATGCGGGCTTAGATTTCCTTGTTCATTTGTCATAATTATCAACAGCACCTGCAGGAAGCAAGAAGTAAACACATCGGCCTTCACCGGTAAACAGCGGTGCCAGCACGCATGCCCAATCATCTCTATGCCATCCTTCCCAGATTGCAATCATTTCGAACATCTGTAGAAACGCATCTGCGTCATCATGGGTCATAAGCTTGGGAAGCAGTTTGGTTGCTTGGGCGCGGCGATCTGGTAGTGAAACGCGTTGTGCGGCCAAGTGAGTAGCCCGGAGCGCTTACACTTCCTGTTCTGTTTCCCCTTGACGATTTACTAGTGCTCAGTAATTTGTTGCTGGTGGATGCTAACCTCTGTTAGCCGTTGAATGACATCTTCCATGATGGGGGAGGAGCATGTGCCTGTTCAGGAAACCAGGAGACACAGAGGAAAAAATAAATAAATTAGTGATGAGGGATCGCTTCTGAGAAGTGAGAAGGTAGTTGGTGCTCCAATGATCGCAGTGCTCGTGGGTTCTTCCTGATGCAGGTGAGTAAAGTCTTCCTGTGAGGGGGAGGCCGGTCAGTCACAGGCTGGTGTCTGAGGGCAGAAGACGAGGAAACGTTAGCGTGTGCTCTCATGGAGAAGGTTCTCACCCTCTGTGGCTGTACACACGGCTTATGTAGCCGGGACCTGATGAGCTGCAGCTGTGAACGATTGGCCGGTGATGAGGCAGGGCAGGTGTTTCTCGTCTGTTTCCAGGGCGACGCTGATGATTCCTTGGGACGCTCGACACACACATATGTTCATATGCCACAAAGTCACAAGAAAAAAACTGTTTGAAAATGCATCTACATGTCAAATAATAATCAAAACCGTTTATCATTATTCTTACATTTAATTCATTAATACATTTTTTTGTAAAGGTCATTGCAGTGTACCATAAAGAGGCTTCTTTTCTGTTTTCTTCTCAACAAAACAGAAAACACCAACACAGCATCTACACTTGAGCATTTAATGGCCTGTAGTTTAAGATGTGCATTGCTCTGGAACAGAGAGAGAGAGATCAGTTCATTGTGCTGAGCTTGTTGTACTTAAGTTGTTTAACCTGGCATGGATTCAACTTACAGCATGAAAGGGGTTATTTGTCTTGGCGAGTCATTGCCCCAGGCTACCAACAAGAGGGCAATTAATAAGAAACAAGTGACATTTTTTCTAAATGATTCAACAATCTTCAAAAATGGCCAGTCCCCCAAAGCTAGTGTCAGTGTCAAGAGTGACTTATGGCATTATGTCACTGTGCCCTCCAAGGGCCATTGAACGGCTTTGCATAAATTAGACATCCAAAAATAAACTCCAAGAACTTCCTGGAAAAAACAAGAAGTATTCCACTTCCAACAAATATTGCTCACTTATAGCACTTATCATGCTTTTCCCTAATGGAGAAAGACACCAAAAGCACTAATGCACATGAATAGTGGAATCACTGTCATCTGAGATGGAAGGACATAGTGAATGATATGAATATATGAATATGAATATAGACCACATCCTTTACTTTACCTCATTGTTAATGTGCTCAGGGGTCGGATACTTTGCAGTTTGTGGAACCTGACACATGCATGAAATCACACCCTAGTGCTAGAAGTTTGTCCCCTTGTAGTCACTATAAGTCATAAAGACTTTATACTTTGTTTTAAAAATGCAGTTTTACAAAAGACGGCTTAATTCATAATTACATAGCAATTATGTTCTGTGTTACTAATATAAATTGGCAATTAAATTCTGCAGATGAAGAAAGGCATACACAAAAAGACTGACTGGACTATTCTTTATTAATAACATTTTTCTTCATGCATTTTTATGGCCTCAGATATTACAGTGTAAAAAAAATATTACAATATCAAGCGGATATGATTATTTAAGTCTGATGTCCACCAGGAAGAAAGCCTCGAGATTCTCAAGATTCACATTTACTTCACTTTCACCACTGCAACGAGCAGACTTCCTAATTACATTTCATGCCTGATTGACACAAACACTGCTTCTTGAAACTGAAAGACAGCAGTACCAGCAACAATCTCACATTAATCAATTGACCAAGTCTGCAGGGGAGGTCCAGTTCCTGTTTTACCTCCGCCAACGGCATAGGGGGGTTTCTATTTGTGCCGACGCTCTGTGGAGAACATCCTCTGCCTCATAAGTGTTCAAAAAAATGCCAGGTCTAATTACTTAATTATAGGAAACAGTAATCGGTGGATACTTGGATCCCTGACTGATTTAATTAAAACAACATTTATTAATTAACTCACCTGTGTCTTATGTGGCATTTATACTATGATCACTTGCCTGAGGAGAGGGGTTGTGCATGGTTTTGCATATCAATAATCTTGTATGAGAATTTACAATTTGTGTCAAAAGAAGTTAAGGAGGTTAAGGACAAAGAGGAAACAATCATTGTTAAGGATGCACAATAGTGACATACTGCTATTGGCTCTTATATATACACATATATATATATATATATATATATATAAATGTATTTTTTTATTTTTTTATTTTTTCTTTTGGCCATTGTCAGTATTAGATGTTCAATTGTGCATTTCCCCTATTTTTAGCTAATGTTTAAAACATGAATTATTTGAGTTAATTCATTTAAATGTTATATTTTTGAAAGTTTCTTAAAACAAATAATTAAAAATAACTATTGTAATATATTTTCAAATATATTCAAAACATGCTTACTGTTATCAGTGTCGTGCTGCTTAATATTTTGTTCATACTGTCAATATGCAAACTTTATGTTAAATGTTAAATGATGATTACATCAAATTGATCAAATTTAGTTTTTAAAATGAGGGTTTTTAATCTATTTAAACACAATAACATAACTTTAATTATTGATGACATTAGAATAATTTATCATCTTATGTTTATTGGCCGGAATTTTACCATAACACAATGGTGTTTCATGTAGTAGAATTATAAAGACCTTCAAAAATTTCAGTAGATGACAGTGCATCAGTAAGCGTCATCATAAAGTTAACAGTGCCATTGACGTGTATTGACACTTCCTTACATTGAATTGTATTTATATTGCACACAGACAGTCCGTCCTGATCACTCCATTGCCTGACAACAGACATTTGTTCTGTCTTGTTTGTCAGAGCTCGATACAAGGCTTCTCCCCTTAGAGGTAATCTTATCCACAAAAACGTTCACTTTCAGATCACTTTTCTTTTGCGTTGTGTTGTGCGGCACTCATCACAATGAGCCCCCTGATTTAATGGTTGCACTCTGGGTTCAAATGGACAAACCAACGATGTGATAACAAAGCAATTTCTGAACAAAAGAATCTTATGTTCTATTACAGAAAGGCAATCATGTGCATTTGTTATGATAAATTCTGATTTGGATATTCTTTGTAAAGCCACTGTAAATAATCAAATGCAATTGAGAAGCCTTCGTCCTCTCCTGTTATTTTAAACAATGGCCATGATGTTTGTGTTTTAACCATGCTGAGAACCATTTACCCAGATTAGATGCGAAGCAAAAAGAGGATGAAAAAAAGAGCACTGGTTCCATATTTCTGTGTTTTCATCTTTCCCTGTCCACTATCCATCTCTCTCATACTGCTGTAATCATTGATTGTAGGCTTTACACCTCAGTGACAGTTGTTGTTGATTGATGCTCTTAAAGGGGGTATGATCATGAAGTCCTTTGACCAAGATGTTGTGGTTATTCGGTTAAAATCACCTGGTTTTGCCTCATTGTATGCATATAGGACATGCAGTTTATACAAACAAAGGCGTTTTCTTTCAAACTCACACATACTCCTCTCTCTTGCACCCACATTTGTATGAAATACATCTGTGCTGTTCGTAAACCATGTCTGAAAGATAAAAGAGCTGAATTATGCTTCCTCTCTGGTTAAAACAACTCTGTGACTCTGAATAAGGAATGAGTGAATCACTGCAAACACACATTGTATCTCTGAAATGACACACTCGGAAAGCTAAATTATTTAGTGTATCTAGTGCCGCTTACAATCCCTGCAGAAACCCCACTATTCATGTGAGCTTGCACTGCACAACCTGAAGCACTACACCTGAGGTGATTGGTCAGTTTTACTGCCTCCACTGCTGCTCTCAGCCTCCTCGTGTCCACGCTCGAGCATTTCCACACGCGGACAGGCTGTAATGTAGTATCTTTCTACCTCTTTGTTTACTGCGCTTCTGCTCTTGCTGCCTTTCTTCACAGAGACTGTCTGGGGATCTCATTCAGTTGCCGATCTGAGACAAAAGCTTTGCCACTAGGTGTAGCTCAAGGACTCAGGTACCAGCTGCTTGAGAGATTCTGCAAGAAATATAAGTGTGAAGACAATGAAACAGGCTACACAGTATATGCTCATTCATGGCGCTGAACAGCTACTCCTCGTTTAAAAGCCCAGTTGTCCTTGTCTGCCTTCGTCTGTTTGTTTGATTTAGTATAAGGTACTTATTTAAAGCGATGCTTCAAAAACAAACAGTATTTACATCTTCAAATAATTCTACTTTTTATGTACTTTGTCGTCTGAAAAAGATGAAAAAGCTATTTGAGCTCTCAGAGTTGTCTTAATAATAATAGTTTCTTATAAAGCTGATGTGCTGCCATGTTTGGTGACCCGGGTCGGCATTATTCTTTGCCCCCTGGTGTTCTGTGGATGATGTATTATCTCGGTGTCACCATTCCAGCACTAGAGAAGGGGGTGCGTGTGTGCGTCTTTGCGTTGGTGTGCATGGGCACCCATTATGGAAATATTTCCAGCCAGCCCCTCGATCATTTGGCTTTCTCTCTGCTCCTGACAGTTATGAGTAGAGGGGAGGACACTCAGCGCTTGACCTGATTTCTTATAGATCAGTGACCGTTCGTCTGGTTCCAGGATTCTCGCGGTGCACGTAACTTAAAGTGACATTTGCCTGAAGCTGCCTTGGAGCGCTAAGCCCTGTTCGTTCTCCAAAACCGTATATGACAAGCAGGGCAGAGCTTGCTGGGAACCGTCTGGTATTTCACCGACAGAATGGGGGGGGAATGGTAGTTTTACTGTTACTGCGTTTTTTTGAGAGTATAACACTCTTGGTGTGGACAAGAGCAAGTCCTCCTGGAATCCAGTGAGGAGAAGATTGTGTTCTGTCCGCTTGTGTGACTGCACCACCAGCTCAAAGGTGAAATTACCCATGGCTGGATAGTTGGAGAGAGGTGTGAAGACTAGCTTGCCTCCAGTTCCTACATCACCGATGCCCTTTTCCCACACAATGAACGAGTGGAGACAACAAACAAATCATGACAACACTATCAGGTCCACACTACGTCTCAACACTGGGCTTGGCCTGTGATTGCTATATAAGATATAAGATCTTATAAATCATTTCCAAAATCATGATCATTCACTGTGCATTCCAGTTAATCTCAATTAAACTGCAGTTATGTGACACACACACACACACACACACACACATATATAATATTATAAGAATTCATTTATTTCTTTACATTTCTTTTACAATAATATGGAAAAGGCACATTTCTTGTAACTTTTATCTGTTACTGACTAATTATAACTGATTATATTCTATATTCAACCAATCACAGTGATCAAAAGATAATAAAAGGAAGTCATTAACACACTTTTTTCTAGTATTTTTGATAATTGTTTTTCTTTCTTTTTCTCCTTTTGTCGTTTTAGAGAACATGTCCATGGTTTAACCTCAGTATGAGAGATATACATCTCTCCTACATGTAAGTCAAGTCAAGTAGAGTGCAAATATTTTAACACACTGTCATAATTAAGCTGCCTTTGAAAAAGTTTTCATTAAGGCCGAATTAGGGCCCGTTGGATTGGCTCAAAATATGCACTCCGGTAAAAATTGACAAGCCAGGTGATAAGAGATTTCTGAATGCCCTCCTGTCACTTTTTATAGAAGCACTTCTGATGTTTCCTCGCTCACCTATTATACATTTTGACAGCAGATTCTATGAATTTTAAAGAATATTCACACAAAAAAGCCATCTTACATCATCCTAGTCTCTTTATACCAGCATGTCTAATAAATGATCTTCTTTTCCAATTTAAAGCATGTCATGGCAACTAAAGTCATAAGTTGCATATTTCGTCAGCAGGACTTCTCACAGTCTTTTCCACTAAATTAAACAGGACCATGAAAGTATCTCAAATTCGAGCAAAAGTGAGAGTGGCAGTGATTAAAATATGACACAATTGTTTCATTCTTAAAAGCCCTCAGATAACTAATTAAAATTTCCTCAACATTTCACAGGTTTTACATGGTTCTGTCAGAATGAAGAGAAAGTACATTCTGTCAAAAAAAAAAAAAAAGAGTGAAATAAATAAAGAATTTATGGAAGTCGGTTTCACAAAGCCCATCATCTCTTTATGCCAACTTGATTTAAGGTCTTTTCTAGTTCTCAAAAAGTTGGGTCACCTTTTAGTAGCATTATCAAAACTGAATAAAAAAATAAAACAATACTAAAAAGTGAACTGTTAAAATAGACAGCATTGTCCCACAAGTTGTTTCCCTAAAAGCAGCAATGCGTTTCATTTACCTGATATTAGTTTCTCAAAACTGGCAAGTTCTTCCCCTAACAATCAACAGCTGGAAAGATTTTCAGCTACATTAATCGTGCAGTAATATGCTGATTTGTTCACATCCACAGGGTATTTCCTTGCTGAAACATCTCTGCATCACAAAGTCTGACAGATAGAACTGTCAAAAGACAGAGATTTATTCTCAGCTCTCCTTTGCATTTAGAAACTTGACTCTCATCCAGAAGTACTGTAGTAGAGAGTAAATAGTGTAGAAGCGGCAGGGTTATGATGTTGTAATCATTTGTCCCCTCATATTTGGGAATAAATATCAGTGTCAACTAAGCTTTCTTTGGAAATGCAAATCAGATATGGGATTTCGGTTTCCAACACCCAAATTAACTGATGCATCAAAATTATATTGAACTTGAAACATCATTACCTCAGGAGAGAAATGTCTTCCAAAAACACGGTCGAGAGGATGTTTCAAGTTAAATTTTCAAAGACTTGTTGTCAAAGGTTTTTAAATCAACATAGCAATCAGACAAATTCAAAACCTTGCACAATCCAAATATTAAATCCAAAGTATCAGGCGAATAAAGAAGATACATAATATTATGTTTAGTGAGAAAGAGTCAGGACTCAAGAATGCCATCAGTTTGTCTCTAACTTTAGATGATTGCAAATGAGTCAAAGGCCTTGCAGACCAAAACTTTTTTCTGTCTGTCTGTCTGTGATGGCTTTTAAAAATTTCTCATCTATTAAGTGGATTGGGTGCAGGGGTAACAGATCAAATCAACCAGCAGATGATAAGAATAGATGAGCAAAGATAACCTTGGGCGCAGCTGAGAGAATAATGGCAGGCAGGAGCTATGATCACCAGGGTTCTCTTGCATAATGGGTAAAAATGGATGTCTTAAAACACGGTGAGATGTTCTGTAGACTGAAGATGGCTGAATAAAGCCAAACCAGATAAAGCAGCTGTTCTGAATGTGTGACCTCAGATAACCTACCTAAAGTGTTGTTTTTTCTGAACTTATGCTGCAATAAAACCCTTTCAAATCAGCCTCAAATATGATGCAGGCTTCTAATAAACATGTTGTTTTGTTTTCATGTTGTCTAGACATCAGCAGAACATGTGCTATATACACCGAGCTGCTGCATTGGTCATAAACGACACACATAATGACACATAATGTCTGCTGTGATGGAAAGTATGTCTTTGAGCCATAAATTGCTTATCTAACATTTACTGGCTACAAATTATTTATACAACAGTGTTTCTCTTGTACAAAATCACTTTATCATTTGGTTTGTAGGCAAATATGACAAGAAATTATTATTTTTTTTCTTTCTTTTTTTTTGAGAAGTGATTGTTTAAAAGGCATTCCTAAAACTGCGATGAAATTGCTAGTGCCACACCTAAAAAAAAAAAAAAAAACTAAGAAACTCTACTCAAAGCAGTTATGAAACTGTGTAAAAATATGCAAATCATTGTGTACTGTAGTTCTGATTAACTTACTGAAGATCATCTAGCTGCATGGCACTGCTCACTGAACAGGGTAACATAAAGTAGCCTAACACTCCAACTACTGACACTGTGTTTGGTAGAATGCTTAACATTTTATCCCATGTCAGCAGTTTAACTTTTATTTTTAAAGATTTGTTAAAGGCTTTGGAAGTTCAGTAACTGGTCACTCACAACCTCCCTGATCTAATCCATTATCTCTTAAGAACAAGACATCAGCAAATGTCAGCAGTGAATCTTATAAAATATAAAAGCTTCAGTGTCCCCAATATGGTGCAATAGGATATCAAAATCTCATGCAAGAGCAAAGTGAAATGAACTCAGTGAAAACCTGTTTGACTCAACATTTTAGATCACTCTGCATAAGAGCTCCTTTGATCCTGATCCAGTATTTTACAACACATAAGAAATCAATTCAGTGATTAATTGATTATGTTGAACACTGCCTCTTTGGTAATTCTTAATTCAGTACCGATAGATATACTCTTTGGAAAAACATGTCTATACTTGCAAATGTACCTTTACAGTACAGGGCAGATTATTGATTAATAAAAACTGCTTTTTACATTGTTCCTTGCAAAAAAAAAAAAAAAAAAAAATTCTCTGTAAATTTCTTTTAATATGTTAAGGAATACCTGCAGATTTACTTCCTGAACCTATATCCCTTCATCGCTGACTCTTGGAATATGTCAAGTCTTAAGAATCATAAGAAAGTGAATGTGAAATCATCATATTACAGTATATCCCTTCAAACTTTGGAGGCCTATTTGGAGTTTTCAGCTCTTGCAGCATTAATCCTGGTAATTTCAGGGCCAGTGTTCCTGGGCTGTCAGGTACATCAGGCCACATCAGAGACACACTAAAATAGTGAGGAGTCTGTGGGCCGTTCGCCGATAATTAGAATGCCATGTGTTCATCCCTACAAGCTAAAACAGCACTTGTTAAATGAAAAGCTGTCACACTTTAATTGTCTCCACTGAGACACGTTGAGGGGGAAGGGGGGAGAGAAGTAATCCTGCAAACACAGGGCAAATCATGAGGAAGCAAGGTCTGAAAAATTACTACACCCTTAGAGATGCATCAGCATATCATTTCCTAGTTGGAAGACATCATGGCTCATGGCAGTTTGGATTAAATGGAGTGCTGATCGTTTGTTAGTCATTCTTCTCATGTCACTCTGGGACACTGCTGGAGGGGGAAAAAAAAGAATCAATTTCTATTTACCCAAGTTGCATGTAGTTACCTCAATTCCAGGCTGCACTGCGTTAATAAAGACTTGAGGTCAGTACGGTTATCAAAAAATGGCACTGTATTAAATATGCACACCTAATTTGTAATTTGGAAGAAGCAGCAAAAATATATTTTATATTAAAAACGATCAATTAACAACTCTAACAACAACTAAATATATGTTGTTTCCTTTACATGTGCTGCATCCTGCATTATTAGTCTTGATTATTAATTTACAATTAGTTAAAAACACTTTAGATTCGGGAATACATATTTACTATTAGCTAAGTGATTTCCCTAATAAAATTCTATTTTGCTGCATATTGATAATTAAGGTAGTTGTAGTTGTTGTTTAGGCGTAGGATCAGTCTACAGGGGTATATATTACTTAATCGTTTAGTGTTGCAAATATTACTGTAAACAAATAGGCAGTGTAGGTAGAATTAACCCATTATTATATATTTTACTTGCTAACTAATATAGTTGAGTAAAATATAACAGATTTTCACGAGTTATTTTTAACACCCCTGAGAGTATTTTGTTACAGTGCATGGTCTCATAAAAATACATACCTCTGTGCACTTTTTGTACAACACTGTTTTTAATTACCTTACTGCATGTTTCACTGCAGTAACAAATTGAAGTGGACACCAATACAGGTCCAAAACAGGTTATTATGTTGCTTCAGTTATGTATTGCGACAGTTCAAAATTCAAATATCTGCCGATTGTTTCTAAAAGCTAATGCTTTTAAAAAAGCTAAAAAGCTAATCTAACCCTAAACCTACCCAACAGTGTTAACAAATGCAAAACTGATATAAAAACAAATTTGTTGATGCAACCGTGCCATTTCAACTTCCTTTTATGCAGATTTGCACTGTTCTGTTGAACCATAGTTACACAGGATACAAACCAGAACTCCTCGCCTCTCAAATCTCTGTACTCTAATAAACCTATACGGTTTATGAAAACCCATAGACATGAAGCTGGATATATGTGATGCTAACTTTCAAAAGCATCAGTTTACAAATCTTCCAGCAATATTGTTTTGAAGTCATGACATGATATTCTTCAAATAATTGAGTGCAAATTACACTTCATTAATCAAAACTCTCAAAAGATGTCCGTTTTACTGCCTCGTTTAATTTTTTTTTTATTTTTTGTTTTGGAAACTGCAGTGCTATGTACATTTGTGTCTCGCTAAAATGGTATGTTTATGCCATGAGACCAGCATAGGATAGGATTAAGGGATACAGAATGGATGTTCAGTATTAGCCATTAATATGTGCTCTATAGGTACAAATAAACAGCCAATATGCTAGCATTATGCATGCTAATAACAAATACTGTAGTTAATAATGAATATAGTTCCCCAATCTAAAGTGTCACCAGAAATTTTAGTTAACATGAACTATGTAACAATGTGTACTTGAACACAATACTTGGAAAGCACTGGTTAATATAAATGTTTATCAATAAGTTACTACATTTTTACAATAATAATACATTATTAAAATTAAAGGTTATATGTTAACTTTAGTACCTTTGTGTGTGTGTGTGTGTGTGTGTGTGTGTACATTCCTTCCTCTTGAGGAAAAAAAGAGGTTCAAGAGTTCAAGCCAGTTCTCATCAGCTGGTTCAGCATGTTCAAGGTGTCGGGCTCATGAATGTGACCATGTGCAGTGGTACACAATAGCAATGTCTTCACCTTGTGATATTACATAGGACTTTTGCCTACCACATGGTCTGCATAATGTCCATCCTGAAGTGATTTCTTATTTACAGTAACCCTCTGGAATATTATCATAAATCAAAGAATCCACTAAAATGCACTGCTGACTATTACTATTTTAGGATTCTTTCTGAATCCAAAACAATATATATATTTTTCCAACCATAAAAGTAAACCATTTGATCCTACCAATGAATCTGATGGTGATTTATGATATTATTACTGAAAACTTGCAAATGTAAAAATATACACTGAGCAACCGTGAATGTAAACAGAATATAATGAATCAGTTTTAAAAAACGCTGTATTTTAAACTAGGAAACACTTGTGATTTGAAGGTTCACATGTTGCACATAGATAGATAGATAGATAGATAGGAAGATAGATAGATAGATAGATAGACAGACAGACAGACAGACAGACAGACAGACAGACAGATAGATAGATAGATAGATA
>JAUCMS010000127.1:17778453-17804127 GCA_032357445.1 Enteromius radiatus
GCTAAACCAAAAGATACAAAGACAGAGGGGGAGACAAGACCAGACAGACACAAATGGAACGCCCACGGCGTGACACTTGTGCTGAGTCAGAGAATAGATCATAGTGTTTTTTTTTTATTTTTATCTGTTATCTGTATGTTAGTGTTATCCGTATACATGAATTCAAGTTCAGCAAACAATACTGAAAACAAGTTCACTTCTCTGTTTAAATGGCAGCATCTTAGTCATTGAGGGTTTAGGCCTTTAGTATAATGATTTCTTTTCTGCTGCTGGCAGGTGGCCAGAGATGAGGCAAGCTGGCAGGTAGTTTCACATCAATATCCAAACTAGCCACTAGGGTGCACAGATATGGTCAGGGACGTTTAAAGGCAGCTGGTAAGTTGCTCTGGGCTGTTCCCACTCAACCAAGGGTTTAAATTAATTTTAATGATGAGGATGACTTTAAAGAAACACGTCTGATAATTTTTGTTTGGCTTACAGAGACACGGGAAGCTTTTCTCCACACCAATGGAGAAAGAGCTCATCTGATATCTCTTGATTCCAATGATAATTGGTATCACATGGAGTAATGCAATTATGCAATGAAAAAACACAAAAAAAGACGTTCTTTGGAAGGACCAGCCATTTGGCAATTTCATGGATGTTACAAAGAGCTTGCGGTGGGACCAATTAAGCCAGTTGAATTCATTGTGGGTGAAAGTGTTCCTAAATTTATTTGTCATGTAATTATAGCACTTAAGTAATTAGCTGTGTGTAAGGATTGGTTTTATAAATTAAGCCCACAAACACTTTTGAAAGTGTAATTTAACTAAAACCCAAATAAATATAGGCTTATGTTATGTGTTCTTTTTCTTGAATATATAATCTATCACGAGCCACAATGGGTTTAATAATGAAGCATGCCCATATAAAATTCCCACTTATAGTGTTTGTTGCTGTTCTCTGCTCATCTTTATTCCTTCCTCGCAAAGCTCAGAAAGTGCTAGACTTAGTGAAATATAGGTGAGGGCCTTGGGAGTCTTTGCCTGCTAGTCAAACAAGATTTGGCCTGTCTATCCCAAAACTTGTCGCAGGAGCCTGACTCAGGATCATTGATTTATTTATAATTGACTGAAGCGCTGCAGTGTCATTTGATTTGACTCAATTTGGCGAAGACTAGCCTCTAATCTTTCTCTAATTCTCTTTTCTTTCTTTCTTTCTTAAAAACTGAAACATATTTTGATGGGATTACATGCCATAATAGTTTAATAATTGGGAAAGAGGCTTTTAAGAGAAAATACTACATACAATATTTGAAAACGTCTTCCGGCAACACACTGACATTTGGCTTTCTGATATCTGCTAGACAACCAGATGTAAGTGCTTTCATAGTATGTCAATTGGTGCATAGTTTCAGTTTAGGAGTGACACTGAGGCAGATGCTTATGTCTGGAGTTGGATTTCATAGCAACATTGACTGAAAGGATAAAAGGAAAACAGAAAGAGAGATGCATGTAACCAATGCAATCAATGTCTGCAATCAATGGAGACTGTTAATAAATAAAATAAAACTCCCAACCTGTGGGTGTAAATAGTATATCATTTTATTTTATTGCAGTATAGCAAATATATTAAATCTGTCACAAAAATGTATGGATCCCATTAAGAATGGCTTGCAGCCTCACATTTTCATTTTCCACCCACATGTAAACTTAAGATCAGCTCTTGTAACGTGAGCCATTGTGAATATGCAGGGTATGACACTGTTTGAAGAGAAATGTTCAATTTCATATGAGGTAGCAGCAAGGGAAAACCCAAAGCTTTTTGTTTTGTATGCACCTACAAGCAGATGCATAGCTGTCATTCCAAGTCCCAATGAAGGCGTCTATCAAATGCAATTTCCTCGAAGCTGTTCCCATGGACTGCATGGCATTCAGTGATACAGTTATTTCAGGTACTTGTCAAAAATGTGCTACAAAAAGCATAGGGAAATAGCTTCATGTTTTTATTATGGAAATGCAATGATGAGGGCATCATCCTTACCATATTTTATCGTAAAGTCCAGAAATGTGTAATTAAAAATGCACTAAAATCTATATTGATGTTCTTGTCTGCTGAATAAATGTTCTAATAATTATGACAAGTCACATGACCAGATGGTTGGCAGATATTAAGTTTAGCAAATTTCTGTTATGGACAGAATTAATTAGAGCAGATTTAGGCCGATGGCAGCAGCTCATGTGACAAATGCAGAAGGAAACAGCTGTCCACACGAAGGCGGATTCAGTGACTCATTCTAATTATTAATACTGAAACTTGAATTATCTTGGGAAAATTACCCATTGTTTTATTAGTTTAGTCATTATTAAGAACAGCTACATATGTATATGTTGAAAGTGTTTGTTTACAATGACAGCAATTAACAAATATATAAAAATACATTCAACCAAAATAATTACCCATTGTTGAAGTAATGGTTCAGCATGGATGGGTGGCCTCTGGACTGCAGTCTCCGCAGATTTAAGGCTCCTGGGGGTTGCAGATAGCATGTGACCTCACACACTTCTCTTGTCCTTGGTAATGCCTTGAGACTGGATGAGGGGGAAAAGAACGATTTGTTTGACTTCACGTGCCTTGAGGATACATGTGCTAGCGCTCAAATTCTGGAGCAATCTTATTGCCCCTACACGCATGGTCTGCTGGTCTCACTGTTTAAACACAGGCATTTATATTTAACATTTAGAGGTTCAAAAATGATGTCTTAGTATGTTTGGGTAAATGCTGAAACATAAAATATGGGCTTTCTAGCGTCATCTTAAACTTAAGCAGCATTGCTTATTTACAGCTAACTAAAATATTTATGAATCCTTTACACCATATATCATACATACATTTATATATTTTGACCGTTTCAGATATATATATATATATATATACCTCTCTCTTAACCCTGTCCCCAATCTTATACATAACCGCTTTTCAATAAATAAATACATTTAAAAAAATAGTTTTATTATTTTAAAATGTAGATTTAATTCAGATAAATTTAGACACATATTATGCCATTTAGATGACTAGGAAAATCCTCTGACACAAGCTGGCACTGAAGGTCACACAAAACAGAATTAAATATTATAATATCAAATTAAGTGCATGGGTAAACCTTATTGTGAATATACATAAGTCAGATAAAGAATCGTAAACATGTATATATGAATGATTTACATTTTAGATACACAATACACATTTAATATTGTGCATTTTAGTTTCTGTGCAAGCATATTTAAGTGTATGTGTGGAAGAACTACATTTTGCATAAATTACATGCAAATTGTCATCAGATGGCATTGCCAGTTTGTATTGACAAACACAAACACAACCAACAAGATGGCAAGAAGAGCACAAAACAAATATGTCTTGCCTTTATTTGTCAAAAGAAAACCCATTCCCTCCAATTTGTTAAGCATCTGCTATGTATATTAAGGTTATACGAATGCTTGTGAGGTGTTAAATCGTCTTTGCAAGGAGAAAAGTTGCTGGGTTCTGAGGCCCCCAATGATTTCAGTGATGCATTGAAAAATCAATTAGAATACTTGCCAAAATGGATCATGGCGACTAATGATGGCATCATATTGCTCTGGGTAAACAGCTCAATACTCTCCCTGGTGAACTGTGAAAACACATTTCTCTTAAAGGAAAATGGTGCATCAAGCTACGGGAAGGGCGCTGCAGTTTGGAAGAAATCCAAATTCATATATAAATGGGATGCCTGTTTAATGCATCTTCATTTGAAGCAAAATCATAGGCTTGACTTTTGGCCAAACAACTAAATTCTACAAAACATTCAGGATCAAAACATTGACTGCTGCCAACTGTTGGACTATATTTATTGTTCAGTGCATTGCGAGTGTCGCGCATAGATGCTCTAAAAGTGGAGAAATCATTGTTCAGTACACGGACTGTGGCACATGTTTGAAAGCTCACTTGATGTTTGAACTTCTCTCTTGCATACTGCAGTTTAATCATATTCTGCTTATAAAGGCTCGTGGTCATGCTGGGCAGATTGAAATAAACAAGTCATTTGTAGCCATGGGTCTCAAGCCCTTGACTGAGAGAAAGAGTTGTGATGGAGCTTTGAGTTTCTTACTGTGACATTCTTGGCTGTGCTAGTGGCGCATCAGAACCACATATCACCCTACGCTGACACCCTGCGTGTCCCTGCCAGCGATGGACCATCCACAAAACACCCCGTTTGCAGTAACACCCAAAGCACAACATGTGCTTCCCTTACTTACAAGGACATGGGCAAGATACAGTGACTTGATGTGCATTCAAGTTAACGATTAACTTCAGGTTAGATGTTTAGATGGGGGAGGGGAGAGACTGTTATATTTTGCTCACAAAACTACAAAATAATAGTAGTAATGATATTATAAAGTTAGCTAAACTGTGTTATTCTCCTCCAATAACTTGGTGAAGCTAAATCGCTAGTAAAAAAGAAAAAAAAAAACATGTTAATGTGTGGTTATTTTAGTTTAACTATTGCAATTTTTAAACCCGTGTTTAATTTTGATAATTAAAACAACAGGCTCTTTATTTGTATTTATTTATTTATTTCTATATAAAAATATCTCAAACGTGTGTGTGGTAAGAGCATCTGCAGCATATCACATTGTCACGTTATCAAAACACACAAGGAAACGCGTTGTGAAAAATAATATCACCGGAATTTACCGACATCGCATTCGGACGGAATTAGTTTGCTGAAAAACAGTAGGTAATTTGCTCTGGAGTTATCACAGAGGTTGTGAGAGAAAAACACAGACATGGCAGATTCGGACGGGATTAAAATCACCAACTATGTCTGTGAAACAAACATTTCCCTGACGACCCCCTGTAAAACTAGTCTCGTCCGAATAGAGCTTTACATTTCGACAAAGAATTGTACATTGCTGAATAAAAAAAAAAAAAACATACTTAAAACATATTAGAAAATATTACAAAAAAACACACCTTAGTAATCTTTCTAGTCTAGTAATGCAGTGTACCTCAAGGCATGGTGTTATTTACATCAACTGATCATTGCTTGTTTCCATAGCAATCTTCTAATTCATTTTATTTATTCCACATCTCATCTGCACTGAATCATTGTTTAAGCTGTGACATTATTTACACAAGGCAATTCAAATTATGTCAACATTAGAACAGAAGAAGATAAAATATATGCCAATATAAATGACCACAATTTGAGAAAATGTTTCTTGCTACCGATCCTCCTACAGCTTTCAAAGATGTCAGTGTAAAAGAGCTACAGTACACTGCTCATTTATCTAAAGCTGCCGTTTGTAAGTCATCCAACGCACACGGTACTCGTTTTGCATTCCTGTGTGAGGAAAAAAAAGACACTTTTTCATGATTTATTGCTTTATTTGGTTAGATTTTTTGGATGCACTTCTTTTTAAATGAATCAATAATATGTGGATAACCTACTGTTAGTGTTCTTTCTCTCTGAAATGCCCTCTTACAGCACTTAATTACATTATGAGCACTTTATATAACATCATGCTGGATAAGACTTCCCGCAATGTTAAAGAGCACATCAATATGTTTTTAGAGCTTTTCACAGAGGCCACTTTTATTTTAAGCCAGACGATATATGAAAAAAAGTTATGCTGAGTCTCTCGTGTCTTTTTCAGAAGGGCCTCTCCAGTGAAGATGTGAATGTTTTGACCCGCATGGATATTTGAGAGTGCGCCCCATTTGTTAAAGTCCATTGGGCTTTCTTCGAAAATTGGTTTCAAACTACGAGTGAATCCCGGTGAGCAAACCTATTGTGAACTTATTCTGTATGAATGGCTCAACACAGCGATGCGTTTCCACCAAGTATGTGCTGCCTTTAAATGGGCACTGAAAAAAATATAATCAGCATCCTTTTTTATCTCCTCTTTTCATGCAATATAACACACAAATGCACCTTAAAGTAAACACAATTAAGCCATGGATATAAGCCATGGATCTTCTAGTGTATTGTATGACCTTACACTCTTTCTCCGTGAAAACAATCCAGTTCTCTATTACAGGCAAATGGCCCCTTCGTCTGGCTTCAGAAAGTTTTTGACACTTTGACTGTTAGGGCTGTTCTGGCACAGAGAGATGGAGAAGGGAAGGAGGGGAGGAGAGGCTGTAGAGGATGGAGGAGACACCATCATGAAAGGACAAGAAACTGTGCCAGCCCATTGTTATCAGCGCCGAGATGAAAGGCTGGCTAGCTAATGAACATCTGCCTGACACACGCAGGTACTTCAGGAGGCTACGTCGCTTTGAAATGGACCATTGAGCAGAGCAGCTGTTCGGCTCCCATAGACCTTGTGGACTGATGTAAACCTGTAATTAAAGGGCATTCCAGGAGGAAGCCAGTGAGACAGACAGACAGAGAGAGCGAGCCAGTGCCCACGCTAATGTGTTTTTGAGGAGATTTCGAGTCAGATTTCTAAATATCATGAGTGGCAGGGTTGATTTGCACACTGAGATAACTCTGTGATGCACCAGAGGGGAGTTTATTTATAATTAAGCATTTATTTATAATTAAGCAATTAAACTGAAATCCCCATGAAGAGGCAGGACAGACATCATATTGCGGTGGAGGGTGAGAGAGGCATTTTGCGGTCCAAATTGCCCTGTTCCCTGAAAGAGGCCTTATTTACTTGTAATTTATTTTTAATGCTGTTATTATAATTATTTATTTATTTATTTTTTTTATTCTATACGGACAGTTTTAGTAAAAAGCTCTTTAGCTAGAAAGTGCTCAGACCAATCAGATTAAAAGTTTGGTGCTAATTTAAAAAGTTGTACACAGTAATAAATAAGCTGTTTGTGTCCCTACTCATTAATATTTAAATATTAGTACTAGTGATGTCCAAGTGTTTTTAGACAAGTAAGGGAGTTAATTATAGCATAGGATGTAATTTATATAAAACTCAGAGACGATCATGCTGATCCATGTCAATAGATGGCAGCCCATCCAAGATGTAGATGAGTTTGTTTCTTCAAAATTATAAAGCAATATTATGGATAGAGGACTTATAATTTAGCAGGAAACAGCTATTTAAAGTAAAAAAAAAAAAAACTACATAACTAGATGTGTATGTTAGTACACACCAATGCACCTACAGCTGTAATATTTCTGTAACTTCACACATGTAACAACCTTCAGAATGGTAGGCGTAAGTACAAATGTGTAACAAGACATTGGTAACAACACTTTTTGTTAATGAAAGTACAAATGTGTAACAGGACTAACAGAACTTTTTGGTAAATAAAGTATTGCACGTTATATTAAATAGACAATTGCTATGTATTTAGCATGTAATTACTCTGTTACACTTTATATTAAGTGGGCAGTTCCTGAGGAGTTACCATGTATATGCACTGGTATTACAGAGGTACACCAACTCCACTCACTTTACATATCCCTAAACCTACCCAACTACACCTCTTTATCACCCCCTGTTCCAGTTACTCCAGTTACATGACTAATTAGTGAAGTGTTGTTACCGATGTCCTGTTACACATTTGTACTTACACACACCATTCTGAGGGTTGTTACATGTGTGTAGTTACAAAAATATTACAGCTGTAGATACTATGTAGTATTGTGTACTTACACTGTTGTTACATACAACATGATGTTACATATGTAAGTACACAGGTATTAGGGACACTTAATATAAAGTGGGACCCAAAACTTTTTACTTCACCGTATCACAGTAATTGATCAACTGGAGTCATGTTGATTACTTGTAATATATATATATATATATATATATATATATATATATATATATTATAAGCTCTTTGATCTATCATTATGGATCTCATTCACTAAACTGAGCAAGCAATGTGATGCAAATTTTCTCCAAATATAAAGAAATAAACAAATCTACATTTCAGGTGAGTAAATTGTAAGTTCGGAGTTAGCAATTCGTTAAAAGAATTGTATAAAGAACAATACTGCCATAAAACTAAATAGTTTTCATTGTATTTGATTTCCAATTCTCTTAGATTGTCAAAACTGATGTGAAAAAAAAGCAAGGAAAGCAATTCACTTTCACTCACTGTGTTAAAGGTTTTCATCCAATCCCGCTTCCCCTCCTCCCCCTCTCTGTTCCAGTAAGACACCAGAAAGGGAGGAAACATAACGCTTCTGTTGGTGGATCTATTACATTAACAAAGAGAAAGGATTACATTCACTACACTGCATCTACAGAGTACACACAAGCTTGTGTGCGGCAACCAGATCTCACAGAGTTGTCACTGTCAATGTAATAGTGTGTTTTTATGCTGTCACATTCACATAAAAATAACCATTTTTTACGTCTTAACCTGCAGCAGTTAAGCGTTTCCGGAAACGGAAAATAAAGTCGCTTTGAGTCTTCTGAGCATGAACGTGACAGTTACCAACCAATTAATAGTGCCAATGTTCTTGGTTAATAGCCTCCTCCACAGGATTTCAAAGAGAAGAGAACATTTAACTCAAGACCTGAAGCAACCTGAACACAAATGGGGTTTGAAGTGGTGCAGGACTTCAGAGTGATATGTAAATAGAAGATTACCCTTTGAGACAAGGAGTGACTCTGTGGTAATTGCTCGGAAGTCCTTCTCCTCTCCGGGTGTCTGAGATGGTGGTAGAGGCCTACGGGATTACAGGACAGAGGTGCAGTTCAGAGTCTGTGTGAAGCTGATGGCATGAAGGTGTAATTGGCATCAGTGGTAGGGAAGATTTCACTCAGACAGGAAGGTCATCACCCTCGCCCACCATGATAATCCCTCCTTGTGACTGCAGCACCCTCCTGAGCTTCAGCCCACCAACGGAGACGAGTTTGCTTAACGGATCGGTTTAGGCCAAAACTCAGCATGAACTGGATCACAGACCAAAGCGTTCGGACTCAGATATGTGCAAATGTATTCATATACTCACTCAAAAAAGAGAGAGAGAAAGACAGAGTAGGCGTGATGGAGCATGCTCAGACTTGCTAGCTGGAATATGATGCCAATTTTCTTTCTTTTTTTTTTCCCAGTAAGACTTATGGGGGTGCAACACAATGCTATTAAGACAAAAAGTACAAAGCAATTAACTAACAACATTTGGGATTTAGCCCACAACACAAAGGAATTCCTTCTTAACACAACAGAATTAGTGAGCAAAACCACTGGTTTAACCCACAACATTAAATTGAAGCTTTGCATTACAAGTGGAAGTGGTTTGTTTTGAAACCTAGGCTCGTTAGACAAACATGAATTATCCAGTGTGTAAACCTAAAAGCATGTTTTAGCTAAAACATATGTGACAATGTTTTCTTTCACATTTGGAAATAATATACCAATGATACTAAACCCTACCCTAAGTCTAGCCAACTGTGTTAATACGAGGATATTGATCAAATGCATTTGTTGAAGCTCTTTCATCCTAACTTGTGACAACACGGAACTTGTATCCAAGCTTTTCTAATCAAAAGTGCAGTCCCATCAGGTCTTACCAGGTAAGCAACAGAGCAAGTTTACTATGTCAGTAAGTAACAAAATATTTATGAAGTTGATTTCTTAATTTATTACTTTACAAATAATGCAGGCCATAACATAAAATTGTGCCATAAATTGCACAAAAACAAGTATTTATTAATCAATACTTTGCCAGTGTAATTGGAAACTGGAGTGAATTTTATGTATAGATATGTTTTAGAATATTGCATAAAAACAAAATTAAAATTGGGTAAAAGGTATGTTTTTCCAATAACTTGTTGTAGTATTGTGAGTTAATTGTAAGGCAGAGCTGTATTCGAAGATCCACTGTTAATTTGCATATTTGACAAATAACAAAAACTGTCCTTGCAAAAAATACAGTAACTAACAGTAACCAGCTTTGGGAAAAAAAAAGAAAAAAAGTTGGCTCATATTTTATTGATTGTCTTATACCGGTTTTCAGTAGGAGTTGAGTCCCTATGACTCAGTATGGGTTTATATTTGTAGAGAAGTATATAACAGTACCCAGCATGAGTTGCTTTGTTCCAGTGCTTCTGTCGGCGTGAATGTGTGTGGTTTGCACACTCTGCAGAGTGCTTGGCAGGAGTCCTCCAGGCGTGACTGATACTCTAAGGCCAGTGGTAGCATGTGGGGGGGTGAAACAGTTATTCTCGGGTTAAACAAGTAAGCTTCCCCATGCTGCAGCTCAGTGTGATCTAACTTTGAACAGAAGGAACAATATTCAGCACAAAAAAGGAGGATTTTGTTCTGACCATTTCACACTATATTCAGCCGGATTCCACTGTGAGAGGTACATATAATGTGTGATCCTAAACTAGCATGAGGCAAAAGGTCTGTGGCTCAACACAGACCTGTTTCCATTAAGTCTGAGTGTGCGAATGACAACAAAGAGGGAAAAACCTCAAGCAGAGCTTTTAAAATCAGTGTTTCTGGCATTGTTTCTGTATTCTGTTGTGTCCCTGAAAGAGCAACCACTTTATATGCAGTATAAAATATATATAAACATATATTTGTAACCCATATATGTATACAGATAGATAGATGTCATTTCTTAAATTCTGAATATTGCCAAACCTTTAAAAACATGACTAAACAGGAATCTTTAACAAATCAAAGTGTACAAAACCAAAGAAAACCTATACTATAGCTCCATACATGGGGTACATTTCCCTTTAAAAGAGGCTATCAGCAGGGTAGCAGAGACAGCCGTGGTCCTGTAGGCTGAAGCTGGCCTGGATGCTTTAAGAGTCGAGAAATCCCACCGAGGCTGAAGAAATCCCACCTGATTGATTACTAGTAAGGAGGTGATTCATCATTAATCCAACCTGCTCCAGCTACTTATAAGAAGCTAAAGCCCGGGGAGGAGGCCAAACCACAGCTAGCAAACACAGAGGATGATGGGACAATAAAATTAAAGACTTATATCCGCATATATTTAAATTGGCTGTATGAAACATGAGAAGCAGCTTGACTTGTTTGTAATATGGTCCCCAGGCTACTTATACTTTATGGCGGATATTCTTCTAGGAGTTCATGATTCACTAAAAGCCCCTTCTGCAGTAAGTGTGTGGACAACATGGACATGTCTATATCCACAAATGCACTGCAATGTAGACGGAATTCTGGACTGAAAACAAGCCAGTTTACCACATCTCACGAACACGTGTCTGTAAATATAGTACTGTATATCGCTGTCAAAATCAATTTACATGTTTAGAGATGAAAGTGGTGTTGGCAAACGCATTATTAGTTCCTTTCCTAACTCGGTCAGCCTCCTCGATATTCATTCTATTTCCCTAGCAGGGTTTGAAATCGATGCGTGTCTAAATCAATTTAATCAATATCTACTCTAGCAATCACGAAGGGCCACCGATCACAATCTATTGCCTCAAACTATATGTCTAGTTTAAATTCCCAGCAAACATGAAGTCTTTACAAGCACATCTAATAATCTTTCACTCCCTTATGTCCCTTGTCGCATAGTGGTCGACAGAAACCATCATTATGGATCAGCCAGTGATGTAAGACAGAGGGTGTAAAATTTTATACCCCACTTATGGCCACTAAGGATTCATTTCCAGAGCTTGCTTTTTAGGAGGAGTTAAATCAATGCGAGTGCTCAGTATTTTTTTAGGGATGAAGTCAATAGACCTTCAACACTAACAAAAGATTCAAGATGTTAAAAGGGAAGAACTTGATTTTACACATCCCTTGTGCAAATACAGAGACTCAAATTTACTCTATTCACCTGCTGAGCATTGAACATGCATAACATATATTTATATAAAGGACAGAAACTTTTGGTATTGCAAACCCCCTAAATCACAGGGTATTTTATATGAAGTGTGGAGAAGCAGATATAAACACACCTGCAGCCATTTTACACATGCACACACACACACACACACGCATATTGCTCATGTTTATTTGACACACACGCACACACATACTCCCTCATGTTTACTTGATTGCTTGCACATGGCATTCAGAAGTTATTTTTTTCTGGGATTTGGTAACTTGGTATTTGCGCCTACCTGATGTGCTCTGGGACACACAGGTAGGCTATACACAGCTTTTGTGCTAAAAGGCTTTAAGTCAGTGGTGCAGCTAGAGACTCCCTGTCTGTGGCACACCACTGGGCGGGCCGGGAAGAAGAGGAAGGGCATGAAGAAAATGTGAATCTTCAGCACAGTCAGAGCATCCTGGTGGGGAGTCAACTAATCTCTTCCTTACTGTCTTTCCACTGGAAAGCTCCTCATTTATGGCACAGCTCTTTCATTGTATTGCAGCAAGTGCATGTTTCCCTCTGTGGCTGGTGTAGAGGAAGGTTTGAGATTCCCTTGCACTACTAAATTCTGCTTAGAAAATCAGATATATACTACTACTACTGATATGATTCAACTGCTGGACTGAATTACGGCTTTTCAATACTGTCTGTATTGTGCCTAGATGTAGTTAAAATGCCTAAAATGGGATTGATGTATGTAGGGAAAGACAAATGGACGAATGTATACAAACAACAACAACTGCTAAGACAAAATTTAGAGTTTAAATGTAATGTTGAATATATATATATGTATATATATGTATAGCTTCTTCCTCAATATTCAAAATGCTAATGTCATATTTGTGTGTGTAAGTGTACCAATGTAATTAAAATGGTAGACAACTTGTATTTTTATATTTATGACACATTTTCATTCGTTCTCATCATAAAAACAAAAACAAAAACAAACATACCCAAACAACATAACATAAGTGTCAAGTAACTAAAGGTAAACAAGTGTGTTTGCTTATATTTACCTCATTCAGTTCTCAAGATTAATTATACCTCTCTAGGTGGGTCCTAGCATGAAAACGTTTGGGAATGGTTGCTCTAGCGCACAGTAAAACAGTTTTTTTTCTGTGTAACTGTCCATGGTACCTCATATGGAGCTGTCCGTGGTACTTCCCTTTTTGTTCTGAAGCATTCTTTACCTCACATAGAGATGAAGGATCAAGAGATTGGAGAGCTGTGATGGAAACCTGACTATGGCCTCTTCACTATCAGCTGGTGTCAGCAATCTGTGACACCACTGGAGCATCAGGGGGCTGTTGGTGAGAGCTATCGGCCGCTGGCTAAGTACTAGTTTTGGCTTTGCAATGATTAGTCATCACGTCTGTTTTTAACTTTTTTTGTGAGTGGACTGAGTCTGAAAACTTCCAATCCACCGAGAGCTAAATCTCATACTGTGGACTTCTCATTCAGCACAGCTGGATTCATTATCTGGTCTCCTCTTCTTCTTCTTCACCTCAACAACAACAAACAGAAGGAGCATTGAAGCAGCTCTGCTGTTTACATTTGCTTGAGAGCTCCATTTCTTAAAAATGTTTGGACAAAGCAGAGGTGGGCAATAACTCAATTTTGAATCAGCGAGATGAGAGGTAAACACATCCGAATCAGAGCTGAGGTGATAAGGCTGCATCAGGGCCGGCTCATACCTCCTTGAAGAGAGTAAATTTGATGGTAGCCGATTGGATGGAATGTCATTAAGGATTTATTTCATATATTACCTCAGTGACAATAAAAGTTACAGGAGAAAATGTCCCATGGGGCCAAACAAATCCAGCGCTCTGCTATTGCCAAATGTTTTAACAAACATGAATGTGCGGTAAGTAATACAACCTATTGATGCGGCCCATGAAAAGCCAAAGAAAACAGGTATATCTTTATGACAAACATCCATATTGAAACAAGCGCTGATTAAATCTGGTATATGACTGTGTCATCGAGCAGTACACTGAAAAACAGAGAACAATGAAACAGTCCCTGAGGTGCTCTCTTGCACATCATGATCATATTGCATATGTGTTTAGTAGCCACAGCTATGAATGGCGTCAGAACAATGTTACCTGCCATTTAGAGACAAACAATTTTACCTGCCCCAGTGAATGGTAATACGGGAGTCCTAATGAGCCTTAGTGGAAATGCAAAGCAGAGGAGATGAAAACGGAAATTGGCCCGTCACTATTGAATGACAAATATTTAACGTGCCTGGGGTTCTCCTGAAGACATTATAGTGAACGGCTCCTGAGTTACTCCGGAGTACAATACATCTTATTATCTTGCAGCAAGAACAGAATATATAGAAAAAAAGTAACTAAAAGGGGAAAATAATAATAAAGAATTTGTGGAAATAATCAGATTGAATTTCTTGTTGACCAAATGCTACCCTTTGCAGTCAAATTATAATATTGCATATGGGCACCCCATTATATTGCAAAGTATGTGTTCTTAAGATTGGATCTATTTATTTTCTCATGCCTGATGGCTCTGAGTCTCTCAGGAGAGTGGCCCTGAGAATTGATTTCTGACAATCCATGATTCACCTCCCAAAGCCCCGCTTCTCTGACACTCTAGCAAATCAACTTAAAGGCACTGCCTGACAGCTCCTCACAACGCACTCCATATAAACAGCCATTATTCCTTCAGAAAGCTCTTTTTGTCTCGCTGCGGGTTCAAAAGGAGCACGTCTCTCCAAAGATGAGAAGCACATTTGAAAGAACTTTGAAGAAGGCGAGATGGGAGAGATGGGGATTTGCTGAGCTTCAACACAGCAACATTTAGAGGTGCTGAACATGCTGTCACTCTCATCTTCATCTGACATGTCATACCTCACTAGTAGTTTGAGGCTATCTACTGATTCATGGTTATTATGAGAATTATAAAGTGATATTTGTGTCGCCATTGGAATCTTATGATGATGCACCTTCATCATGCGCACTGAGATAAAAGACACCTACTGTATGGGTTCTGTCAGATGTATTTCGAGCAGCACCGCTGACATATTTCACCCAGAAAGCAGCATCAATTTGGTCAAATACATCTTCTCGAATCAATGCACTTTCTTAAAGGTCAGCTATTTTTATTATAGCCACATTTCTCTGCATCCATATTCAGATTTGCGTTGGCATGTTCGAATAGAATAATTAATTGCAAAGCATTTGTGCCCTACCCCTACCAAAAAGAGTGTCTAAAATCCAAAATCCCAGTCCAATTACAGCCCTTAGACCAATATAATAAAAAGAAGAAAATGAATAATTCATTAAACAGCATTTCATTTGCTCAGTTTGACTTGGTGGTGCTGAGAGTCAAATAGTCAATAGGCTTGGCTTCAAAATGAGTGGCGTGCTCCGTTTATGGATACATGGCATAAAAATTGCAGACGATACAGAGTTTTTATTTTTTACATATTTTTCCAACAACATTTCACATCAGAATGCTCCTACAGAACAGAGCTGAGCAGGAGAGATTGCACTCCATAAAAAGAACAGCACACATGGGTGAAATTGCACTGTACGTTATGGATTTCCCACTACGTTATTGATAGATTGCACTAATATAACTTCAGTAAAGACTTCAGGACAAGTTTATTGATGGTTTCCTTCTTTCTGAGCCTCTTGTCTCCTCATGCCCTTAAACATGCTAGCTTGATTTTTCAGAGCCTTCAACTTGTCATTATGTGTGCACTGTTGTCTGCATGTAATCCCTCGGATTTACATAGATTTGGAAAGCCAAGTTTGTAGTGTTTACGCTAGAAATATTGACGATTCTCTCGAGATTAGGCCGGAGTGATCTTAACAGACAGTGAGTCACCCAGCTGAAGCAATTGTTCGGCATTTTATGCCGTCAGTTAAACAGGCTGACAGTTGTGGGTTTTAATGCACTAAAGAGCTTCGTACTTGCAGACAAGTGAGTCCTTTAAATTGCTGACAGGTCATGGAGATTCCAGGAACCCTGAAAAAAAAAAATATATATATATATATATATAAATATCGGGATATGCGAGCAGCTGATATTAATGTACTGACAAACAATCCACATTTATCAAGGCTGCATTAAAGTAAAGACTTTGTGACAGTGATCAGCTGTGTCTGTAAGGGGCTTTTTCATTATGTGCTACTGGGTATGGATGTGTGTGTGCGGTGGTCTTCTGATCCTGCACCTCGGGGCCCTTGACCATAATGTGGTTTGTTTGTGTATGCGCCTTCTGTGAGACTGGAGGAGGCAAAACATGGGCCAGGAAAAACATATGGCACTGCTGGGATACGATCACCTGCTGCTGCTGCTGAGCCATTGTGGCCGTTTTCAGGATCATTTTGAATCAACCTTAGTTAATGACAAAGAAAACAATGAGTATTCAAACAATTCATCTCCTTTAGTAAACCCCACTGGAGTCAGAGCATAGCCTATAATTTTAACCTTGAAAACTGCATGTCATTTCACTAAAACATTTTGTTATGTATATGTACAGAGAAATATTCTAATGGTTTGTTTAAACTAATCTTAATATTCTTTGGTTTTGTACATGAAGCTGTTTTTAGCGCTTGTCTTCTATACTAAAGTACCCAGTGCTGGGACTCAATACATTCTAAACAGACATCCACCTTTTCCCCTAATCCCAAAAGGTGCAGGTGTTCTTCCGAGCTGAAAATTACGGCATTATTTGCAAACCTCGGCTGAACAGCTAAGAGGATAAAATTAGTTCATCCCTTATGAGAGAAGAGATCAGAGCAATCAACACACACAAAAAAAAGTTCAACTTCCATCTTACAGCAAAAAAAAAAAAAAGTAGATTTAAGCTTTGAAAATTCTTCTTGGGGGGTGCATGGCTATTTAATCAGAACTATATATTATTGATAAATCACTATAACCCAAAACTAAAAAAATAAAATAAACTAAAATAAACCATCTTAAATCTCTGAAAAAGGAGTCAAAATTCAAAAAGTCCAATAATGGTTTTACAGTTCCAATAAGTGCCTTGTTAGAATTAGCTTCGGGCTGGTCAGCCTTAATGATGTTTTATGTTGGTGTCTGTTTAAGATACAGTGCAAGGTTTTAAAGGGCCATTCTATAACACATTAGTTTGACAATGACCATCGGCCAAAGCTCTGCTGTAAATCAGACAATTGTGAAACGCCACCTCAGCACAACAACCAATAAGCCTTAATTAGGCCCGTATTGTCCAATTTGTTACCGGTTTCTCAGTGTGGCACTCTAATTGGCTAAACATCAGAGCATATTATGTCTCAAATAGGCCAACATGGTGCTAATAAATTACAACTTATTAATGCAGGAGTAAATCACATCAAGGACACAGAGCACCAATGGATATTATGATCAGAAATTTATGAGCAAAATACAGAAGAAATGCCAGAGCCCATGCTTTACTACCCAGTATACGTACATGGCCAAAACTTTAATTTACAATGTAATTATATACATTTGTAATAATTTATGACAGCTCTAAAACTAAAACTCAGAAATAAACTGCTGCAGTGTTTAATAGTAGTAGATCTTTATTGGGATATTGTTACTTACAATATAGCGCACATACAGGTAAATGGGTTTGCTAATAAGAGCAGAAAGTGTTAGAAGACTTCTCTTCTCTCACTATACTATCATCACTTTTTCCAACCTGATTCTTTATTATTAATTCATGAATAAGTTCAATTGCCATTTTGATGTTTAGTTTAAAAAACATAATTTGGAATGTTTTGCTGTGTTTATAGACATGTGTTTCCTGGAAACTGAACCTATGATCTTGGCATAGTGTTAGTGTTATGTTCTATCCGTTAACTTACAGCAATCCCCATAATTCATCTATTTTTGATAAAATGTCTCATGATGTATAAAGTAAAACTTGTTTTTCTCAGATAGGCCGTCGATATACCTCAAGAAAACACCTTTCAGTTGTTTTCCAGGAAGACATTTACATTTTGCTTTGTTATTGTTTCAAACAAATATAATTAAAACACTTTAATTATAGTGCTTTAGCACAGCTGCATTTTCTATGTTATCATACTGTAGCTTCTCAACAGAATTTACTATACTGTACTGTATATAGAGAATAGACTTCTGTGGCCATAGATAACTTTATTTTTTAAACTTATTTCTTCTTATTCTTCTTACTATAGCTTTTTTTCAAAGCAGCTTTCCAGAAATTAATGAAATTTATTCTGCCTATATACGCCTACACTAAAAAAACATCCTGCAGAAGTTACAGTATTACTGGCAGCTGGATGGCAGTAACTTACTGTAGATTTAAATTTATGTTGTTTACGGGCAACAGTTTGTTCAAAGATACATGAACATTAAACATTAAAAAGTCTTTACACTATCTTTACAGGAAAAACAAAAATAGCATTTCTGGGAACCAACATCAGACAAAAACAGAAACAGTTCCAGAGAATGTTTTACATGAGGCTTTTTTTTAAATCATTTAATTCTGTAAAGATAAAGACTTTTCAATGTTTAATGTTCATTTATCTTTGAACAAACTGTTGCCAATAAATTAAAAAATATATACATTTACAGTAAGTTACTGGCATCCAGCAGCATAATTACAGCAAATCTTTTTACAGTGTATGTATGTATATATCTACATACATATTTGTACTGTATGCATGCCAGTAAAGTTGGATATATGTGTAGTAGTTGCAAGGTATGAATTAATGGATTTATGAATTTGTCTTAACTGAAACAATTTAACTGAAGCTATATATAAATACTATAAACCCTTTAAATCATGTTTCTGTTGATGTGTTACAAAATGCATTCCACAAACATTGCATTCCACTCTCGGAAGAAACAGTTTTTGTTATTGTCCATTTTGTTTCAGAGATTTTCTCCTCGCTGACAGCTGCTGTCTTTCATCGAAGGCTGGTGGCAGGCGTTGTGTGAGGGTTTGTGTGCCAGCTGGTCATGTGATTGTTAGGTATGGGGGATTGCTTGAACCCTGTGCCCTGGGCACCCGCTGATCAGATGCTGAATGGTCTCAGAAAGATGATTGGAAAACGCTGTGATTCTCTACGTACGCATTCAGAATCTCTAAGAAATCCATCTCCCAGCACAAATATCAGGGGCCCTTTCATTTTCAGCCAAACAGGCTTCTCTTCTCTGCCACAAGCTGCCAAAGAGGGAGAAGTGTGGAGCAGAGAATCTCCATACCAACCAGGAAAATGGACTTCCTGAGCACAACTGCCCCTGTTCCTGTCACATTATTCTCCTCTATTTGATTACAGAATTGCCCATGAATTTCTCATGGGACAAAGGAATTAAACATTTATCAAGTTAGTTCAGCACCCAATCCCAAAATTTGTCTTCAGGCAAACACGTCACCAAACGTTGTTTTCGGAGAAGAATGAAAAAAAAAACATTAGGAATCATTTGATCTTGGGCTGCAGACTGGATTTTCAGGTGCATATTTATGCAGTGTCTGGGTGGAAGGAGTAAACAGATGCACATGCTGACTCCACACCTAACAGCATATGGGTAAGTCACAGGGTGACATTAATAATTCTGCCATGCTGCAACAGCCGACATTTCCTACCTGCTCCAGTTGTCCAAACCTTCTGCTTATGAATGTAAAGCATGGATACAAGGAAACAGACAGAGCGTGAGGGAGAATCGAGGTGAGAGAAGGAAAATAGAAGTTGAAAGTGGAGTGCATAGTGACAATAACAACAACAATAATGATAAAGAAAATTAAAACTTAATGTAATGAAAGCTTGAAGAAAGTCTTTGATCATTTACTTTTCCATGGTAAAGTATAGGTGAAGATTATTTTCCAGACGCACACACACACAACAGATCAGTGTCTTAAACTCTGAAAAAAGGTCAATAAAATAGTCTGTATTGCTTCTTCACAAGTCTACTGATGCCAACAACCAGTGCTGTCTGAATATAGGCAAGCGTGAATGACATTTCAGAGCTAGGACAAATTGAACAAATTCTTTTTTCAGTCTGTTTTGGTCATAGGACTTCAAAAGAACTGGAATATTGCAAATGTTGTAATATTGGACCAGTTTGATAATTTCACAGGTACCAGTCAGTATCTACTAATATAAAAAAATTACAGCTTTAACTTTCCAGTGTGTGTGTGTGTGTGTGTGTGTGCATTTGTTACATTGACAAGCACTACTAAAGTGAGCAAATAGTGCAAGAATTTTCATTTTTGGGCAAACTATTTCTTTAAAAACACCTTAGTTATCATGTAATTGAAGTTTAAAAAATAATATAAAACAGCTTGCAACAATGTAATTGGAAACAGAGACTGTGGCACAAGAAATGCCACTCACCTTGTCAACATCACTAAGATAAACTGTATAATTGGGAAGAAGCAGGAACAGACCTTGTCCTCTCCAAAATAAATTACCTTCAGCAAAATGAATAAAAAATATTTTGTCATGGCAGCTTTATGTGTTAAGAGTCATGGTGTTCTTCATAAACCCATTCTAGTTGCAATAATGCATTTTGCAATAAACTGTAAGCGTACAAAAAGGGTTGATGCGTCTCACTGGATAATGTGGTGTGAAGCTAATATTCACTTAATGTAGCAGAATGGGTTGAATGTTTAGAGAAGCTTGCAGGCCCTACACTGCTTTATGGTGTGTGCCTGCTCCATTATGCTCACCCTTATTACAAAAACATTAAATAGTTAAGGGGAACTTATTTAAACTTTACAAACTAATCCTCATGGAGGGAACAGATTCTAGCAGTTGATGGAGCATACCTCTCTCTCACTAAGTGCACTTTCTTGGAGTGCATTCAACTGGATCTTGATTAACAATTGTAATCAATCCAGTCTTTCACCATCTTTTTTTTTTTTGTCTTCCTCTGCTCAGTACTGATAGTGTGGCTGTATCAGTTGTGAACTTAAACCAAACACTGAAGCAAAATGCAATTGCAATGCAGTTTATATGCACTGTATAAACTTACCTAAATATTATTTTCTCCAAAAAACATTTCTTTACACACTATTCTTATTTGGTTGGAAGATGTTTTGATCCATCCTTCACAATATTATAAATGGAAATTAGTTTTTTATACAAACATTCCAGCATCATTGTCAGGACTTTGCATGAAAAAAATATTGGAAAATCATGGTGTTTATTTGGTTTGCATTCACTGATTTATATTCAGTCAGCTGCCTGATAAGTAGCTCAATAAATGAATAATGTTTTAGTCATTGTGCTAGGGTATGTTCAGTTGATCACCAATAGGGTTGCAGTCCAAAAATGCTATTGGTTACAAGGTTTTTATAGGGGATATACTGCACAATACAATGCTAGATGTCATTAAAACATAGTCCAGTAACTTCAAGGAAAACAAAATATTTCCTATAAATTGTGTTGTTAATATCAATGTGAGTTTGTTCCAGTGGTCAGGCTGGTTTTACAGACAAAATAGCAAACATGCTAAATTTTCAGCATGCTCATATGGTGCCTGTCTAGTACAATAGACAGCTCAACCAAGATATGTTACTGAAAGTTTTAATAATATTAATAATTATAAACACAATGTGTAAAACATTTTTAGGGAGAAAAAAATATTTACCTTTAAAATGTAAATATAGGTGGTAATAAGGTACTCGCACAAACGACTTATAGAGCTGTTTTTTGTTGGAGGACAGGATGCTCATTAAATATGAAAACTATTCAGTTGTACTGTTAAAATAACAATAATAATAATTAATTAATTGATTAGTTCCACAACCACCAACACACACCAAAATACAGTACTTGGTTCTGCACAAATCAAATAATTGCCATATTTTGACTCCAAAATGTCAAAATTCGCTAAAAGCTAGCACTTCAGAATACTAATGATTTTGTACACAGCAAACGTGAAACTGAATATTTAAATGTACAAAATGCTTCTTTGTGTTGGTTTGAACAAGCATGACATCTCTGCTTGATGATATCTAACGGAAAACATCTAGCATAGATATTTCCGCACTATCAGCTTTGTGCTGGAACCTGCATTCATTGTGTAATCCGTCATAGAGACTAGAATAAAGGTTATGCTTATTTTTGGAAGTTTTTAACCTCTCAGAGTGTCCATTAGTCTCACACGTTGCAGCAATCTGACAGAAAAGAGGGGACAGGCTGAAAATTGGAACTTGCGGGGGGAAAAAAAAACAAAGAAAAAAGAAACTACTGACAGCTTCATCATGGGCAGCCAGTAGATCTCTGTCATCTCTGTAAATTAACCACCCCCAGCAAGTGTGCTATGTCATAGATCACAGGAAATTGGTGGATGTATTATTTCAGCAATATGGTTCGGTAGAATCTGTAGATATTTTTGGAGTGTTTTGGCTTCTGTTTCAGTCGAGCAATATTTGGGCTTATATTGCGTTATTTTTCCCAAGCGAGTGGTAGCATACTTCCTTTCTACCTGTCCAGATGAGTGAGTTTTCTATATGCGTTCTTTATCTACTCAATTAACACAATATTACTCCACTATTATATCGCCCTCTTGAAAATAATGATATCATTATCATCAGTTTAACAATCACTTGTAATCAAGAGAACATTTGCAGATGGCTATGCATAATGGCCATGATTTTACCATCGATGAGAGTGTCATGTATCATTCAAACTATGTTCTCGCATCTGCAAATCATTCTTCTTGTGCCTCTCAACACTACACCAAATTAACATTTTCACTTAAGTTTGTTTATGATTTATCAGTTTTATAGCATTGCCTAAGATTGTCTTTCCATTCCTGTCTCGCGCCAGCAAATTTGGACAAATGTGAGTAAATTTGCAGCAGAGACCCGTTGGCTGCCTGGTCGAGTGCCTTGCATACCAAGTGTGTCCGGAAAGAAGGAGCCACGTCTCTCTTCTCTCCAGACCAGCGCTCTTAAGAGTTTGCTCACATTTCCCCCAGTGTCATGCAAAGATAAAGGGTGAAAATCATGTCAATAATTGCAGCATGAGGGAACAAAGGGGAAAGTTTATATTTATAGTTTTTTTTTTGTTTTGTTTTTTAAGAGCAGAATAGGCTTCAAGGACTCCCTCAGAGCCAGAACGTGAGGAGACACAATTCATTCACCAGTGTCCTTGGCAATCATGGTACGTTTTAAGTGACTTTGGTGATGAGACCATGCCATATTAAGAACTGACACGCTTTTGTGAAGTTGTCTTATCAGTTCTAAATGACCACTGATAATGTACTAAAGTAAGACATATTTTACATTCAAATGGAAATTAATTACAGTATCATTCATAATGTCAGAAAAGGCTATAGAATAAAACATCTTTCTCTTTAATTGCTACAATAGCTACATTTACAATGGCCATGTGCCCTTATTAATCAAACTTTATTGCATCTTTAATACGAGACACTAAAAACAAGTGTACCTGGTCTTATGGCACACCTGTAGCTGGGTGAACTTTTTAGCGAGACATGAAATACATACCAACAAGTACATAGCACTGCAGTATCCAAAACAAATTAACACTAGAGGCAGTAAAACTCCAACTCCTTTTATTCATTTTCACCAAATAATTAGCATAAAGAGCATAATTTTTGCACAATTACTTGAAGAATATCATGTTATGACTTCAAAACTATGCTGGGAGATTTTAAAACTGATGTTTTTGAATGTTAGCAAGATCCAGTTCTATATCTATGGGTTTTCATAGATGGTAGGTTTGTTTGTTACTACAGTTTGACAAAACAGTTCAAATCTGAGTAAAAGGAAGTTTAAATGGCACGGTTGCACAAAAATGCATTTTTATATCAGTTTTGCAATTTTAACACTATCAGGTGGGTTTAGGGTTAGATTTGGTGCAGGGAATATTTCCAACATGACAGAGCATTAACTTTTAGCAACAGTCCACGATATTTGAATTCTGAACCATTGCAATACATACCTGTATCAACATAATAAAATGTGCCATGGTTTACATATTGGTATGCGTGTGAAATAAGAACAGCTTGCTCAAATACATTTAAAAATATTTTAATCACTTTCAGCAGATTTGTATGCACAATAATATTGTGCGGATTTATCAAGAACAGTATCATTATGGAAACCCCATTGAGAATTGCTTGAGATAAGCACACAATAATTGCATTCTGTTTGAAAAAAAAAAAAGGAAAAAAAAAAAAAACTGTATTATTCGTTTGTTATTTTTTTTGGCGTAATCAGATGTCCATTAGTCAGTTGATGGCAATCTGTGGCGGTTTAATTAAAGAAGTGCTTGTTTGATGAAGGGGCTTAACAGTGTGTTCTGTGGAGTGCTGTTTCATTTTGATACACTAAGATTTAAAGTACTCATTTCGCCTGACATGTGCTAATTATATACCGTGCACCACTTCAGTAAAATGAATGTCATTGTCTGACATCTTTTATGTTATGCATTGCTGTTAGATAGTTTTCTCAAAGATACAGAGTTAATTTTTTGCAAAGCACTCATATATTAAACATATATTTTTGCCTCAAATAATAAAATTAACAAAACTATGCTAAAGTAATGGAGTAAAGGAATGATAACACATAAATGCATAAAGGAATATTTCATATTTATTTATTTAATGTATTTAAGTTAAAGTTACTTACAGTCTGACTTACACACTCTTTGTATTAATTTTTTGAAAGATTATTAAAATAATCTGAATCTTCAAGTTAAATAACATGTCCTTACAAAACACCCATAACTACACATTTTGGCATAAACGTTGGCCCGATCAACATCTGCAGACAATCTGCAGAGTCGACCAACCACAAAAAATAAATACATAATAATAATAATAAAAATAGCCAGTGGTAGTGGTTTTGATGTGTTTTGGTTGCTAGTACATCAATTACAAGCAGCAGCCAAAACATGCATTTCAAAACCACTACCACTAAAACAAATTAATATAAATGGCATCAAAGCAAGCCAGTGATACAATTCACTGATAATAGTAATCCAATGCATATGCAATCACTTCAATACTACAGCATTTTTTAAAACCAAAATAATCATATAAACCAGCAAACAGACACACAAGCCATTGTATGCAAATGCATGTGGCAGCACTTCAAAGCAGATCATAGCAAACCAATACATAGTTCAGCAACCCAATGCATATTCTTTATGGTAAATCAATGTATACAGTATAATAGAAACAAATATATGCATGATCATACTAATATATCAGTTAATAAGCCAGTGTATTTGCCTTTAAAGTGTATAATAAAGCTTTACACAATATGCATGCATTATGTCAAGAGCACCACAAAGACTTAAATAAACTTCCCTACCTGCTAAGAGAAACTCCAGCTCAAATCTCAGAGGTCTATGAAATCCTGCCATGACGACCAATAATAAAATCATTTCAACACTCTGCAACCGTAAAAGTAATGCAAGCTGTTGCTATGTTTTCATTTTTTAGAATTTCTGATGGATGGCAAACCAATTTTTGGTGTATTACTGCCATCAACTGCACAGCAGAGCATTTGTTTTCATGATTTTTTGTGGATGTTTTTAGTTCATGCAACATTTTATTTGGTAACACTTTATTTCGATAGTCCACTTTAGACATTTTAATAACAGTAAGTCAACTAGCAGTGATTAGAGTGTTAGTAGACTGTCTGCTTAATATATTCTATCACTTTATTTTGATAGCTCCACAACATAGACTATACTCACTGAGAATCTTTACAAGTATATGTCAACTTATACACTCACCTAAAGAATTATTAGGAACACGTATTAATATGGTGTTTGACCCTCTTTCGCCTTCAGAACTGACTTAATTCTGCGTGGCATTGATTCAACAAGGTGCTGAAAGCATTCTTTAGAAATGTTGGCCCAAATTGATAGGATAGCATCTTGCAG
>JAUCMS010000127.1:17804227-17827530 GCA_032357445.1 Enteromius radiatus
TCTATCAGCTTGAATCAGTCGGCCCATTCTCCTCTGACCTCTAGCATCAACAAGGCATTTTCGCCCACAGGACTGCCACATACTGGATGTTTTTCCCTTTTCACACCATTCTTTATCAATCCTAGAAATGGTTGTGTGTGAAAATCCCAGTAACTGAGCAGATTGAATCTCATGTCATGATTCAATAAAACAGACACAAAGTCAAGTTAACCATGAACAACTGGATTTTTTCTGGTTCTCTGAGTCACGATGCGAGTCCTAAGTAATTCTCAGATATACTGTATGCTCCTAAGTATTTATAATAATTATCAGACAGAGCTGTTTAAGCTCATATTTGTGGGGAATTAGACACTTCTGTTTAACTGGAGAGGACTGGACGTAGTGCACAGCTTTAACAGCTGTTGTGATTCGCACATAAATCCATGCACTACTGTTTTACACCAACTCTGAGCATTTTCTATCATATATGCCTATGAAAAATGACAGAGCCAATCAGAGCAAATATGGTGCAGAGCGACATGTGCAGCCCCGCCCCAGAATCAGTCCTGCCCCGATCTGCAGGCTTCAGACAGGTGTACTTGGCCCACACAGCACTCCTCCATGAGCACTGCTTTTTTTCAGAGAGAATCATAAAGCTGTATCTTTCTTTTATAAATATGCTAAAACTAAAGACTTTCTGGAGATATGAAGGCTGCAGTACTATAGGTAATCAAGATTAACATGAGACTGGCCAAACCTGCCTGTGTTAGGTACCCTTTAACTTGTATTTAAAGTTTAATCTTGCCTTATGGACGTTGATATAACATCAAAAGAAAATCATTTTGTGTTAGCACTAAAGATCGGGCAGGACATGACATTATTTTCTTTTTTTTCCAAAGCAAAACACTAGCACAATGACCTCCTTTTGTTTTGTGGTACATTTCACTTCTTCGACCACACAATAGAACAAGAAATAATAAAAAAAAAACTGCAAACATAGCATAGCAGCTGATTCAGCTCACAAAAAGCACACGGTAAAGGTGCTATTTGACTTTTGAGACTTTGAGTTTGTCACTGTTTAATTGCTCATACGTAACCTCAGTAGTGTACTTCTCTATACATACAATACTCAATGGTGCCCTCAGGTCACATTTCATAGGATTACATGGAAATACAGAACATTAATGTCAGAATGTCTTGAATCACAAGCCTACTTAGGGAGACAATTATTTTTTACTCTTGTGCCTGACACATGAGCGATCACCTAATCTGTTTGCAGCTCTTGAGTATAAACTGCTGAACAACACATGGAGAGCTTTTTTTCCCTTTCACCCTAAACTTTATCACCATCAGACATCAGGCATTAATCAGCCCAATTATGAACCCAAAACCCTGGGGCTTGTCTTCAGGCTTAGCAACCAAATAAGATGCAAAGCTGAGATCCTCAAACAATTTCTAACTCAGGAATAATGCATTCCCTTGGCTCCACTGTGAATGTTTGTCCCCAAGCACAAGGTGCAGATAATTTAAACACATAAGCAGGTTCTTGGCATACCTTAATCAACGCCGACGGGGCATTTTAGCAAAGAGAGAGGGAGGCAATAAAGAGATAACGCTGGTGCAACCTGGGGACTTAGTGCTGGAGAAACATGCAGTGTTGCAGGCCTGGGGGTATTAAGCAACAAAACTCCTGACACGAAGAGCTTCTGGTGGTTTCTGCACATGTATGAACGCTAAACTACATGGATAGATCATGTGAGGGCTACTATTAGAGTAGTTTGACCTGATGAGTAACATTGTTGAATATTTTTACATTTTTTAGACTTTTACTTATTTCATTCACTCATTTGTAATATTATTTATGTTTATAGACTGTCAGTAAACCTGATGTATGACTGTTTGATATTGCACAGCATCCTGCCCACTTCAAACAAAGGTGATCTATTAGCCGCTGTCACTGTGTGGCTGAGAGGGCTGTGAGAGTATTATTTTCTAATAGAAAATCAGTATAAAGTATTTAACAGAATTGAGTGAATTGTGTGATTATGAACAATAATAGCCAATTAACACAAGAAGCCTTAAGCAGCCTTTTTTTTTTTTTTCAAACACTATAGTCTGTGGATAATGTTCATAATAAAACTTCCTTAAACCAGATGTCAGCACTGAAATCCCACATCAAACTGATATATGAAACCATTTTCCCAAAACAAACATACCTCAAAACATTATTAGCGCCATTCCCACAACGTATTAAGTTGAGAAATGCTGAAGGCAGAATGGTGAGAACCTTTCTCAATGATGAAGTGCCTTCCCCATCAGGTCTCACTCATACAGAGTGAAAATGGAGGACATTTATCAGAGAGGTCACTCTAACACATTCTCGTCTTCACTCTATCTCTCTCTAAGTGAAGAAGAGATAAGTGCCACTGATGTGCCATGACTTCCAAATTTACATGTAGTTCAGGTATATAGAATTTTCAAAAGTTCACAGATAATAGAACATAATGGGGTAATGTAATAGCGGTTCTCTAAGTTGAGTTCATAATAGGGCTGGTTGAAAATATTGATTTCTCAAATTTAATTGATTCTCATTTTGATTAACCAATTTGGATTCTTCAGTCCCAAGTATCGGTCTAGCTGCTTTCAGTTGATGCGTGAACAAAACCTAATGGAGTCTCACCTTCAGTAAATTGAATCAAGCTTTGTACATCCTTACTTTTGATATGAGACAAAGTCTTAGCTTTAAAATTCTGACAAATTTATGAAATTCAAACATTAGTACTCATGTAATGTGACAGATTGATTTAACCGCTATAGTATAAATGAGGAACACATAAGCTGATAATTTCTTTCTCTTTACCTGTTACTGCACAAAACGAGCATGTTTGAACATCAGAAGGTACTGTATGCTAATGTAACATTACAACATTACAAAATGTGTCTTGTCTCATGTAATTGCTCAGTTTGCAGCAAATTACCAAATTAATCTTAGTGTTATTTGTTGCTAGTTTATCAGAAAGTGATGATTTTGTTCTCTTTGTCTTGCTGAATGGAAATGTTTCAAATTTTGTGCACAAGTTACGTTCACAACTTTGGTTGGTAACACTAATGCCACGTAAAACAATATTAAAAATAAGAAAAAAAATATTAATTTTATATTTTCACCCGTTCTTCAATATTTAATAATTTAATGCCACGTTTAAATTAATGAATCCTTCCTGAAAATGTATGTTATGACATTTAAATGTTATTTAGTTATTTAGTTTATATTTCAACAGCAAACTTTAGTAGAAATGTGTTCGTATCATTAAAAAGTCATTAAAATTGTATTATTATACTAACATTTTGTTACAAAAAGAGTTTATTGTAGAGTTTATACAGCAGTAGTTAAAAAATGTCCTCTGTGAACTTTGATCTAAGTTGCATATCGTGTCTACATTTTCTTCAAACTGGGTATCGAATCATCCTCTGATTCTTCGGATAGTGTCTAAATCACAGCGTATCCTCATAATTGCTGCTTGCTGCTTTTGATGAGTGATGAAAGCAAAAGCAAGTAGAATTAAAATTTGTTGGGTATTATGCTGTTTGTTCACTGTTAATTATCAGGAAGCACCAATCTGTTGTCGAGAAATGAGTTCTGCTTCTAACAGTGGATTTCCTTTGCAGCTGTTAGGTAATCATAGTTAACCATGTGCTTATGTCCATTGACTTCAAAGATTAAACCGCTCTTTATCCACACTATCCACCTTATTCATTTTTTATTTGGGTCTAGCTTCAGGTTTCATCCACATCCAGCTATTTTTTTAGTTGTACAAAACTAAAACTTGTCCATTTAAACAATCTACTAACTATAAGTAACTTTGAAACTACATGTCAACTAATCATAATAGTAGATTGTTAGGGTTTAGGGCTAACAGAATAAGTTGACATATATTTGCAAAATCTCTGATAGTCAGTATGTAGTGTGTTGTACTGTAGATCCACCAAAATAAAGTGTTAGGAGATATTAAGCAGACAGTCTACTAAAACTCGAATGACTGTTAGTTGACGTATAGTTGCAAAGGTACTTACTGTTAGTAGAATGTCTAAAGTGGAGTATCGAAATAAAGTCTTACAGTTCGTTTTGTTGATTGATATAAAATGGTGTTATTTTAATGTATTATCTTAATTAAATTATTTAATATTGAACAGTGTAATTTATGGAACAGAATCGTTTAAAACATGAAAACATCTTGAATAAAGATAAAACATTCTGCCATATAAAAAAACATACTATATATATATATATATATATAATAAAAAAAAGATTAAAAAAAAAAGTTTGTCCCTAGGACATTATGAATATGTCTTTAATGTTGAATCTCTATATAGCTGCTGGTGCTTTGCCCCCCCCCCCACATTGACCTCTGTGGCATCACCTCTCCGAGCGCTGGCCCAGCATGCAGCAGACAGAACAGCATGTCATCTGTAGCACGTTTAATGATTATAGGGGGTCGGCACCTTTATCCCACAGAAAAGTAATTTGAAGACTCTCCTAAATGCAGTTGTGTCACTTTTAAAGGTCAGGCTGCAGGTCCGGGATGAAACTACACTGCATGTTTTGCTGCCTCATTATCACATATATCTGTGCAGCCCAACCTATTCTCTGAGACCTGGCTTTGATAACTCAATGCTAGTGAAGGCTCCCATTCCTAGGAGGACAGATTTATGCTCTAGGTGCTCAACAAGTGGACCAATCTGCCACACTGTTACTAGAGGATGAGATACACCTGCTTAGGCGACCACAGTACCACACAGTCAAAAGCTGGCTGGGAGCTCCAGAGGGCTCACTCTTATGGGGGATTTTCCCCTCGAAAGATGCAGACAGAGGCAGTCAGAGAGAATGAGGGGACGAGAGCGATAGAAACATTTCTCATAGCAGCTGAGCAGCAATGACACAGACGTCTTCAGCCATGCTCCTCTCCAACAGGAAGCGTTTAATTTTTGCTTTCGACACAGTGACAGTCCAATCTTCCCTCTGTAATTACGTGTTATTAATCTTATGTTATCCATCTCCGCTTGAGGAGGACCTTGGTTTTGGCAGTGCAATTATTGACACTGGCTGGAGTCTAAGGTTCCTATGGCTATGAATAGTGCAGGTTTAGTCTTGATTAGAATCTCATTAAAGGAATGTTCCATAAGTCTGATTATTACATACATATATGTATGCCTGTATGTAATAATCAGAATATATATATATATATATATATATATATATATAAGGATTTACTATTGAATCAGTATTTTAATGAATTGTCTTTATTCAATTCCACTGTGTTTTCTTCTTTTAAGTAAAGGAGCAACAAGTTTTTGAGGTAATTAATGTTATATCACAACTGCTGTTGATTAAACCATTGTACACAGACTACCTCTTTAAATGCTAGTTACCAGTTGCCTAAACCCATTGTTTTTAGGTTTTTCAGATGGTGTCATCACAGATATGACTTTTAAAGAGCAGGTAATATAGGTTTTTGACTCAGAATCACCTTAACGAGCTGTTACATTTTCAAATCTTCTGCCCGGTATACGTCACTAAGTAACATATTTGCATAATCCCTGCCTGCGAAATACGAACAAAGTCTGATCTGCCCACAAACACTTCCACTGGTCAGTGTATACATCATGTCGACAAGACGCTGTGAAAGCAAGTGTGTTTTATGTTTATTGCCTAAGGGTGATGATTTGAAGTCCAGTGGTTAACAATATTTTTATTTCAGTACAATGAGAACTTTTCTTTTGTGCGCTCATCAATTTACCAATGACTGCAGTGTCCCCACAGACTTGCACCTTATTTATAGCGGCATGTAAATTCATTCTCTCCCAGCGGGAGGCACTGTTTTAGTGGTAGGGATTAGGTTTCCCTGGTACATATACAAAGCAGCGCTCCTGTCATAAACAATGATTTATCAGACATTACATGCAAGATTAAATGAAAATGACATCCAAAATTTACTGAAGAATAAACATTTTGAAGCATGCGATGCTCATTTATTTAAATACAATAAGTCAAAGCATTGTGAAAAATCTATTTGTGGCGACCAATCAAAACAGACTTGGCCAACTGACCAATCAGAGCATAGTTGGCTCTGGCAGAATTGATTCAAATGAACTGTATCGAAATGATTGCAAAACGATTCTAATGTTACATGCATATTCAGAGAAAAATACAATGTATTCTGACCTTAGATACATTTAAACCTGTTGTAGGGGCCTTCAGCACAATATTAGGACACTTTAAAATACCATATTACCTGCTCTTTAAAGGGAAACTGTAGTGTTTACTCAATTAAATTGGCAGTACTCATCATGTTCAAGTTATCTACGAGAGGAAGTGGTGATCAACGTCTGACTGCCCCTGTGGGAGTTAAGATATGTGCTTATGATGAATTCATCTTTGGTAGTGTGAGTTCGGCCAAGGTCCACACCTCTTCACAGACCTCGTGGGCAGAACATATTAAATGCTGTGGTTGATTTCCCCTGGGAGTTCCTATATGTTGTTCACTGCTAAGGTTTAAAAAAGGAGTGAATTCCATTACAGCATTTTGTCTGTCATACAATAAGCTGAATCTGACATTTTACCGATAGAAAATGTCATGTTGTCGATCATTAGACTTACACCGATAGTGGTCAGGATGTGTAAGTTGTGCTGAACAAAGGTCACAAACACAGTAGGCCTTTCTTGAGCTAACATATTTGTGAATTGTGCCAAGCCTTGCTGAAGTCAACTGAAGAATCATTTTTGTTCATTATCTTTTCAATCTTTGTTAATTTTCTATTCTTCAGAAGGAGAAATTGACTTCACTCAGTTGCACTCACTACAACAATTAGGCAGCACCCACAAGGGAAGAATTTAAATTGAACTTTTACATTTTGTTGCATACAGCATCAATTAATCAAGATAACTAGACTGTACTTGTTGTTTCCCAAGGCATAATGTTGCATTTTGGGTTTTTTTAAGTTATTGACAACAATAATTTCATTCATTGCTTCATCCTCCTCACAACAAGAAGCGCAGTCTTTGAATGCTGTCTAAGGGGTCCTGTCTGGCTCAGTTTGGAACGTCAATTGATTCATGGGTTGCTTGTTTTTGAGCTTTAGTGTTACATATTTGACAGGCAGAAATGGTAGAAATGGCATGCTGTAATTAGGCATCACAGACAACAGCTGTCCATGGAGTACTCTGTCTGGAAAGGTGTTCTGTGAGTAATATTGTACTGGGCTGACTGCCTGCCTCTTAATGTGAAATATGGTGAATTTCTGATGTTATTTAAAAAAAGGGATGACAAGATTTGTTCTTTTTTTTTTTTTGTAGTGACTGAACTGAATGTGCCAGATAAGAGACACTTCCAAAGTGCAGAACAGTGAGTCCTTAGGACTATAGTTAAATCAATAAACTCTTTTGATTATTACTAGTCTTGAAAAGGTATGATGTTGCTTAATATTTTTGTTAAAACCATCATACATTCTTTTTCAGCATTCTTTGATTCATGGAAAGTTCAAAATAACAAATTCATTAGAAATAGCAGTCTTGTGTTGCTTCTCTCCCATCAGCCAATATGCTTCTGTGCACCATTGATAAATGCAATTCATGCAATGCAAAGTACCTGGAGGGGAAATAGCACCCACAAATCCTGAAAAACTGTTGCCACCTTTTGAGGTTTTCTTTTCTTTCCTAAATCTATACTATAAACTACAGATGTCTTGTCATCTTTAGACCTTAACTGGTTTTGAACAACAAAACATTGACTTATTTCAACTCAAAGCACATCTCCAAAAACTAGAAAGGCATGAAATCAGGCACTCTAAGTGTAAATGAATCCTGTGGCTATTGGTGTACCAGGACAGAGGGTATGCATAGTATAAGTCCCCTACTGAGCCTACAGACATCTTCATGAGATGCTGTTTCATGCTTTTTTCATAAGCAATTTTGCTGAGATCCTACCAGATCTGATAAGAATTTGATCCATGTATCACATAACCCCTGTTGCGATATGTACGGCAGTGGGAATATGTGGTTATGGCCACTGAAAGCTGTGGGTACGTAACTGCTGCTGTTTGTACTGTACACGAGGAAGTATTAGTAATGCTAGTGAAATACAAGTACATAATGTGGAATTATTTTTATCTATTTGATATTGATGCACTGTTTTATTATTGCTACAGATAACATAATATAACATGGACTTTACATGTGAAACATTGACTTGTATTGTTATAGTTTAGGGGTATTTTGCCCCATTTAATGTCATTGTTAGTAGCATTTTACCTTTACTACAAAGTGTCATCCACATCGCATCTCACAATTTTGCTAAGTAAAATATTTCCCCTTATTGTAATATAAACCATCAGCCTTTGGTACAGCCATCCTCAAATAACAGTGTTTCATCCCTGTGCCGGAATTGTTCTTGCAATCTGAAATCCCCATCGGAAATAAACGTTTGCACCGCATGGAGTGATATTTTGTCACATTTTTATTTTTGACATGCTCCCCCCCTTTTTTTTTTCCTGATTTGATATGCAGCAGAACGAATGCATGAGCTAAATATGACAAAAGCTCAAACATTTGGAGCTTGCTACATAATGTGACAGAGAGCAAGGGAATATGTCTCGGGTCTCCCTAATGACAATAAGAGATTTGATTTCAGTTTGAAAAGATGGAAGGGAAAGCTTGCTGCATGCTCCTGCTGATTGACTTAGCGGAAATAGCAACGTAATGCCAGACTCCCTTCAATGTGTACCAGGCTTGTGTATGGTCTTCATTGTCAAAGCCCTGTCAATTATCTATTCTGCATGCTGGAGAGAAGGTACACTGCTCCATTTGAAACAACTTTGTCCTTTTGGCGAGGATTTGTATATTCAGAGTAACTCTACAGATAATGTGAATAATTGGGAATTTAATGAGGCTTTTATGCACCACTGTGACATTTTGGCCTCCACCAGTGAGAGAAACTCTGTCCCTGTGCATGTGGATCATATATTTTAACTATGCACATGGGTTTTGACAGCAATATCAAGCAGTTAATTATTTCATGGATGGTGCTTGTACATCTGAAACAGTTGGACCTTTTGAGGGCACTTTTCATATCCCAATCACTGATTGGAGGAGACTGATTGGAATATGCTCATAACACCAGCTAAACTCCTTTCCAGCCAAAGATCTGAGTATGAAAGAGCACAGCCGATGAAAATAAATATAGAAATGCACTGCAGTTTCGAATTCTTATTTCAATTTTGCACTCATTAGATAGCTGCATCTAGTCCCTAATTCCTTATTGGCTGTAGAACGCATGGCACAGCATTTATTTATTCCACCATTATACATCTATACAGTGTTTGTTATAGATTATACATTTATATCAGTTTAATCATACCCTCCGCTTTAATTTTACTGAGAAAGTTGACCTAGCACATTCAGCAATAGAGGTTGAATAAAGTTGCATGTTGGAGGCTATTTTTTTGTATTGACCACACAATCAATAGAGCTTCCTATTGCACAAAGCTATTGAGGATAATATTGCTTGATTTTTCACAGTTAGGGTGTATTAGTTCCATGAGAGCTTCTCTATTGATTCAACCCAACCAGGCTATTCAGTGTTATTTATTGTTAAGGTGTGTTAAGTTGAGCCATGTAGGAGAGTCTTGGTCTTGTTGACTTGATTTCATTCTATTAAATATTTTACACACCTATACACAACAAGGCAACTAACCCAAACTAGCAATGCCTTAATCTTTTCTCCATTCAAATGACCATTTCTATTGATATTTTTCTTATACTTTGTACTGTAGACATGTATAAGTCATTTGTGAATAGAAGTATCATCCATTTCCTTGGTCCAGCATGTCTCCTTTCGATGTTCAATTCAATAGTCATGTATCAAATGGAATATTCCATTACTGTGTATTTGTGTTGGAGATGAACTCATCTCTGTTGTTAAAGTGCCAATATTAAAACATTAGCTGAGATGAATAGCAAAAATGCAATGCTGCAGTGCAGTACTAGAGATGCAGAGATGTGTGGTAAATGATGGCCTATTGTGTGTGCATGTATCACTCACCCAGAGCTTGGATGCTATGACCTAGCCTGTCTCTAAGTGCTATAATGAACTGGGCAAGCATTGATGAACAATGTGCGATGCCTGGGGGGCAGAAACTACGGGAAACGCTGAAGCAACGCGCATTATCGTCCATCCCGCTTTCCATTAGTGGTGTGCAATGCACCTACAATACGCCCCATGGGAAAGACGGGAATGTTACATTTGAAAGATTGCAGGGTCATGTGATATTTAGCAGGTAGGACGTCCCGTTGAGCGCTGAAAATAGAGAGAGAGAGAGAAAAAAAAAGATGATTCTTGAATGCATTGCTTTGTTTTAATGGCGTAAACTAGATACCTTTTAATCTTTTTTTATGTATTTGCAGTACTTTTGTATTATTAAGTTTCCCTGTGTTCTGGATATCACTGTTCATCTGTTAAAGCCACTGTCTAGTGATTAAGATTCAAACAACTATGTTTTATGTCAAATTCAATGTTAAATGTCAAGTTTTTTAACTGAAATCAAGCATGCTTACTATTCTTTCCTCCCTTAAGATCCTTTGCCAAGGAGATTTAGTGAAACATGAGGGCTTTGGCGCGTAGATTAGAGCTGTGTGTGTCAGACGGCACATGCTGAGCTGTTACATTTCAAACAGGTGCTGTCATATTCTCAACAGAGGAATAACATAAAGGAGAGAGTCATTCGGGGCACCCACCTTCCTCTTCTACTGCTGACAGTCTGAAATCCCTTCATTTGAAAAGAATGGCCACATCTAAAGGACATTATATTTGTGTCCATGTAAATATATGATTTTTTCTAGCTATTTTTAGATGCATGAGCAATCTGAGTGAATTTTAGATTATCAGATGTTATACAGGGAGAGAGGCAAAGTTCAAATGACAAACAAAAAAACAAACACACCTGATGTCATAGATCCTATTATCCTAAAATGGGTTCAAAGCAAAATTGCAAAATTCACAGGAAGTGAACAAAGGATCTGTATATTTGCTTAAATATACATTCAAATTAAATAATAGAAATAATTATTATTAGTAGTAGTAGTGCAACAACAACATTTAACACTCAGGCATTATGGGCTAAAAACAAAGATGCATATGTTTGCCATATGTCTGTGCTGTCCATTAAATCATTCTTTTTTAAACAGACTGTTGCTGTCTTGACTTATTTTGCTTAGTTTTAAGGAGTCCATCTGTCTCATTGTCCAACAAAACACGCACACATACAAACACACGCACGCACATACACTCTGTGTGTAGAGAGAGAGAGAGAGAGAGAGAGAGAGAGGAGGAATAGACCATCCCAGCTGTGTCTCTCCTTTCATAAATATCACACGCTCTGTGCTCAGTATGGGTAATTACAAGTTTGTTTAGCATTAGCATAGTAAACATGTGCGAAAGTTAACAAATGTGACATGATTACTAATCCACTTTGAAAAAATCACTGCATTTAATTAGACTCTAAATGGCCAGTAAGGGTGGCCCTGGTAGCCAGAAAAAAATCTGACCGATGATTAACTTTTTTATACAACAGCAGTTCAAGTAAACCATCAGGACCGGGCCTGACCTATAGTCATCCCTAGAGAAGAATCTTCAGCTAATTCCACACTCTTCCCCTCGCTCCCTTGAGATAACTTACGACAGAATGATGTCATCACATGCTTGGTGGAACGAACAGTCTCAGCTCACTCAAGCACATCCTTGCATCTGCTGGAGACAGAATTATGCATGATGGTGCCTTATTTTCATAATGAACGGGTTAATTACACTTGTGTGACGGCCCAGTGGCCTTGTCGTGAGTGTTGGGACACAGCTGTAGGTCTGCTAGCTAAATCATGCACTAAATATGTCTCCTAGAATTAGACCCAGTGGGGCAGGCCGAGTTTTTCACAGGCCAGGCGTCGAAGCCATAGCCACAGACAGACGCGCTGGACAGAACTGACAGTGCTCAATGAGGCGTGGGGGATGCAGGAATTCCAGCACAGCTGTCTGTGAGTTTTCTGAAGCTCATTGGAGGATCATGATGAAAGAGGTGATAGCAATTGCACAACCACTTACCCCGATTCCGTTTTCTAGACACCTTGGTAAACACACTGGCTGAAATCCTGGTCTCTCGCAGCCATTCTTCGCCATTTCTTCTCTGATTTGGACTCTGTTCAGATTCCACAAGTGCACAACATTTCTGTGCCGAGACTGTTTGTTGTTGCCCTGCCCACTGAAGCACGCTTTATTAGTATTGAATTTAGTCACTAGTTTTAGTAGCACCGCACCATCATGTAATTCCTTTTTAGTATTTGCCCTCGAGTATTATACGCTTGCATAATTTATTCTGCTTAGCCTTAATTAGTGGTAATACTATTTCGTTCTTTTCCATCAGCTTGGATGTAAGAAACTCTTACTGAGGGAGTGTAGAAATTAAGTCCATTTTTTACTACAATTAGTGTTCAAACCTCCAGAGAGGGGGACCAAAAGCTCTCTCTGATTTTTTGCTTTAATTTTCATTATCTTGGCCACATGTGAATTGTCAAGAGGCCAGCGTGGGCACAAACTGCTTGTTGATGACATGCTAATCAGGGATGAAGGCGCTTCTAGGTATAACCTACTTCAGTGGCAAATGAATATGCTAACCCACTTACAACATAATGAGGAACATAACATTTAACTGTGCTGTTTACAGCCAAGGCATGAAACACGGGGAGGCCCTTCACTCTTTTAATTCAGACTTACAAAGTGTGACAGAGCCTAGATCTGCCCTCCTGTGATGTGATTAACACATCCACACTTGGTGGAGTGAGCTCCATTTCTCAGTTTTTTCAAGGATCGGATATTGACATTTTTGAATCTTGGCTAGCCTCTCGTGCTCGCACAGTTCAACAAATGCTGCACCATGTGTCAAATTTATTCATGCCATTGGCCATCAGTTCAAAATGATCCCTCTCTGAAGGAAAGATAACACAACAATGTGACACTGAATTATTTTCTTAACGTCTCACTTGATGTATAATTTAAACTGATGTCTTTAGCGTTTAGTCTCATCCTTTTTTGAAAGAAAGATTTGTTTTCAATAGGGTTCAATTTGTTAAAAAAAGGGTATATTTGAACGATGATATAGAAATACAGTGCTTATAATTTTAGAAAATCAACTGTAAAAATACAGAAAAGAGCTGATTAAATGATAATTACTTTTGTAGCTGTCAAATATTTTGAGCACATTTTAGTCATCTGTCCAGACATATTTGTATTATCTTCATTCCATACAGTAAGTTGCTGCTCTGATACTACACACAGTGTTTTGCACTGAATATGCATAATATTGCCTTGAGCAATGGCTAGCAGTACTGTTGACCTCTCATTTATAGACATTAGACCTAAGTGTATAACATAATAGCAATCCAGTTGCCATGTCTACTGTTTCACATGGTGGTAGAAAATTCACATCTACTGTCGAAAATAAAAGCAATGTGAAATGCTTCTCATCTGACAAGAAGCAGGGATAAAACATTTAAAAAAAATAATAACCAGAGTGGGGGGTATAAAAAAACAGGGGCAGGAAAATTCCCCAATCCTCTGTAAAATCACCTGCTTCTTTTTGCTTCATGATTCTCATCAAAATAACAACCAAAACTAATTATTTATTTTCTATTTAATTATTTTTTTAACTTCACAGTTATTTCACAGAAGAAGAAGAAAAAAAAAGACAGTTTATTGTACCCATCTATTGTGACATCATGCCTCAACTGCAAAGCATGCTGTCACACTACATGGAGTATTTTGTCACAAAGAACCTACACAAATGTAAATGCAACTCCTAATACAGCAAACACGTGAAAGGTAACATACAAAAATAGCAGTCTACTGATTTAGCCAACAAATGAACTAAAGTAAATTAAAATGAAATAAAATATAACATTGAAACATAACCCAAAAACCTTTAGATTCTAAACTATATACTTTATGCACTGTAACTAATCAGTCTTCCCTGTTACAATATTTTAGTGTATTGTATTTTATCATAATAGCTTAGCTAATGAACTGCTGTGATTTAGAACAGCTTTATAACACTCACACACTTCGTTTGTTAAAACAGTATTAGACTGTGGGGAAAATATATATGCCAATCAGCTGTTGCAAAGTGTGTGTTAATACTGAGCCTCATAAACCAGCCCCTCTGAGTCGCTGGGATTCTGTTTAGCACTGTTGTAAGCTCTTCCTTTTGACAGTATGCGAGTGTCTTTGGAAGGTTTCTGTCACACCCCTCTTTATTATCAGCTTTACAAGTGCCCTATTATAAAAAAGGAGGCAGCAACAGGCTGTGTGGAACAAGGGGATTGAGGGTAAATGAAGATAAATGGCTCTTCACTTGTCATCATTCAGTCGGCTGCCCCCTTTGCCTTGTGTCACGGTACAGGCTTGATTTTGCCGGACAGTGTTGTGCATGGCACGTACATTCACACTTCTATTTCTGGCCAGGCCAGGTGTCTAACTCTCCTCTGAGGTCAGAGGAGGGTACGTTTTTAGGAAATAATCTGACAGGGAAGAAACATCAATTCAGCCGTTTCCATAGCCAGTCCTGATTAAGTCAATCTTATCATTTCACCATTTAAAAGCTAAATTTAAAGTGGATTGCATCATTTAAAATAGCTTTGAGTGATATACAAAATCTTTTCAAAATCTTTTAATTTCAAAGTAAAAAAATTAAAAATAAAAATCAGAAGACAATTCATTAATTGGTAACACTGTTTAAAAAAGTTGTTTAAAAAGGTTATTTACAGCGATGCCATAGAAGAACCATTTTTGGTTTCTTCAGATGTTAAAAGGTTCTTTATGGAGCTATTTAGACAAAAAAAGGGTTTCTAAGAGTTTAAGAGTGTGTGTATGTATGTATATATATATATATATATAGAGAGAGAGAGAGAGAGAGAGAGAGAGAGAGAGAGAGAGCACACATTCTTATTTTAGTGCAACAAATTCATTGTTAAAGTCAAAAATAATAATACTAATTTGTGTGTAATAATAATAATAATAATAATTCATGTCATTCCAAGCCTGTATGATGCAGAACACAAAAACAACATATTCTGAAAAAACACAGGAGCCCACTGTCTTTCACATATGGACATTTTTCAGGGTATCTTCCTTTGTGTGTAGCAGAAGAAAAAAGGTCATTTAGGTAGAGTAGATTATGACAGAATCTTAATTTCTATGCGGAAAAACCTTTTTAACTTATATATAGGAGTTCGCTGTTATTTCGTTCTGCTATATTCTCTGTTCAATTAAATCAAAATGATTCCCGCATTGCATCGTGCTGGGTAAATTGGTCATACATTTATGCAGAAATCCAGGTTCTTCGGCAACTGTATACTCTTTGTATACTCTTGAATGTTCTTGAACAACAAAAAGCACTTCAACTAATCACATAACTTTTTCCAACACTTAAATGTAACTCTCTGTGTGAATAAATTCTTAGTTCAGTGAGAAGCACCTGCACTGCACCATGGTACATATTGTAGCTCACTACTTACTCAGAAGAAGTGTTCTTTATTGGGCTGACAGGCCTCTTGAATAGTGGGAGGAACACAGTGAGATGAGATCACAGAGCCAACACCGAGATGCTTCTTTGCGGTGCTCTAAAGGGGCAAATTTTCCATAATCTTCTCTTCCTCCTCCCACTTCCTCTCTCCTCCCATCTCCTGCGCATTTCAAAGTGTCCAATTTTTTTTTTCTTTTTCTTTTTTTTTTTCTTCATGCCAAAAAATGACAGTGACAAAGACACCTTTGTGTCTAAGAGGGAAATGGATGAAAGGAATGGAAGAGAGGAAATAAAAATAACTAAATGAAGGCTGAAAGATGCCTCAGAGAGACATCAAGGTGGAAGGCAGAGGCAGGTGGTATGATCTACCTAGTAAACAACCATTCTTACCATGAGCCTCTGTCAGCATAAGCCTTTGATGTGGAGAGGCAGAAAGAGCTACAACTTTGCAATATGTTCTTATAGTCACATTCTTTCTCTGTAAAACTAGGGGAAGAATCTATTTCAGGCTTTGGAACATTAAAAAAATGTGTTTGTATATCACTTTTATTTCTCTCGGAGTGTGATCAAGGTAGCCAGTTTTCATTTGCACAGAGAGAAGACCCACAATCCTGTGAGACGAAGGTGTGAACTGAAAAAAATGGTATTGCATGAACCTGTGGGGAAAATAGATGTTTCGTTATGAAGATGTGCAGCTTGTTTTGGCATAAAATTTGATATTCGCAAACTGTCATGTGAATGTACTACCATATTAGACTGTGCTAAGTTTATATACCGCAAAGGTAAAATAACAGATCCAAATCTAAAATCTAAATTTAATTGTTATTTTCAGGGGCCTATCAGAAACTGTCCTAAATTTTATCTTACAATCATTTCTCAAATATGCATACGTGTAAGCGTATATGCAGAAAATGCAATCTTTCAAATATGAAATCTGTGAATCGCAAATGATCTTGAACTTGCATGCAAATGAATAGTTTCAGCTCTCAGCCTTGCAAATGACACCTAATTAATGTTATTAACATGTAAAAGATCACTGTCGTCAAATTATTTAATTTACACCTTATATATTAACAACGACCTGCAGTACTCTGATAAGAAGAAGTGTGTACGTCTGCTCAGACCCTGACATGACGCTAAGCACTTTTCCATGTCAAAGACTGTTTATACAAACATGCGGCTTCACGTGAATTTAAGTGTATGCACACTGTAAGATAAATGTGTATGTCCACTTTATAAATGAGGCACCCGATCTATGGGTCCTCTAAATGCAGAATCAATCCAATTGAGAGAGAGAGAGAGAGAAATAAAAAAAAATATATACTGTATATTCTGTAGCACTGATATGGTCAGCCCATAAAGACATCTGCAGTGTATATCGAACCATAGCTTTCATGTTAAACGTTTTGAATGTGAATGTCACAGAAGGTCATTCATAGCATATGTTATGCAACGGTTCCCTGAGAGGAAAAAAAATCCAGCAGCTTGCATTCAATGTCTCAGTGAAATCGACTGATTGGAGGACAAACAATCTAAGTCAAGTGCCAGGTGGAAATGAGAGGAATGGCCCTTTGTGAGACTTCCATCAGTTGCTAGACTCGGGTCATTTGAACATGCTGCACTATTGTGCTTGATTGCAATTGATGTAAAGCCATGATGAACAAGTTGAGGTATTAACTGCAACACCAGAACAAATGTAAAAACAATCATTAAAATAAAATAAATAGCAGTGTGGATCAATCATTGAAATATTTAATTTAATGTAGGAATTCTGTGAAATATACTTGGCGCATTCATTGTCCTGCAATCACAGGTTTTCGAAATGGGTTTTTTAGTTAAATGGCTGGAAAAAATAAACTATGAACTATATAAACTATAAAGGCATTGTATACCTATTCTCCACAAGTTGTTATGATTATTTGAAGTCTTCATGAAATGACTGTAACATGTTTTGGTTCAAATTCCTCAATGGTCATGTAAAACAACACCCTCAAAAACAGCTCTGTTCACAGCAACTCATTTTGGCGCATGTCTCTTTAAATGATAATAAGCTACTACTCACCCCGCCCCTCTCTTCCATTGGGTGACAGAAGAAATGTGAATTTGTGAATGTGAAATGTCAATCTATTTTTAAGTTTTATTCTATAACATAAAATATACCTTTTGTTTCGAACAAGTGGCTAAATGGGACATTAAATGGCATGAAGTCGAATTATCTACTCAACTCTCTCAGAAATAAATATTCAAGCGCTGTCACTGGGGCGGTACCTTTACAAAACAGATTTTTTTACATGTATAAACATATAGGGTCCAGGGTTTTGGTGTCTTAAAGTGTACATATTTAAACCTAATAGGTATAAAAGTGTACATTTTGAAAAGGTACCACCCCGTTGACAACTTTTGTACCTGAGTAGTGTGATTAGTGCACTTTTATATAGTGCAGCTGTGCTTTTATACTCATGTTCATGCAAATTATGCAAAGTTAATGTTTACAACTTTAGCGTTGTACTTCTGGTGGATCCAAAAAGAAAGGTTGTGTTTATTTGTAAAGATTATCTCAGTGACAAAACACTTAAAAATTCTAACCTTTTGTTGGTCACAGAGCTTCTTTTCTGCAATAATCTAAAATCCAGCGGTAAAATTCTACAATGCCACATCCCTGCAGTACTCTATTGAAGCTGGCACAATATCACATTGATAATTTGTACATTATCTTTAAACATTCTTGTCAGCCATATTTGATCGGTGGTACATTATCATAAAAGATGACGTATCTCAGTGATTTGAAGTTTGATGGTAAGATTCAAAGCTCCTAAGTGCTTTCTTTTTATTCCGCATTTGAAAGTGAATCAGATCTTCTCTTGACGGCTCATTGCTTCTAAAGGCAATCTCTCCCTGCGCTCATGGGGAGAAAGTATTGTACTCCTGTTCATGAATATGCAGCGATTATTAAAACCTCCTAAAATTCTCCTACAGAGAGGTAAAAATAGATGTAGGTCAGGTTTCAATATTGCATATAAACCACAGTGTTCCATAAAACAATAAAATATGTTCTGTCAAAATGATCTGAAAAGTATATGCATAATTGATTAGATCTCTTAGTCCTTACTTGAGGGGGGAAAAGACACCATAACTATATTTATCCATAAGCTCACTTGTTGATTCTGTTGTTGATCCACTGCTAAACCTTTTTATCTACAAATAAAATCCCCTTGATCACTAAAAACCCTTTGCAACGTGAGGTGAAACTGACATACCTACGGTCAAATGTATGATTAAAGACACAAAGACTCATAGCTAAGGTTCTTTGATTCAGTACTGATCTCACTGAGAAATATCTGTAATAGCGTTTGATCTCAAATAAAGCTGTGAGAGTATAGCCATAATTTGGATCTTTCCTGGAAACAAACATTCTTTTCAGCTTTGTTTGATTTTCCCTTCTAATATATCAAAGCCTTTATCCACTGCATCTCTTTCAGAAATCAAAGCGATGCTGTGATTTTCATGCCAAAAAGGAAATATTCAGTCCTTCAATAGATGACCTTTTAATAATAAGAGAGAGAAGCTATTAGATTAGATGCTGTACTCTGCTATTATGATTCATTATTAATGAATATTATTATTCTGAGAAAGTCTGCAATTGTGAATTCAAATGATCCTTATATATTCTTTGTTTACGATGGTTATTTCTATATGTTTTTAATTATGCATTATGGAATTGCAAACATAGCAGAATTATTAATGCTGCCTTTGCCAGATTTATCAAAACCTTCCCCAAAAAAATTACAATACCTGAAATTTCACGGCCAAGTCAGCATTCCTAACAGTGTCATTGTTCCTTGACTTTCACAACCCAGAGAGCTGAGGCTGCAAAAATGCCATCTCTCTCTTCCCTCGTTAATATTTCCACTAGTGCGGTTTGTTGAGTAAAACCTTGTCTGAGATTGACACATAGGGCTGCTGAAATTGACACTGAGAGATCACCTCCCCACCAGCTCTGAGGTGACAGGTCATAAATCCCTACAGAAATCCACCGGGGGGGGAAAACACCAACCTGAAGGAGATTTCTCCTCATGCATAGAGAGCTAGTTCCCGCCGTCTCTGCCACTCCCAGCCCCCTAGGGACCTACTGCCCACCACGCTGCATGCAAAGCAGCCCCACTGTCGATTGGGTGTGGGCAACACAACTTCCGTGCGTGTTTTGAAAAGAGCCATGAGAGGGGAGGGGATGTCTCCTGAAATTGTAGCCCGTTCCCTATTATTCGGATGATTCTGAATGCCAATTACCCCGAGTTCTGTGGGGAATGGTCTGTCAGTCTGGATGGGTCTGCCATGTGAAGGAGAGAAGCAGACGCTGTGACTGCTGACAGTTCAGCATGGTGAAAAGACACAATTTTGTAAACACACATCAGGCACGGAGACAGTAAAGCTCACACATCCTTCCCTGCAAAGCCCTGGCAATGTCAGCCATCATTCAGCCTATAAAGCATAACACCAAGACAGGAAAGTGGCTACCTAAAAGTTTCATTTATTCACCAAAGCCTGTGAAAGGGAGGTGATTAAAAGTAGGAACTCCTGCTAAGATTGAAGACTTTCTCTGAAGTTTGTCTCTAGGGGCCTGTTTACACCTGGTATTAAGAAGGCACCAATTTCGTCAATCCGATCACAAGTGACAACATTAAAACTGATGTCCACAGGGATTAAAACATTTTGAAGTTCACATGCAACCAATTGCCCACTGACTGACTGAGTATTATGGGATGCGTTTTGAGAAAGCGCAAAATAATCTCCTACAGAGAGGAGGACAGGTCCAAAAAAACTTCACTTTGTTGTACCTATTGTAAATTCACAATTATAATCAAAATCATTAACTTAAAAAAAAAAAAACATTCACTTCTTTTTCTGCTCAATTGTAAACAATGTAATGGTTTCAGTCATGTCTGCCAAGCTTTGCACTCCCTCAAAATTGATGTAGTGTGTTAACAAATAAAAGGGGGGAGGGTTTAGAAGAAATCTGAACATAAGTACATGTTAAGACCAGATGTATTGTTTCACAACTGACAACTTGCAATCACTGTAAACATAATACCAGGTCTAAAGAGGGCTATAAACCCAACTGGATATGCTGTAGTCATGACTTGATGACTTATGTTGGGGCAAAATATCATGCATCAGTTATCAGTAATCAAGTAGAGAAAGCCTCCTTGTCTAATTTACTTTGTAGAAATAAGCATATGGTCATTTTCAAATTCTTAGACGCCTGATTGTTTATCCACTCAAAACCATTATCCAGGCTGTCTGGTCTTCCTTTTTTTGCCCACTTCTTTTTCCCTTTCCTTCTCCCTGTAAATCAAATGTCATTTCATATCAGGAATTTTGACGAGTAGATGCAGTGGAGATTTGTCTCTATATTGCCACCCGGCTTACCCACCTTTGATGTAATCGTTAAAAAAGATACGAGGAGAATGTAGAAGTACCTGTGTTTGTCAGACACTGTTTTCTCATCAGATGTGCACACAGTGATAAGAATCAGAGCAATGCCCATGGGGTGAGTCAAATTCTGCATGACAATCCGCAAACGTGTGCTTGCCAGAGGCCGGACATACTTTCTGCATGGTGGGACCTACACATTTAGCCACTGTAGTTGTATTGTCAGTCTATATGTTTTTTTTTTTTTTTTACATATTACACTTATGCCACTCCAAACCTTTTTTTCTTTAAATGAAAAATAATGTTTGTTTTTTTTTCCATACAAAGAAAGTTACTGGAGTCCATGTTCAGTGGGGCCCAACTTCGACTGGGAACTGGACCGATTAGCTTTCCAGACATTGTGAATGAGTCAGTGTTGGGCACAGCTGTTTAGTTCATGGAGATGTATAGCAGCCTATGCTGTTGTGATTTGGGACTCTCTCTCTCTCAGTTATGTAGATTCGTAGTCTATCTTTGAGGTCACAGCTGTCATATGAGGTCTCATAGCTTGTGATGACTTGTAGGCTGTAATCTCTTTTTGACATTTACAGGCAAACTCCTAAGGGTAGGATATGTAATATTAAAGCAAATCTATGTTAAAAAATATGATTTCTGTGTCCACTTCTGAATGACAGTCAGTCGGGTAAAAACAGATATTAAAAAGAAAGTTACTGTGCTTAACAAAAAGCCTCTTTAACAATGAGAGTTTAATGGAGTCTGCCAATTAACACTTGAGCTTTTAATCAGTTTACTGACTCATTAATGGTTCACACCTTTGTTAATTTAACATTTATAACCTCCTTATGCTTTGTAATTGACTTTCAAAATGTGAAACGACAACTGTGTTATATTACTCTCATTAAGCACAGCTGTTTGAATAATCCTCTGTTCTAAGACAGTTCTAATTAATGACACAAAGTCAATTTATTTAATATGACTGATCATTTTTAGTTATGATGAAAACTTCTGTGGTCTTTGGGAAAATAATCTGCCACTTCTTGGAGTGCTATGAATCAAGCCGCTTTCAAAAATGAAACATGAGATGGTGTGCTTGCTGGCAAATAAGAGCAAGCTCCAATCTCACCTTTGTGTACAGTTCTGACATTAGGTGGCAGAGACAGGGAGAGTGTTTTACCTTGTCTAGCAAAATAAACCCTGATTTGTTAGTGTTTTCCATATAGATGGGAGAAGCTGTTTACCGCGTTCAGATGTCACACAGACAGCATGTGACTGGCCAAAGTGGACACACAGGTACAGACAGGCTTTTTTTGTATTCATTTAAACACTTCCTTGACAGTGAATTTCCACATGGTGCTGTCTTTTACAGCAAGGTTAAATAATGAGGAAAAATGGGACATTTTATCTTTAAAACCTAAAAGAAGCTATTTTTTTTTACTAAGCTCTGCAAACGTCAGTGTGTAGAATTCTGTTGAGAAAGCCTGAAAGGAAGAATAAACGCGGGACAAATGTAGGTGTATGTCAGACACCTTGTGCATTTGTTCTCAATCTTCTCTTTACACAAGCTATTGTTGCAGAATCCGAGCGCCAGAGTTTTAAACATTGGAATGCCACGCCAGGGTAAAGCAATCGTACCCCAGCCTCATCAAATGTGACTGGGGGCTTTTCTTGGCTGTGGTGCAAAGCTGCTTTGAATCATCTGTCAATGCCCTCCCCTGGATAAATGTCATATGTGGAATATCGCAGGTGGCAGCTGGGCTGCTCCAATGCGGGGGCAGGCAGCCAGAAAACAGCCGAAAGCGTCCCACGTTCACCACGGCGTGCAGCCATTTTCTCTTATTTATTTACTCTCAATGCAGGACCTCGGACCACACACATCAGCCAAGACCAAAGGGGTCTCCAAACCATTTCTCAAATTTAATCAACAACACACAGGGGTTCCCTTTCCTGTGGCAACTCCTGCCCGGTCAGTGTGTGACGGCCCAAACCGTTTGTCCGTATAGCAGACAAAGAGAAACATGTTTGAATATATCCAAATATCCTGCTGTGAATGTGTGATGGAAGGACCAGGAACGTTTTCTTGCAAAAAAAAAAAAAACAAAAAAACATTTGAGATGTGAGATTTTTCTCACAGGCAAAAGTCTCTCACTCTTTTGCTTATGGATTTCATGACATATGCAATTATTTAACTCACAGAATGAAGTGCAATGCGTAACAAAATATTCAAGCACCTTTATCATGAAAATTAGTATTTTTTGTTATTATTAAAGGGGTCCTAC
>JAUCMS010000127.1:17827630-17837932 GCA_032357445.1 Enteromius radiatus
AACGTCTTTTAATGAATCTTTGCAAATCGCCTTTCCTAATAATGTGCTAATTAGCAAGTTTCACTATGAATACGGCTTAAAAAAAGATACTCCGACAACGCCTCAGAAAAGAGGGGCGGAGTCAGCGGAGCTCGTGAAGATTTAAAGGGGAACTACACAGAACAGAGTGATTTCTAAAGAGCTGTTTTTGACAGGGTAAAATGAGCGTTTTTAAACTATCTTTGAGAATTTTTTAAATAAACTATATTACAAACTTTCCATTAAGACCCTAAAGAATCATATTAACTAATGGAAAATTGGGACTGGATTGCCCCTTTAAATTATTATTATTTTTTTTTTTTAAAGTGGATCTTTCTGTTCCCTGTCCATATTAAATGAAATTCTGAGAATGTTATTTCAACTCATACATAATCATTCTCCATATTTTGTTTTCAAATAATCTGATAACCTGTCAGAATGTTTAAAAAATAAAATAAAATAAACAGCCACTGTTCCAGACTTTGAATTGTTAGAGCATTTCCATTCCTCAGCTTCACTATAGTGAAATGGAGTGGAGGGGGAAAACTACCTTTCCAGCTCAGTAAAGTTTGAATAATTGGAGCCGAGAATGAAGATTGACAGATTGCAAGTCTGGCATTAATATGGAATGAATGTGACAGATTGTTTATTAAGGACTTGTCATTGTTTACTACTGAGGGTGGCTTTGCCTTGACTTTGAGCACTGTTAGAGACAGAGTTCAGAGCAGGTTCAGACAGCAACCCCTCCAGCTTTCCACATGTTTATCACTTAAGCCCTCTAGCTAAATCCTTGCTTTAAAACTGTCCATCCTCATAGAAGCTGTCCACTGTGAAAGATGTAATCACGTCTGCAAAATATTGCACTTTCAGCCTCCAAATTATCTCTGAAGCTAGGCTGACAAGAGACAAAAGAGCTTGAACCAAATCCCTGTTACATGCAAAGCCAATCGAAGAGCACAGCAGATGGAAATATTAATTGAGTCTCGTATGCATCCACAAACCGTTTACAAGAGGTTAAAAAATAGATATGTAAAACTCACTATCTAGCGATTTTCCAGGAAATTGCAGGTATCAGGGTCAGTGCTCTCACGTATCACTTCTTAACAAATGTTTGCGAACAAGCGTACTTCAGAAACTGCAGTATACACACAAACTAATAGATGTAGAGGATGGCCTTAAGGGGTGTAAACATGCACCTGAAACTTGGAAATATATGCCAGTGCTCTTTCCACAACACAGGTGCCAATGAAATACATTCTGTTCCATAACTTGACAATGTGCATCTTTCTTCTGGTTATTTCACTATAAATGCAACATGCAAAACCTGGAATCTTAGAAATGTGTAGCGCATTGTAATTCCAGAGGGAAAATCCCATAAGAGTTTTATGAGTCGAGCTCATATTAGCTGTGAGGGAGAAAGGCTCAAAGCACCTGTTTTTTTTTGTGTGTGCGTGTATGTATTTATTCATTCCAACATCTTTCATCATATATAGCTGACAGTCATGACCATGGTGGACTGTAGACACCTGTGTTAGCAGGATCTGAGCTGAGAGGAAGAAGACCTTGGAGGCCAACAAATCATGCCAGTAAACTCAATAAAACCAAGCCTGTGAAAGATTTATCCTCCAAAACAAAGGCTGGAATGGAATTGGTATGTGCTGACAACCTTGAGGGGCCATGAAGGATCGCACCATAGAGACCACACGTTTCACCATATAGAGGAAAAAAGTCCGGGGCTAGTTGTCACACTGGGAAATTGTTGCAAGATGTTTTTGCTTTAGTAACTTTAAGGTTTCAAGGCAAAAGTCTAAATACACAGTTTTTCGTAGCAGTGCTATATCTAGTAGAAAAAGCCTCCAGACCAATTATAAATCAGACTTTTAAATTATGACTTCCAAATGAAAAAAGTGAACACAAAGGGAAAATTCAGATACAGTATACAAGGCAGGTATTATTAGTTGAAACTGAACTTTCAGCTTTTTAGAATAGGAATATGTTTTATTTATCCATTTTTTTGGCCAAGTTTTCAGTTTATTTGTTACCTATTAGTCTGGCATACTTCAGATTCATGTAGCAAATATATAATTGCTTTAAATGTTTGCATTACATAAAATACAATAAATAAGTAAATAAATGCATAATAAAATAATGCTTTTGCTGTTTTCTGCTCAATTTTTGCTCAAAAGCCTATTAAACAGGCTTGATTTTTGACAACTTGCCCCAGTGTGACAATATACTGTACCCTCGCTTTTGGTCAGCGTGTGTTCAGTGTATCTTTATTTATTTATTTTTTTTTGTATATAGATAAAAATACAGAAGCCCAATTTTGGAACAATTGTGTGTGTATTTAGAAAGACAAAGGAAGGCCTCTGTCTATCTATAAATGGTGTTGATGACAACTCTGCAACCTTCAATTTAAAATCTTTGATTTGAGTGAACTTGAATGAGTTTGACTGTAGGAATAAGACTGAGACTTTCATCCTACACAGTCCATCACTGCTCATCGGTGTGCAAGGTTGGGGTAATGCAGACCTGCGCACCCCGGGGGAGGAGAAAAGGAGACAGAGTGCTCAGACACGGCGAGTGGATGCGTCTCTGAATGAGAGAGAGGGTGACAGGCAGTTGCCCCTCTCTCCGCATGACCTCCCCGGGCCTTTGAGTGTGAACGTACTCCAGAGTCACATCCTCACCAACAAAGCAACGGGGCAACTTTCCCGAAGGGCATGCCAGCAACAGCCCTCTGACATTCAAACATCTCTAGAGATGGAAAAACAAATCTAATAAATAAATAAATAAATAAATACATTTACAGGAGTTGCAAAAGGACTGGAATAGACATGGCCAAACCTAAGGCTAAATCTCTACTTCTACTGACCTTGAGTGTGGAAGAACCTGGAGGTTTGTGCTTTCTGAAGGGTGGTCAGAAGAACATGGCAAAGCCTCTAAGTGAACTTGACACTCCTCTTCCTCTTTTCCTGATTGTATAAATTGTGTTTAACAGAGAAAAAAAATAATCGAAAATAGGTGATGCAATTCATTGCTGACTATGAAACTGCTGAACAACGCAACTATAGAAAAACACAAAATGTTCAAATTAAGTTCAATGCACAAATCAATGTTCCCTGATTTATGCTTTATGCTAATAAACCAATTTCAAGATTAGAATTGTAAATAACAAAGGATCATTATACTCTATATTACTGCCTTTTAAAAACATGCATATATTTTATTGTTGATACCAAGATTAAACAACACCAGATCTATAGTCTTAAAACTATAAAAATCTAATAAAAAATACTACATTTTCTAAAAAAAAAAATAAAAAAATGTAACAGTTCTAAGGACTTTCTGGTTTGAAGGAGTTCATGCTGAGCCCTCTCTTTTTTTTTTGTTTTCAGTTGCTTGACTAAATTAAATTGAAGTGCAAAACCACCCCCTCTTCTATTTAGCTCCTTGAGCATTACTTATGTTTGCTTTCTTACTTCTTATTCTAAAACCCAAGTATATTTTCCTCCAACAGTATATGTGCGAAATAATAATTAGGTTGTAGAACATCCTGTCACTCCTGTAAATAACTGAACTCTGTGGAACAGAATTAAGCACTTGACTAGAGTGACAAGCATATTTAGTTGCAGTGTGTTCATGGCCACTGAATAATGGGAAATAAAGGTTATTACTAATAATAGCCAAATTATTAAATAATAAATTTCCATGGGGACATATCAGCAAGGCAGGCTAGGAATAGTATTAGGAGATACACTGAATGATGAGAGTAAGTGGGTAGTGAATAAATGATAACAGGATTTCCTTTTCAGTTTACAAAAACTGAAAAGATAGCAAAAGAGTTTAAAATGATCTCTGAAACAAACAGAGTACATTTTGCTAACTTTCAAGACACAAGGTTTATCAACCTTTATGACAGCAAACATTCAAAGCAGGGAAATTGCTAATCCCATCCTCATTATGAAGACATATTTGCTTTTTTTAATCACAATTTTCTATTTTTTTTTTTGTTTTGTTTGGTTTAGAGAGTTTAAGTTTATTTAAGGTGCTTCTGCAGAGCTTTGTGAGGCGCACTTACTTTATACCCTGCCATCTGGAAATAATTTTGTAGCTTAATTTAATATGTGCAATAGAAGAAAGTAGAAATTCAATAACTTTAAATGGAAAATGCAAAAAACAGTGAGTGGCTGATTGCGATAAACTGCTCTCAACACAAGCTGAATTTCTATTTACTGTGTTTAATCAACATAATGTGCCACAAGGCCACATCACCACTCAGTTCATATTTATACGTATAATTTTCCGATGCATGGGGGCACCATTAATCCCAGAATGGCTGAGAGAGAGAGACTCATATTCGTCTATGCATCTCTTATCCACTCCACAACCTTTATTCACTCTGAAAAAAGGAAACAAGGGAAGAGAGAGAGAGAAAGAAAGAAGAAAGTTAAAAGAAATGAGAGCAGGGCTAAATTATGCACAATGGGGATATCTATTTTCCTGTTTTCTTACGAGATAAGGGCTCATTTTTTTTCCAGCTTTTGTTATTAACTGTGTTTGCCCATGGGATGATTAGTAAAACAAAGGATGAATGAATAAAAACCTGCTCATAGTTCAAAACAAGTTTTTCTTTTTTTAAAGATGGGAACTCACTGTAGCTTGGATAAACTGGTTCTGCTAACAATCATCCTAAGTGCACCACAACACCGTTTCCAGACGTGCTGTGACCAGTTTAATTCACTGCCTTTTATAAATGACATGCATGTTACTGAAAAATGTAGGCGGTGGTTCATAGTCAAAGTTAAGGAATATTAGAGCATAGTGATTCTTAAGTCTTGGGACGGAACATGCAACGGAACTGAAATAAATGCACTTTTGGATTGTCTTTATTTCAGTTTCCTGAATGTGTTTCGAAAGTATTCACCTTGAAAGTTAAATAAATATCTTAAGTTCAAGGCCCAGAAAGATAGTAAGGGCATCATTAAAATTGTCTGTGTGACATCACTCTTAAAGGGGCACTAAGAAATATTTTGAGTTGGACTGAGTCCCATAACCCACTCGTAGCCAAAAAAAGAGCCGTAATGAAGAGATTGTTCAATTTGAGTGCACAGGATGAGTATTAGCCATATAAAAAAGGAAAATATCAAAAGAGCAAAACATTAAAAAGAAGGGTTACGATCAGGCAAGAGGTAGGACCCAGAGAAGCTGTTCAGCTGGAGAGAACGCAAGGAGCAGGAAGAGCTCAAATCGGGCGCAGATGGTTGCATTGTTTCTTCTTTATAGATGAGTAACATTGAGTTTGCATTGTTTCACATCTGTGTTGGCTTTTGTTTGAATATGCATGTGTGTCATCTTCACTTGTTCCATGATCTTCTTTATACTAGGGTTGTGTAGATACAGTACATGTGAAGTGGAGAATTCATTGAGCAATGTACTGTACAGTACGCGTTTGTTTGTATTTTTTTAAATATAAACATCATTAGGCAAAATTTGCTTAGAGCACCTTTCATTTTATGAAGCTACAAGAATACTCTTTGTATGCAGAAAACAAAAGAAAGGCTTCATTCAACAATTTCTTCTCTTCCATATCAGACACTGATGCATGCTCACAGCAGTACCACGATGCATGTAAACAAGGAACAGTGGCTCTTGTGTCAGCAGCATCACACACATGCATCATGGTACTTTCGTGACTGACACAGAAGACAAAAAAATGCTTCAAAAATTTGAAATTGTTTCACAAATTGTTGAAAACAATTAAGGTTAAATCACTGATGTCACATGGACTATATTAACAACACCCTTACTAAGATTCTGGGCCTTGAACGTATCAGTTGCATTGCTGTCTATGCAGGGTCAGATATTTGGAAAAACAAAAGTGTGCATAATAATGACAGACTTTTCATCTTTGGATGAGCAATGCTTTTAAGCTATACTTTTTTTTTTTTTACAATGACATAGTTTATACAGTTATACAGGCATAGTTTATACAGTTTTATTGATTCTCAGCCTTGATTTAGAATTTCTGTTAGATGGTAAGCAGTGTTCTGCAAAAGGTCTTGTAAGGTTTAAGTGTGATATTCATAGACTATTTGGAGTCCCACAGTGGCTCTTCCGCTAACACTGGCCATAACGCTGATGCTAACCTTTGTAACAGCAATTTCAGATTTTGTGATAGCTTTGCAGAACATTAAGTACATTGTATTAAATGCTTTAAATTTTAAAGTACTACAAAGTTTGAGAAATTCCTTTCGTACCAAGAATAAACCCACTTGGCTGTCTTCATATTTACTTTACTGAATAGTGCTATTATTAAAGTATCATTTTACTGACCATAAGATGATTTGGGTTTAGAGAATCATGCTTTTAGAAACACTAGGGAGATTAGATGTTTTTTTTTCATTCTGTACCTGAAGGAAAAACAAAGAAAAAAAAAGACAAAAAACAAGATGAAGATAAGTTCATTGAAAATGATGGACTCCATTGCAATTACTACTTTGATAATCTGCAATAATCAAAACTGGAAGTCTTCTCTCTATCTGAGATCTGAAATTTCGATATTAGAGTTAACAATATTACAGCATCCATCATCTCCAAATGCTACATGTCAGCCTGTTGCACAGCGTCAGTCTGCTGGTGTTGTGTGATTTATAAGAGGTGCAATCTGATCTCAAAATGCAAAATCACTTTTTATTTGTGTTCCGGTTTAAATGTATTAAATGTTTTGGATCCTGATTTAGCTCTCTTTGGTTGGCATGTAAGCCCACCCTCGCCAAAATGGACTTTACAATCGAAACTGCACAGCTGCTCAGACATGTAACATCTTAAACACATTGACACCATATTTTCTCTTGCTAGCTGAACATACTTTAAAATACGTAAATATGGCCAGGATAAATCCAGCGACTGTAAAGCTGCCCTTTTTTGTGTATTTAATTTCACACATATTTGCACAGGAAAATTACATTTTATTTATCTAATATAGCAGGGAATCCTGGGTAAATATCAGGTCTGTGGGTTTCCTCAGGATATTGGACTGTAAACATAACCCGGCAGGTTTTAGAAGAGTGCATAGAAGAAAAAAATAAATAAACTGACAAGTAACAAATCAATAGCCATTTAACTTTAACTATAAAGACGTTTATTCCTGTTTATACTGTTATCAAAGAGCGTTTCATATAAGTATAAAGCATGCACAATATTGCTTTCCATTGCATCAGTAACAGTACACAGGGAAAAATGGACATCCTTTCAGTTTTCACTTACAGTTAGTTAGAATATAAAAAAATATATATTTTACCGAATATTAATTTATTCGACTGTCACTTTCATCTGTATCAAGAAGGCATATATTCTGTCCCTTACACAACCTTGGGATTTTTGTAATAATTTGCAATGTTTGTTTTGTACAGTATACAGTAAGTCCCTTGCTTTTGTTGAATAGATATTTGTGGCTCCTCTGTGATTCAGAAAAATTGGAGTTGAAGAGAACAGTAGAGTGTGAAGCGACAGGAGATTTCAGCTATGAATTTACTAGCTGAGAGATATCATTGGACTAATACAAGGCCCAGGACTAATATAATATTTATTACTCACACTTTAACAATGGTAACACGCAAAAACTGTAAAAAAAAAAAAACAAATATAATAATATATCTACAATGTGTATTTGTTCACTGATTTGGGAGATATGACTAAACATTTCACAGAAATGTATTTTTGTTGTTGTTGTTGTCCCACTTTTAAATGAATCAAAAATTACCACAGGAATGTTTTTAACTAAATTAAATGATTGTAATATAGCCCATTTGTTAGGTTTCACAACTATGCTCTTGGTCGTAAGAACAATGTAGTTCCTTTGCTGTCTATGTAGGGTCAGAAAGCTCTCAGATTTCATCAAAAATATTTCCAAAGACTAACAAAGATCTTATTGGCTGGGAATGACATGATGATGGGGAAAAAGACATTATTGAAACCTTTGTAATCCCCATCTAGCCACCCAGACCCACACTCTGTCTCCACTGTCTCTATGAATAACATTTTAAAAATGCAAATAATAATGCAAGTAGGCGAACAATTATTAATGCAAGGACTCCACAGGCACACGCAAAAAGAGATAGTGTACTCATTAGTGTATATAATGTCTACCGATATTTAATTGAGACAGAAACATGAAAGCACTGCAGACAGAAGTTCTCCTCCACCAGCTGTACTCGTGATGTATGAAAGCCCTAGAATTACCATATTTTAGAACCCCAATTGCTACCTGAGCCAAGGACTATCAAATTCTTTATTTCTCCCTGACGTTTAAACAAACACGCGCATACAAGCATACGCACCAGGCCCCTGTATTTGGTGAAAATGAACGTCCACAGCAATAAAAATGATGTATTGAGCAAAGGTTACTCTCCCTTTTAAATGCTAATTGTTCTGCCAACAGTATTCATTTGCCTGGGTTCCCAAAGGGCATGCATCCATTTTGTTTCCGCTCCAAGCAGATGTGGGGTCTCAGTTTTTGTGTGTGCTTGTGTGCATGCGAGAGAGCAAAATAGAGAAAGGGAGCATTCTTGTGTTTATGCATCATAATTAGTGGCGCCTTGTCCGTAGCCATACCCTACCAAATCTAGAGAGCGGAAAGATGAGACGGTGTGTACAGAAGACAGCATGAATTCTACACAATGACCTCTTCCACAGCAGCAATGAAAGCATCCCTTTAACTCTGACGCCAAACAGTAATGAGGGTCACTTCTGCTCTTGGGCCCTGCCGCTGTACATTTCTTAAGGTTAAATGACATGACAGTGTTTAAGTAAGTCTTTCTCCTTAAAGGTCAAATGAATATTTTATCTTTGGCTGAGCTGGATGTATTGAAATGTTAATGTAAATACCACCGGTGCAGAGTCTGCAGGACAGCTTCAATAAAATGGGGGGATAGGAAAGGTCACATAATCTCCTACCAGTCTCTCATCCTCGTCGCTCAGCTCTGGCCCGTGCCACTGTTTGAAACAAAGATGAGTAAGAGTCTCATTATCAAAATACATCAGCAATGTCTTCACAGGTGACCCATGGGGTAGACTTTTATGGGTTAAAGATTAAGGTTTCCCCAGACATCTCCTATTGAATTGGTCAAAATATCATTCAAATCTCACTCCTTATTATATATGACTATCAAAACCTCCAATGTTTTGTTGACTATGCATATATACATATATATATATATAATTGTTGTGTATTTAATTATATAGTAGGTAGAATAATAAAGCATACTATTCTTATAATGAATAAATGAACCTGACAAGATCTGGTAAATTCAATTTGTCCAGTGTGAATGATCAATGTTTATCGACTTTTACATTCTTGGTGACCTTATTTTTTAAATAAAGTTATATTAAAATAATTTAATGGCTATTGAAGCCAGAATAAAAATTAGTCAATGATACACTGCAAAAAAGGCTTCTGACTTGGACTAGACTAGTCACAATTTTGAAAACTTATGACTGACCTTTGCAAATATGAAAATATTTTATACTTGAATGTTTTTCTTTTTCTTTTTCTTTTTTTCTTACTCATAATTCGATTTGGGCTTCACATAAAAGGGTGTGACATATTCTTCACAGACTGATCTTTGATTTAACTGCTGTCTCACACAGGCACAGTGTGCAGCATTTTGTTAGAAAAGCTTTAAAGGTGTGCGAGTAAAAAACAGTGCCAAAATAGTACCACCTACACTAAACCATGAGTCAGCATGTCTTAACGGATCAATTATTTAATGTCTAAACCAGATTAATAGTGACACTATAAAACAGATTTATATTGCACAGAAATCACTAAACATTTAATCTTGTTCCTATATTAAACCTATATACCTATATATATATATATATATATATACTGTATATCCCACAAACCTACAGTATATTTGTTTATTGTAACATAACAAAGATCATACATGTCCTAGTGCAAAAACATTTTATAACTGCTTCAGTAGCTTATCGGGTACAAAATACTGTACATTATTAATAATACATTTTTTTTTTTTTTCCAGAGACATATGAGGTAACCAGTAATATTTAAAAAGTGTGATTTCTAGACTTTGAAAAGAACAAGCAAAAAATAAATAAATAAATAAATAAATAAATATATATATATATATATATATATATATATATATATTTTCTTTTTATTTATTTATTTTTATGAATATAGCCCATGCATTTTCACAAGGTTAAACTAATAGGGGGCACTGGAGTCAAAAAGTTTTTTTTCAATAGCTTACAAGGTAC
>JAUCMS010000127.1:17838032-17850769 GCA_032357445.1 Enteromius radiatus
ATTTGCCATCTCGAAGCGAGATTCCTATTCGTCGGCTCTCGACGTGACGTCGGAGAGACCGTACGAAAGGGAACTATATTACAAACTTATGTTCTTGTTTAATAACATCTACAAAGACATTTTTATTAGTTAGTATTCTATATTCTTGCTCATATATCTTTAACTCGCATAATTGTTCTTCTAAGGCAGTCGATTGAATTTACTGGAATGTACACCAGTGCATGGCTGTTAATTAAATCAACATCAAAAAGTGAAGGAAGGGCACTGAGATCAGCAGCACTGTGTCATTAGTATTTAGAGCATTGGGTATGTTTCTGGGACACATTGCCAATACATCTAAGTGACTACTTTGCTACACTTTCTCAAGGACAGCATCTATCAACTTGATATACACTATTGGAATCTTATAAACTCAGTACAGAATGATTCACCCGATTTACTCTCTGGTCCACTTAGCCCCTTGAGGTATGGAATACATCAATGAAGCACAGCAGCTCTGTGGTGTAAAATATTCAATTATGATGCATTCCCTTGAGTGGCAGCGTCAATATCCAACATGTGATGAAATCCAGAAGGGATATTTTAATTAAAATTTGTCCAACGATTGTAACCGCATCAAAGTTATTTGTCTGAAATCCTTTATTGACGTACTCAAATTAAATTTTCCCACACACACTGTTGTTTCTGAAGATTCAAATTGGAGATTAGATGTGGGGATATTCTTATCTTCAGTAATCTTCAATCTCATCTGTTTCGCTGCTCATGTAGCATTCATGTCAGCACACCATAAAAAATTGGCTGGGGTATTGGTGGCACTTTGCTGTTCTTAACAAAGGAATTTCTTTCAAAATCTCTCTTTCTTTACTATCGACTATTTTATTCTTTGTCACAGCAATTCTACTCTTGTTACAGTTGCAGGTTTATCATGGATTTCTGCATAAATTTCTCATAAAATCTTTTCTTCTTTTACAGCCGTATATATACGGACAAGACATATTTTGCCCAAATGGCTAAGGTAGGCTATTTTTTATTTAGTACTGCAAAGGGCACAACAATAGACAAACACTAGCTGTAAAAATAACAAATAGCACAAAAAAGCATTGGTGTTTTTCATCTTCAGTGACCAGTTTGTGAACCTCTGGATTTAATAACAGACCAAACATGCTCTCTATTTGTGAACCAAACCTGCACAATGGTCAGGAGGAAATTGGCACCAATCCTTTTGACAGAACTCTTTCAGTTTCAGTTCAACAATATTCTCGGGATGTCTGGTAAATCACTCACTGTCCACAAAGCATTTCAGTCAGGTTGAGGTCAAAGCCGGTCTGAACCACTCCAGAAGGCATATTTTCTTCTGCTGAAGGCATTCTGTTGTTGATTCACTTCTGCGCTTTGGATTGTTTTCCTGTTGCATCACCCAACTTCTGTTGAGCTTCAACTGGTCTTACATTCTCTTCCAAAATGTCCTGATCAACTTGGGAATTCAGTTTTCAAGCGATGGTAACAAGCTGTCCGAGCCCCGAGGCAATAAAACTTCTCTAATTCATGATGGCCTGTCCAGCATACTTTTCAGCAGAGAAGAGGTTTTGATGTTGGTGTGCTCTATACTGTGCTTTTTTTCACCACACATAACGTTTTTTTTTTCTTCCCAAACAACTCAGCTTTGGTTTAATCTGTCCAAAGTATATTTTGCCAGCAGCATCCAGGTGCTCTTTTCTGATCTTCAGATGTGCAGCATCTTTGCCTTCATCTTTGCAGGACGCCCACTCGTAGGAACAGTAACACCAGTGTTGAACTTTCTCCATTTATAAACAACAATTTGTGGACTGATGAACATGAAAACTTTCAGAGATACTTCTGTGACCCCTTTTCTAGCTTTTACAAGTCAATGTTTGTTAATCGTAGATGTTACAAGGTGTATTTTGCAAATAGCAAATTGTGGTTTTCAGAGTGCTTTTGAATAACATTCACTGATTGGACTGCAAACAGGTTTTGTCATTAGTCTAGGGATTCACATACTTTTTTTTACCCTGCACTGAGAGTCCTTACATTTATTCAGTGTAGTAAAGAAAAGCGCATTGTTATTTTTGCATTATTTAAGCAGAATCCCATAGAATTTTTCCTGCAACTGCCTTTCAGATGCATTAATATAAATACAAGCAAAGTGACAGCGTAGTGACAAAATATATCACATTTGTCATGTAACACCAATGTTTTGTCCTTCAGTGGCAGTTAATATCCAAGCCTCATCGACACACCAGAGGCAATCATTAGTTTGCACTTCTCATCCGCAGCATATGCCAACAACATGGAGTCAAATGATACTTGATAAGGTTTACTCGACTCTGAGGCAAAAACAAACTTATCTTCTGAAACAAGCTGTCAGATAGCGAAGATTGAGATAAATATAGACAGAGTGAAGGCAGTGGTGTTGCGGGACATTTCTGGGGTTAGAAGTACTTCTTATTTCACCAGGATGAAATAATTTTGCCAATGGCAATTTTATGCTTCTGTGAGTTTCTAATTCCCTCTGGCTCATGCTAAGTGTCTCAGCTGTAGCATCCATCTCTCTCCTTCTTCTTCATTTTTACCAACCCTCCATTCACCTAGTTGACAATGAGTTGGCTATTGCTTCATCTTTCAGTTCTTGCTCTCTTACACGCATAGGGTGCTCAATTAACAGTCAGCAATCCCTTTCTCAGTCGTCAACATGGATGGGATCCAGGCCGGAGGTGCACATATGTGAGGTACTTAAGAAAAATGCTGACTGTAGAGAAGAACAGAGCCCTGTGGTGCACATCTGTGCTTCCTGCTCCCCAACATCCAGCAATGTGGAAATGAAAATGTGTTAGCTGAACGTAAAATGGAGCAATTGAACAGCATGTAGTTGCAAGCAGTTTTGGTCAAAGCCACATCTTTTGAGCAGGGTATTACCTTGTAAATTGCCTGTTGAAATGTACAGGTGCAAACCCAGAGGAAAACCTATCGGAGGACAAGTTCATAAACTACCTGCAGAAAAAAATTCTCTCTGTTTGTCGCTGAATGCTATGGACAGTGCCTTTGCTAAGCTATACGTTTAAATTGAAGCCAAAATACAAGGCACAGTGATAAATGTCCAAATTTTTTGAGTAATACTCTGCCGTTCAAAGGTTTGAGGTTGGTACATTTTTTTTTCTTGTTTTTTAAAGGAGTCTCTTATACGCTCTTTAAAACAGCCTTTATTTGATCAAAATGCAGTAGCTAAAAACAATATTACTGTGAAATATTATGACAATTTAAAATAACTGTTTTATATTTTCATATATTTTATTCCTGTGAGGGAAAAGCTGAATTTTCAGCGGCTCCATTTTTCAGTGTCATATGATCCTTCGTGAATCATTGAAGAATTTGGTAGTGATATTATTATTTCCAGGAATCTTTGATGAATGGAAACTTCAAAAGAACAGCATTTATTTGAAAAAGAATTTTTGTTGGTAACAATAAAAAAGTCAATTTCACGCACTATTGCAGAGTAAAGTATGGTATACGTTTCATGAAAAAAAAAAAAAAACTATAACCCAAACCCTTAAAGCATACTGTATTTTATTATGAATTCTTTTTATTTTAAATTTGAGTTATTAGTACACTTTTTATACACATTTGTTTTATAAGAGAAATGCAACAGACCAGCTTCCCCGTTTCCAAACTGTGCATTCCAGCAGAACCTGATTTTGCTGAGTTCGACATGTCCCTGGGTCAACATCTTTGTTGACCCTGGAACAACATTGTGATTAGCCAATCAGAGTTGAAGAACCAGTTTATGTTTTTTTTTGTGAAGTTTAGGCTTACAATCAGTGTTTGGTGCTTGTACATCAGTATCAGTCATCTATCATTTCCTCTGATTTTAGGCATTACTCATGGGTACAGTAGGGTTAGGTTTAGGTGTAGAGATATGGTCAAAACTAAATTTTTGGAATAAAATGTTGTTCCAGGGTCGACAAAATATGTTGACCCAGGAACACGCCTAACTCAGCAAAATCAGGACGTGCGTTCATTCCACCACCCAGATACTGATCAATAAGACAAATAGGGACAATTTGACGATAAAGATTGGACTACCCAAGAACTTCATGGGCCTATTTATAACCGTTGGTATGTCAACTGGAATAGTGTTTCTTTTGCATTCCTGTAGGCTAAAATCCATATGTCTTTTAATGTCGTGTAAACCAGACTCAGTGAAGAGATCCCACAGCATTTCATTGAGCATTTTCTCTTTAATAATCCTTGAACACCTTTTTTTTCTTCTCTTAAGTCTTTCAGAATTTTATACTTGAGAGATCCATCTTCAATGTTCTCTTACATCCACTCTACATGCAACATTATCAAGAACCAAGGCAGTAACCTACAGTATTATAGCACACTGATATTTCATTCAAATGCTATATCTACGAGAAAACATTTTAGAGGACTGGTGCTATATAAATATTTCACTTATAGTCGACTTAATTAGGTTTTCTGTGAAGACTAAGCACATAGAAATTACTAAATTAAATGCACTGTTCCTCTCTCTGTACTCCTATGAGGAACTAAATGCAGAAAATTAAATTATGTTTTGTTGGTTTTGTCTTTATTTCCATAATGTGGGATTTAATGTAATTGCTACACTAAGAGTGGGATTTATATTTACATTTATCATTTGAAATTCAGATGGGTGCCTTTGGAAACTTGCTGACATAAATGAAATCCATGAAACTGCTACACAAGGCTGTTTCACTTCACTTAATTAAAGAGAGAGAGAGAGGATCATATGTGTAAAAAGAGACATAGTGGCTCTTCAAAGAGCCTATGGAAAAGGAAAAGGAAATGTCAAACCTGGCCAGCCATGTTGACTTTGCATTTTTAATGGCCAGCTTACATTACAATGCTTACATTAGCTACAGTTCTTCTTCTGTTGACACTGCATTAAAAATAACAGGCAAAAATAAAATAAATTACATTTTATGGGACACTATAAACTCAATGAGCAGAAATTACTATTCCATTTTAAAAGCCCATTTTAGGGCCTGTTGTAAGGCATTAATAGTGTTGAAAATAGTTCACATATGGAGTGAGAAACAATGTAATGTTCTTTGTGAAATATCAAATACCTCTTTGATCCCAAATTTCACAATAAGAGGAAGAAAGAAAGAAAAGCACACAAAAACTGTTGACAGAACCAATTCTTGTAGCTATGATTACAAAAAATAGTTTTGAACCTATTTTAAATAATTCTTTTGGTTCTTTTGAGTATGCACAGTTACACAACAAACATTTGTGTACTGTATATGACACATACTTCATTGCAGTCTCTTATATGCTGGAATCAATGCATTGAACACTGGATGTTAACCAAAGATCCGTCTCTATTCTAGAACAAATTTACTAGTACTGTCTCTTTCTTATTTTTTTTTGTCAAAATATGAGCACACCCTATTAAGTAATAAATACATTTAAACTACATTTATTCCATGCTAAGTATAGTTCAAATCTATAAACGTATTTGCTGCATTTTGCATCAGATGTACTGGAATGACACATCCAATTGGAGTTATATTAAAAATATTTTAAAACGTTTTTTTATCGCAGTGGGTGGGTGTTTCTTTTTAATATTTAAAAACCTGTGTGTGTCCACAATAACACATGCCTCATGGCTCTGGGGCATGAATAAAGGCCTCCTATAGCAATTGATTTCACTTTTTTCTTGAGCGCAAAACTCTGTGTATATCTTTGCCTTACAGACATTAAAAATATATCTATCGAGAGTGAAATGTGTACTTTCAAACAAACCAGTTCAAATACAAAAACAAATATTCTCAGGTTATGTAATACTGGGGTATCCACTACTATGGAGATGACGAATCACTGTCATAGACTCAATCTCTTAAACCGAAAACATAGAAAGCTGCAGTGTATTAATGCATTATTAAATTGTTAATCCAGCCTTCTTACTGTTTTCCACCGACACATTCGTTATCTTTCTCTGTGGTAAGCTTTATGCGTGTGCTTGAGTGCTTATTAGGCTATGTAGGCAACTAAAGGCTCATAATAATGATTTAAATGGTTGATTAATATACTGTACGTGTGATTAGTTGACTAATGCTTAAAATGAATGACTACAAGTTGACCAGAAAAATCCTTAGTTAAGGGCAGTCTAAACATGCAACGCTGACATCCTACATCATCCAGCAGAACTGTTTGCGCGTATTACAGATGGTGGAAGTGACAGAAAAGTTTTTATTGCATTTGAAATATGGATATTTTTCTTGCAAAAATGCCGAGATTTGCTACAGGAGGCCTTTACTCACCCCTCCGGAGCCATGTGAGGCTTGCTTTATTATGAATGCGCGCACTTTATTTAACATGTTTTGGGCTGTTGAACCCCCTTCCACTGCAATGAATATAGTTCACATATGGAGTGAGAAACAATGTAATTTTCTTTGTGAAATATCAAATACCTCTTTGATCCCAAATTTCACAATAAGAGGAAGAAAGAAAGAAAAGCACACAAAAATTCAATTGCAGGGTATTTTAAATATTCAAATATATTTGTATTATACAGTAGTGCAATAAAGCAATTTAAAATACATTTAAGTATATTTATTTTTCACTAGGGCAGTTATAAACAAGAATAAAAAATCAAAGAATACATTTCAGAATATACAGAATTAGGCAAAAAAAAGAAAAAGTTATAAATACTGTATTTTATTTCTAAATAGTAAAGAAGGTAGTTGTTATTATTCATCCCTCATTCAGTCTCTTTCCATTCCCTCTGAAGTTAAATCAGTTGTATTTCTCATCATTTACGTGCCATTTTCCCCGGTGTTGTTTTTTTCCTAAGCAGCAGTGTCATTTACCAGAATAGGGTTCTTCTTTTATTTACATAAACGCCTCTCAGTGTTGCATCTCAAGCCGTTTGTTGACATTGTTTTCCTCAGAGTTCCTATGCATTGTCACTTCTCTTGTCACATCTCGTATTGCTCCAAATCCCAGAGCTAAAATGGGTGGCACATACATTAAAGTGATGCCAACTGCATTCTTAATTGTAAACGAACACTGAGGAATCACAGCAACACCTTTTTCTAAACGGACCCCAACAAATTCAACTGAATTTGGTCTTTTTTCATTCTTCTTTATTTATAGACATAATACAGCAAAAGATAGAAATAACTGACTTAAAAACCTTTTTTTTTTCTCAGTTGGTGAATATGCTAGTGTTTTAATAATTTTGGCAGCATGTATGTTCTCTTTCCTTTCAGGTTTCTAGATAGCAACATAATTTCAGCTCATCAGAAGAAACCGAAGGGCAGATCGTCTCCTACAACTGTGAATAAAATCAAGTTCTACTTTCCCAAGAATGTTCACTCAAGTTTTAATTATTCATATCATAGGTGAAATTTTGACACCCCTAAAAAATAAAAATAACAAATGTAACTAGGTTGCGCGATTCCAGATACCGTATGTAGGTCCATAGGTTTTTTTTGTATACAGTCCATTAGAATTGTAATGTTGTACTTCTGTTGGGGGAAGAGATTCTGCTTGCCTGCAAAATTCCCTCATGGCATGATTATGTCTTCTAAAACATCAGATGCAAAACACACGCTTTTACAGAATCGCCATCCTGCATTAAAGCAGCCCAGTGAGACATTGTACTGTCACATCTCTAAAGCAATGTTTTTTCTTCTCTCAAGACTACTCTGGATTTGCTCCTCTACGCAACTCCTCATGTATTGGCTCATTTATTCAATTTAATGAGTTTAATTGTTGAGCTGTACAGCCATGCGCCATATTCTCCCTAGTGTCAAGGTCCTGAATTCAAACACTTCATCCAACTAATTTCTTTTGATCCATGTGCCTTGTGTTAAGTTCAAAAGAATCACTTTGAGGTGTCATTTAGCTGAATTGTTAATATCAATGTATTAATCTTTCCAACTGAGAGACCCGATTTTAATCACAAACGGAGTCCTGTGGCATTGTGAGATGTAATCAAGGTTCACCTCTGGAGTAATCATTGGGTGCTCCCTGACACTGAGTGAAGGGAAAACCAACGTTTGTAGCGGATGAATGCTCAGAGACTTCAGTGCATTCTGTTTCAGTCCTGCCCATAGCATAATTTGCAGCAGTACACACGAGAAGCCTGGGTAGTTAATTGTGTCTCCTTTGCCCTTTGACATGTTCTCTCAGGTTTAATTAGTTTAGAGTATACTTTTCAATCAGTCCCTGCCTTTCACAGCTGAGAGTCAGTTAGAAAGCTTCTCTTCTCTTTCATTTTTTTTTTTTTTTTTTTTTTAAGCTTGCATTTTTCTGATTAAAGTCTCTCTGTCTAATTAACAAGATGTGCTGGTGTGCAGATGTGTTTGGACAGATCTAGCACAGTACTGATCCACTTGTTCTGGTCTCTTCACTATCCTTGAGTGCATGAGTCCAATCAACCAGAGGTCTTCTGTTAACCTCTGTGAATAAACAAATGCAAAAACCCCATATTGTCCAGACGTGCAGTATAATGTGCCCTATTTACATCAAAATAGTATAATCCACTAGGATTTGAGTTTGTCTTTGATGGCTGAGTTAAAAAGTAAGCCGAATTTCTCTGCTGGTAAGCAAATCACTAATTCATCCCTATTTCAGTGCAAGATTGTAAACATTTTAGCAAGTTATTCGTTTGTTATTAGCATCATCATTTTGGTCCAGTGCATTTGTCCATGTCTAAAGCTTTTATTCTCAGAGTAAGTGTTTTTTTTTTTTTTTTTTTTTTTTTATATCAACAATAAATTCTCAAACAAAGCCTAACACAGCAAAGTGTCACTTATAAAAGCTTAGAGAGAAATAATTTTAAGGCTAACCATATTCTAATCATCTTTTGATAGAGCAGAACTTGTTCAATCCTACTTGTGCTTTTTTTCAGTTTTTCAAGGTTTTAATCAGTCATGTAGTGTGCTACAATATTTATGCTAGCCATCCTCTCTCTCAGCTCTCAGATGGATTAGTATTTTACTCATTGGCATTACACTGATCATGAAAAATGTATGATACTATCAAAGAGAGGGCATCTATACAACACCTTACCTTAATGCATCATTGCAGAATTAAGAGCTTAGCTTGCACATTTGGAAATGGATGATGAAACATACTAATATTTATTTGATTTAGAAAGTAATGAGTAAATGAGATTTTGAGGCTCCTCAGTCTCTGGAATGGAATGAACTCACCTCAGCTTTACATGACTTTGCTGTCATGTAAAGACATATCTAACTTTGTTTCTCAAAGAAGTCTCTTTTGCTCATCAAGCTGCATTTTACCTTATTATAAGATTACTTTAAATTTTAATTTATTCCTTTGATAGCAAAGCTGAATTTTCAACATCCATTACTCCAGTCTTCAGTGTCTCATGATCTTTCAGAAATCAACCTAATATGCTGATTTGATTCTTATTATCCTCAGTGTAGAAAATAAGTGTACTGCTTAATATGTTTTAAAAAAACCATAATGTATCATGATGTTTAGTGAATAGAAAGTTGAAATAAACATCATTTAGATGGAGCTGTCCGATAGCTCTTACTCAATCTGAACTAACGGCATCATTATCATATGGCAGAGCTGACTGGTTCTCTCCTGTATCAATAGCCAATGAGCTTGTTGCTCAACTTTCAAATAAATGTCTAGTGATTGCTGTAGCAGTAACAGTGTGCTTCAGAAGCCCTCCACCTATTATATTTGTAACAGCGGTATTTCTTACATGCTCACAGCAGCCTGTGGATGCATTGGCAGTAGCAAGTCTGTGCAGCAACAGCATAGCAGATCTATTCCAAGATGAGCAAATACAATAGCATGTACTACCATGCCAATTCCTCCAAGAGCTGTCATGACAGATATCTATTCAACTCAGATATTTGATTACTTTTTTTATTTCTTTGGTATGAAAAGAGTATACAGTCAGCTGAGTAGAGTTATGTATGATCTTATTTAGTGTGTGTGTGTGTGTATATATATATATATATATATATATATATAACATAAATAACCTAAGAACTGGTAAGTGATTTGTACTGGAAGTGCATGTTGTATTACTGTGGTATAATTCGTACTAATGTTGTTTCATACTACGCAGACAAGGATTCTGGTAAAGACTAACTGGGCTCTGGCTCAAAAAAGCATCTAGCACTCAATTCTTGGCATTTGGTCAATACCTAATTTGATCAGCTGTGGCTGGTCTCGGGAATGTTGTACTCTCTTTTTTTTTTTTTTTTTTTGTTTGTCTGCGAGAAGACTTAGTTGACACTAAGCTGACCCAACTTCCACAAAGGCAGAGATGTGAAATGACTTGCGGTTGATTGTGCGCCCTCGTCTTATCATTAACAGCGCCTGAGCTCTTGAAATGGGGTAGGTACTGTGGTGAAGAGCCTCTGACCAGAACTCATTGATTTTCTACATACGGCACTCGCAAAAGAGGTTTTGCCTTCTATCTGATTCTCAGCAGAAGCACTAGCCTCGAAGTGCTTTCATATTTCTCTACTGCTGTATAATTCATCAGCTTGACATTTCTCGCCATCCAGAGCTGAGTTGTTGATGTTAATGGCTGTTTAGTCAGAGGAGTGACCACAGCTTTGAGCACTTCGCTTGATGTATTGTTCGCTTGCTAAGTTTGAAAAGTAACTTTTCTCCTCGCAATATTTAATTGCAAAAAATATCTGGAGTAAACAAAACGTAAAGTGTAAAACCAGCAAATAATAATTGCATTCTGGTGATAGATTCATTTCCCAAAGATTGTTTTGTTGTTTATTGCCCACCATCAACGCCTGTCCTCATTCGGCCACATCCATTTAATTTTCATCAGGGCTGTTTTAATTAGCATCATCGGCGCATCAAACCTATCTGCATTTCTGATGAATATGCATGAATATGCTATCAGTGCCTTACGAATGCCATTTCGTCACTTTAAATCATCATCATTTTTTTTTTGACCTGGATAAATGTCCAAGATCCATCAAGAGTTACTGCAAACTTGCTATCACAAAGTGAAAAAAACAAAAACATGAATATGTTAAAAATATGAAGGAGATGATGTATACAAACCAGGATACTTGAAGTGTGTCTGAGTCACATCCAAGGTCTCCCAAATGAAACCTCATGTCTGTGGGAGGATGGAGATATACATATAAAGCTGTTTCTGTCCAAGAAAGATGTAGACAGATAGAGAATTATGAAACATTTTATTTTTCTTGTCTGGAACTGGAACTAAATAAATTAGCTGCCAAACATGCAGCTCTTTTTAGAAACATTCCAAACACATCAGAAAAAAAAAAAATCAGACTTTAAGTTTAATAGTTTGGATTAGCAGATAACTAACTAAACCTTAAAAAGGTTTTCATTAATCAATTTTCAGTAAGGAGGTATAATATATTAATACAAGTTATGTGTAGTATTGTATAATATTTGAATATCATTCAATTGAAATCATTATGAAACCCTAACTTTTTTTCATTCGCACATTTTCTGATATTGCTGGCACTTTTCAAACTTTTGCCATGAATCAGTAACTTGGATGAGCACATGGCACAAAGACATTTGCTGTAGGATCAGAGGATAAATCCTTTATGGCATATCACAAGTTTGAAAGTTGTCAACAATATTAATACGCGTGTCAGGGTGGTCATATGGTGCCTGTGTATTTCCACTGCTTCAGTGATCTGTGGGAGAGGCAGAGTAATGGCCCTTTCCAACTCGCTTGACTTCTATAAAGATGTCCTTTTAATGGGGACATATGCCATTTCCCAATTTATTACCTAGTCTGCATAGAAAATGCCAAGGATGAATATGCAGAGAGTACATCCGAAGTCATACAGTATTACCCACTTAAATTAAATGATTTTTAATTGACCAGCCTGGTCCTTGTGCACAGAACAGAAAATAGAGCAGAATTAAATCTGGAGTGTGTGGACAGTTTGTACTTGTCTCTAACTTACTCTACTTTCTAACCTACATGTATCATATATATTTAAAACTCAAATTCAGCTTGCCAACAATTCAAGCTTTTTTTTTTACAGCAACCTCACTTTCTCTCCTCAGCTAATTCTCATTTAACAGTGGATTTTGCCAGAAACTTACAGCATATTTTCAGTAAAAGACAGTGAGAGAGTGTACCTTGAACACCCTGAGGTACAGTGCCACGCTCAAGGGTACAACAGTTAAAGCCACTAACCATAGTTTTTAATGACTACTGCAATATTATTTAAATCTTTTGATTCAGTTTTATTATAAAAAATCATGAGCCAAATGTTGCTTTTAGATGTCTTTTCTTTCTAGTGAATCAGGGTCTGAATCTACTTGAGGATCACAACAACATTCCAATATTGAGTTTGATATTATAATTCTAACCCAGGGCATAAAAGTAAAAGTAAAAGGAAGAAAATAATGCATACAAATAGGGTACAGATGAGCTGAGTTGAGTTGTGCACAGTAATCTTGCATGGATGCATATTTTAGTTGTTTATAGTTTCAGTGTAACAAATGATAAATCCACTCCAGCACAGTAATTGACAAGATCATGAGCTTTTGTTATTCATGAAAACAATCTAATATCAGATAGGTTAGAGGATAAATTCAAATCTTTCAAAGGGAATGGAGAAAAGGGGGAGCGGATTATGACTCATAAGCCTCCACTTTGTTGGAAAACACTGGAGGGGACAGATAATTAAAATCTATCAGCATATCTCAGATTTCAG
>JAUCMS010000127.1:17850894-17862682 GCA_032357445.1 Enteromius radiatus
AGGTCAAGGGATAAAATATGAAGGCAAGGGTCGAACACACAAAAAAGCATATATATATATATATATATATATATGTTTTTTTTTAGTGTATAAATTTAAACTCTGGTATAAAGCTTATACTCTTTGTTTTATGTCGAGCTGTCATTGTAATATTTATTTGATACAGTCTATTATTTATATAATAGATGTTCTAGATGCAGCTTGCCTTGCCAAACCACACTTACCAAGAGAGAAGAGGACAGAATGAGTAAGGAGCCGGTCAAACACAGCGTGCCGTTGTCTTCAAAAACGGAAAGAGACCTGAGTTTTTAACTTGACATTGTGTTTTAAAAACACAGTGCTCATGGTGTGATATTCTAAAAATAACCCAGCAAGAATGGACAAAAGGTTTTAGTGCATGTTTTCATAGACCAGCAATTACAAAATTACAACAATTACATAAAAACATATTTTGTTAATGTGTTAATGTTTAAGTGAGAGTCTAGCTTTACCTCAGAAAGAAGAAAAAACGTGATTGCATAATGGAATACTGCTGGCTGTAGGCCAGTGATGGGATTATGCTCAAAATATAAATCCAACAAACTCAAATTCAATGCTTTAGTAGTTAGCTAGGAAAAAAAAAAAAAAAGTCTATGAATTTGAGTGGTTTCTTAGCAAAAATTGATAGATGTTCTTCATTTCATTCATTATTCAGCATCTTGTGTAATCAATTTGAATATTTTTTTTTTGAGTAAACCCCCAGATGGGAGAATCATTTTATAAAATCAAAACAAGCAAGAAAGAGATCTCAAGTACAGGGATCAGGGCTTGTGACATATTTGACTTAAGAAATGTTACACCCACAAGTATTTATAAAAATATATTTCACAAAGTAGGAAACAATACATGGATATCTTAGATTACAATACAGAGAGTAGCTAATTAAACATACAAGTGTATGAGCATTAAAGCACGGTAGAAAATATGATTTGCATGTAAGACTATTTTATATATACTGTCCGTCCAAGAGAATCGCCATATATCGCATCGATACAAACAGAATATGCACGTAGCTCCAGTGCCAGATCCCCATGTGCAATAGCTTACGTGCATAGACAAAACCTATCACTTCAAAGAAAAGCTAAGAGAATCAGCAATGACTCTATGTACATATTTTTTTCTTCTCTTTTCTTTTTTTTTTTTTTTTTTTGCTCTAATATCATACAGTGCAGCACATTACGCATGTCTGTTTCTGTATTTCTTTACTCAATGGATACTGGTTTCTGATTTTAAAAATGGCAGGGGTCAAATATAAACATGAACTAAATGTTCTCAGCTATTGTGCTTAGAATGATCACTGATATCACTGGGTATAGTATGTGAATATATATACACACACACACAGTGTCAATAAAATATTGACTTCTCTTTCCTGGTCAAGAACAAATCCTCGGTGGATTTCACAGCTCAGTGTAGTTATGAAAAGTTAAATATTTAGTTCAGCATTTAAAAAAAAAAAAAAAAAAAGCAGTGATGCAGCAGAATAGAAACAAAGCCGAAGAGGAGAAGATGAAAATGATAATAAAACGAATAGTTTTACTAAAATAAATAAATAAATAAATAAAGTACAAATATACTCAAACCTGCAGCACAAAACAGACGACTGGCAATGAATATTTATATATTTATATAAAACATACACAATAATGAAGAAACACCATCAATGTTCCAAAAAACATTGGAATATGACTGCATTTAATGCTTGCTTTTGAAAAACGAAGGCCTCATTGTTTCCACAATTCTCTTGTAGTCCTCAACGCAGTCTTAGTCTAATCATTTTTGAGTGTGAACCACACTTAAAGCATATGGATACAAAGGGTTGTATAAAGCAAGCCTCGAGGCTTTTCCAGTTTACTCAAGAAATCTGGCCACGTAGTATCAAAGGGTCAAATGTTATCTCAGCAGGCAGATCCTAAAGCCAGTGTGATGTATTTTCATTGAGCTCGCATTTGTTAAACCACACATACATTCATAAGTAATGTAGACAATATATTGCTATTTAGTTTATCTTCTTTTTTAAGTGTCCCTTTGTCGGATTGGCTGAATGGCGGCAAGAGATCTGTTGTCGCTGGGGAGCGGTGTCATTTTGATGCCTCTGCAGTCCTTTTCCTCCTGCCAAGCCACAGCGGGCTACAAGGTGTCCGAAAGTCCTCTTTTCATCCAGTCCTTTCAAGCGACTACCAAGAATCAAGGTTCTGATGCCTCTGGTGGTCACAGTGAACGACAAATACCCAAAATACTGCTAGACACTCAGTGACGGTAATCTAAACTCAAACTCCACAAGAATCATTGACCTCCTACTATAGACACTGGTAAGTTCTGACATTACGATGCACTCTGATGTGGTAGATGACTAATGCTAGTAGGTCTCTCTAAGAAGATTTAAAAAAGGCACCCCCACCCCCTTTTAAACAGCAGTGTCTAACAATCCCCGTAGCATAATACACAAGTTATGTGGACGGAAGCAAAAGGTCCGTTGCGCTTGGAGGTCAAGTCTCTTTGTCGCTCTCGCCCACAGAATAGAGCTCGCCCAGTCTTCTGAAGCGCGGGCCCCACTCCCTAAGGTAGTCATAGTTCTGGTCCGAGTCCGAAGAGGCCGTTTCGAGGGAACTCAGCGAGCCCGCGATGGAGCCCCTGCCCTCGTAGCCATAGATTTGGATGGAGTCGTATGGTGGAGCCGTGGGGTCGTTGTCTGCTTCGTGAAGCCTTACGTTGATGAATTCATCCACGTCTACTCCGTTCGGACCCGAGTGCTGACCCTGTCTGGGCATGAACTGCAGGTCGGGCTTGATGTCCTTCCTGGGCAGATAGCCGTTGATACCATCTGGGTTCTGCAGGGTGGCAATGTCAAAGGCCTCCGTGTCTTCCTCCCCGCCTCCCTCGTCGTCGTAACGGATGATGTTCTCCCTCACGTCCTCGTCATCTTTGATGATTAGAGGCTCGTTCTTGTGTCTTCTCAGTGTCACAAACAAGACCACGATAACTGAAAGGCACAAGAACATCGACTTAGTGAGCTCTACCTTTGATTTCTGGGTCCCACTTTACATTGTATCCCTAATATCTTTGTACTTACATAGTAACTACATGTTCATGTAGAATGTAACCACAGTATCTACAGCTCTCATGTTTGTGTAACAACCCACTGAATGGTATGTGTAAGTACAAATGTGTAACAGGACCATTCTGAAGGTTGTTACATGTGTAGATACTATACCAATGTGTTCGTACAAGCTATACTTACATATACATCTAGTTACTATGTAAGCACACAGGTATTAGGGACACTTAATATTAAGCGGCATCGATTTTTGTTTTTTTATTCGTTTACCAAGTGCTTTTTCTATTCATATTTTGCATGCAAATCACAGAGTGGATTTTAAATTCAGAAATTAGTAAGGACTAAAAGAGGCAGCTGAAATGACCTACCGAGAAGTAGAATTATACAAGCTAGAATTGCAATCAGAGCTCCCATGCTGAGACCAATGGGTAGAACAAAAGCCTCAACGTTACACGATTGCACAATGCCGTCCCTGCTGCAGCCGCACACTCGGATAGTTAAAGTGTTGGTGCTGCTCATCGGAGGCTCGCCGTCGTCAGTCACGACGATGGGAAGGAGGTACGTCTCCTGTTTCTGTCGCCGAAAGGAATCGTGCTTGGCAAGAACGCTGATTGAGTTATCTGGGGAGAGATAAAGTTTGGCTGTGATGTATGAAATCAAAGACAATTCATGCAAGTAAATGATAGGGAAACGACACACTATTAAATTTACGACAAGACAATGTCTATTCCACCGATAAATAAACAGATGGATATAAATAGCTTCATCTCTGCTGTCAATCTTTAGCAAAGGCTACGGGAGTAATCTCAGGGAGGCAAAGAAACGGAGGAAAGTATTGGTGCTTCCACTGGAGATTCTTTTCAGAAGTTGTAACTTCATTATCTGCCCCCTCATACCCCAAGCATATGCTGAAGCTCTCCAGTGTCTCAAGGAGCTCCTTCAGTTGATACGCTGCACAATGTGTCCCTTAAAGCCTTCAATTTTTATTTAAAAAAAAATAAATAAATAATAAAATAAAATATATTCAGCTACTGAGTGAAAGGTTTAGATAATACCTCAGATAACCAAGTTATGGAAGATGCTTTATCACTTAATATAGTCTTGGGAGAAACCGAAGCATCGTTAATGCATGTATGTATTTATTTATTGCTTCTCACAAGGGTGAACCGCAAGTTCATCATTTAAAACTACGCAATGAAAGGACATCACGAAGCTCACTGAAACAAATAATGGTAAACTAAACAGGGTCGGAATTTAATTTCCGCTCATAAACATGCTAATGAAAAATGTAAATATGGCTTTCTTTTTGTTTCCCTGAGATCACAAAGCAATTATCTGCAAAAGCTGTGAGCTGATTTATCAATGTAATTAAAGCTCCATATTTCTAATGTGTCATTATGTGTGAAGAACACTGTCCTGAACTAATATCTTATTTTAGCAAACAATACTTGCTGATATGCATTTGCTATATTTATCTGACTGTATTTCAACTAGTCTAAGCACAGCTATGACCAAATTAAATGTTCCTATGTTTGCAGTCCCTAGTAGGAAGTGCATTCTAGTCACATTATAGCAAAATAAAGGAAAATATAATCTTCCGGTGGAATATGTGAGTTACTACATTGCGCTTGAGTACTCAATCTCTCTTTTTTCAGGTCACGATACCCTGAAGCATAACTTTTAGGTCAAGATAGCTGAGGTGGTCCTGGCAGTTCCTAGCTCGCATAAGCCTCTCTCTATCATCAGCCACCCCAATTACAGCTATCATCACAAACAAACCTTCTCAGCTCTGCTACAGAGGTCTGGTGTGTGCAGGTGGGAACCATCATAGACTATGTTTGTGCATATATAGCATTACTCGCACATGATCTTTACAATGAGTCATAGGGATAGATAATCATACAATTAAGTTTGCCCGAAAAAATAGCATGTATTGTATGGAAAGTTTCACATGCATGGGGAAAACATGTGTTATGTGTGTCATATTAGTGCTTTACATTGTGCAATATACAGACAGAAACAATTTAAGTAAAATGATCTAATCTAATGTGGTTTAAAGGAAATTGTTAAAGAAATTAAAAGCTAAAGATATATACATACAATTAACCCAAATTGACTAACATTAGTTAATTGTACACTATATATACACATACTGTAAATAAATGTATTTTACTTTACCTAATTTCCAAGGCAACATGTTTCAGCTTGATGTACTGATTAAAATAAAAAAAAAAACTAAAATGAACATGCAATCAGAAAATGGAATAAAATATAATAATAAAAAACAACAAAAACTCTAATAGCAGCTCAATGGCAAATAAACACTAAAATATATTTTAATAATTTTCAAAAACAACTTGTGTTTCACATATTTAGGAAAGGCAAACAGGTTTGGAATGACATGAGGGTGAGTAAATGATGACAGCATTTTCAAATTTGAGTGAACTCTGTTTTTAAGAGATTCTAACAATACACCACTGTGCTTTTTAATCATGAATCAAAAGTAACAACACATACTATGATGAAAAGCACTAGGATATAGCACAACTTTGGACATGCTGTCAAATTGCGGAACAAGTTTTGATGCCAAGCGTGATCAAACACACACGCACATTCACACACACATTCATACACACACAGCAGAAGAGATGAGAAAGCGGCCTTAGTGCACCAGACGCCTCAGGCTGTGCATCAAAGCCTGGTGTCCTTACAGAGCTTTCTTCTGTCTCTGTGATGGAGTGGCCATCTTTAACCTGAACTCACTCAGGCTGACTCATAATACATGCTGCCTCTCAAGATATCACTGAGATTGTCACTAATGACATTCTGCCTGTCTGCTTCATCTTACAATTCTCAAGGTCTGTCTTTGTCTTAGTAGTCCCGTTATTCAATGCTTTTCCTATCAGTATTATTTCATCTTTCTTTTTTCTTTTTTTCTCTTTGAAACTGCTTTTTTTTGTGTAATTTTATTTATACTGATCCTCTTTGTGGGTTTCTTGTTCATTGTATTAACAGATATATAACAGTATAGATATTCTAATTAGTTGCAAAATTACTGAAATGACTAAAGACAATGTGGACACATTTAATATACATATTTATGAGCTCAATTATTTGTAATATATTTTCTTTTACCACTTTCAATTTATATTATATTTACATAATACAAAGAGAAGGAATTTTATTCTATTATAAAATCCAGTACACTAATGCTAGAAATATTTGAAAGCTGTGCACTTTATACAAGCCAGATGCAATTTACAACAACAAAAAAAATCATTTCTCTCTATCATCAATTGTATTTATTTTCTTGTATAACAGCAATTAAAATAAACAGAAGACTGGATTTTCACATATTAACAATATGTTTAAAAAAGTCTGATTTGTATATTAACATACACTCTTTTTAATCACAAGTTCTTTATAATAATTACTAGTTCTTTTTCTCTCGAGTCTATTGAGGCTGTTTATGTTCAAGTGAAACCTACACTGAGAAAAAAAAGGTGATGAAACAAATTTAACTCAGAAATTGCTATTGAATTAAACATACTGGCCCGGTTTCCCGAACAGGGTTTAAGTCTAGTCCTAGATTAAACTAAATGTTAAGAGCTGTCTAAACTGGAAAAGGCTTGCACTGAGACATCTTAACATACATCATTGCCATTGTTTAGTCTTAAAATGCTCACAGATCATGTTTTTTTGTAAGACATGTTTCTAAAAATTAGCAAAGGTCTAGTCCTAGCTTAATCTAATTCCTATCCGGGAAACCGGCCCACTATGTTTATGTAAAATTAAATGTTTAGTAGAAAACATTGTTTTTTGTTTTTTCATACTCAGTCTTATTTTTATTTAATTTAATATTTACACAGTGTATATCACAAACAATAAAGACAATAGTTGTGTTTATTTAAGCTATTTTTATTTAGCTATTTTTTCTATATGGCTTTTCTGTCACTTCACTCTTTACAGAGACTAGGGTGATACACAATTTCTTTCCCTTTCTCACTATTCCTTACTTTCATATTAACTCAAATCATGACTGTCCCTTGGAAGGCAGAGCTCTTTTGATGTAACGTCTGATCCGTCTGGTTCAAAAATATCACGTTTCCTCTTTTTGGTGAGCAGCCAAAACAACAGCTCCTTCAACGGTCAGCCATAAGACCACATGCCAAATGGAACTAGATCAATACAGTCCTCCCTCAAGTCTTCGAAAGCATAGTGCAATACTAGGTTGTGCAGCGAGAACAGCAGGAGCGCAGTGTGAAAAAGAAGGTCGGATAGGTTATACAAAAAAGGAAAGAAAAAAATCAGTGTATTTAGCAAACAAATTTAGAACCATCTGCTGCACAGCCTCAGCTTTGAGTAAGTCACCCTACATTGAGTTGCATCGCTAAACCTCGCCTTGGATTCTGTTCATTTGCTTTCTTTCAAAATGCACTGGGGAGTACAAAATAGCTGATGTCCAGACAATTGTGCATCTGCTAACTTTTGGGTACACTAATTCCACCAGATTTCCCTTCAAATGCATGCCTCCGGACTGCGCTTGACGCACAATGTTTGAGCTTACAGATGCCTTTCTCTCCCTCTCTCGCTGTTCATCATGATCGCATGAACATATATATTATAACACATTGTTCTGAAAGGGGCGCAATTGTAGTATATGCTCAGAGGGATATGCTCATATTAGAGGGATTTGTGCAAACAACCTATACAGATGTATTGGTTGGAGGACAGGTTGAAATACTGGGGGAAAGAAATGGGAAGATAAACATACCTAAATTGTTTTTGATGGTGAAATTAGGATTGTTGAGCATCTCCAGGCGATAGTGGAAAGTGTGTCCCTGGGAAGGATTGTCTTTGTCCACTGCGCTTATGGTTTGAATCACCTGTGGACACAGACAAAAAGAGAGGGACCAGCCATCCATTACTCTCCTTTTGACATCATATGAGGCCAGACACTGACAGCAGTCAACACGGGATGAAAAATCTGTCCCATTCACTCATAAAAGTAGAGACCCTAAGCTAAGGGGCGCAGGCTTTGGCAGCCCACTTTTCTGTGCCAAGTCCATCTATATATCTGCCACCCCTGTTCAAGACATGTTCTTTTTCTTTATGATTTACAGCTCGCTGAAAAGCAGGACTCAGTCGCCGTCGCGGCCATTCTTTTCCCCACATGGATGGAGAATGTTCTTACGGTGACTGTGTTAGAGGACGGAGGATGAGGAAGTACATACTGATACTGTTAGTCACAGACACTGCATGTCGACTAGAGAGATGCAGGCTCTGACTGGGACTGAATGGATCTGATTGTTTTCATTTTCTGCAGAAGGAGAGAGAGAGTGAGTAGCTAAAAAAGGCCACCCAGGTGTCTCTTACTTCTCTCTCTTAAATCAATAGGCTATAATTTACCGCGGCTGATTGTTACGGAGAAACTGCAAGAGGGAGATGCTGCTGGCGGGCCTGATTGATGCCCTCTTACCTGTCCAGGTTTGCCGTTTTCACAAAGGAAGGCTTCGTATTCAGTGGCGAACTCAGGGGCGTTGTCGTTTATGTCCAGCACTTTGATTGCCACTATGGCTCTGGAAATCTGGCTGTGGTTTCCTAATGTGAAAAGAGACAAGCTATTAAAACACTGAAAACAGAAGTGCAGCGGCCAAATATAGAAGGCAGCTATTGCAAATCCCAGGTAAATACAATGACCCAGTTATTTTCTATCTCTTTCTGTCTCACAACTATGTCTTTTGCTCTTTCCCTCTCCTTTTCTTTTTTCTCCCATCCTCTGGGTTGATGGAGAGACAGATGAGACGCAGCATCAGTCTGAGCTTTAGACATTATCAAGTATGCAAAACAGGATTGCGGTGGGGGAAAAAAAACACATTCAAAGTGCTTTTGAAATCCCCTGTACAGGTGCATGTTTTATACATGAAGGTTAAAAAAATGAATATTAATAAAACGGTGGCAGCTGAAGTCTAGAAGACAATAAAGGGCAATTTAATTAGATTAACTTTTCATTGGAATTATTCATTGGCAGTAATTCACAGTCCCTTTTGAGGACCCATGTAAATGATTGTATTTAATTAGGGTTGCAACCGCTGACTTTTAAAGCAATTATCTATTCGTTTGGCTTTAGCACATGACATGGTACCTTAACAGCTTATGGGTAATTCAGGGCATACTGCTGTAATGTGTGACACTTAGAAAAGCAAACAGCATTTGAAATGCATTTGACCTGTCAATTAATTTCACTCCTTGATAGGCCTTACTTAAAAACAACAAAAAAAAGGAAAGAAATAAGCTTATGAGCCCTGACCAGACGTTTCAACATAATGCAGTAACACAGATTCATATTCATAGCCATGCTGTACAGATATTTCTGGTCAAATTCTGTTTCACCAGAGGCATTAGCCAAAAAAATCCAGATTTGTTGGTCATCATGTTAAAACACTGAAAAAGATGAACATTTTGCACGCTTAACTTCACATACAATGTTGCTATGTGAAGAGCCCTTAAATAATTCAGTTTATTCAGCTCTTTGAGCTCAAAGACATCTTATGTTAATTGTATATGACAACATCAGTATTTTTTCCTCCTCCAGGGAAAGATTTTTGGCTCCAGTATCTGTATAATGTAGCTGTACATGCCAATCAAAATGAATCTCGAGGTTTATGGATGGCTTGTGCAGTGTTTATTTCTGGTCCACAGCTTGTGTTTAATAAGTTCTTTATCCAGTCAACAGATGTTCTTTTATCTGTTATGTACAGCAAACAGCTCTGGCGTGAGTAGAAATTACTCATTAGATGTCCATGAATTGACTGCTGAGCTGTTTAATTCAGTAAAATCTCTGTCTTCGGTTTCTGAGAGGAAACTTCAGCACCTTAAAATCTGTTGACGGCAAATTAGTACCTGAGGTGTAAGGTAAAGCTTCTATTACATTAGCTGTTATGGTTCATTTATAGCCCAGGTTCTGGGCACTTTTATCTTAGTGTCTTTATATATCTTCATGTGTTTCTCCATTGTAAATCCTGTTACATAATTAACAAAGATGTTAACTGCCATGTGAAATTTTTATTGGTCTGAAGTGCCTCTACACAGATTTTAATGATCTCTTTGCACATTACTGTAACAATCTCTTTGATATTGTTATACAATCATTTTGAAACATAAAACATTTAATGGTTCAATTGAGAAGAGGAAGAAAGGAAAATTCTACTTACGAACTTCGGTGGCTGTCACAGTGATGTTGTGCCACATATCCGTCTCTCTATCCAGAGGTTTAGCTAATGTGATCTTCCCGTCATCGACATTAATGTTAAACTGCCTCTCTAAATCTGTGTGTCTATCGATAAAATACCTGTAGAGGAAACACAAAGAGAAACAGAAAAAAAAAATCCTTTTAGTATATGAGGCAAAATGATCCAAAAGTTATCTCTTGTAACTGTAGAAGAAAAAATAAATCCTTCATTACTCAAGTTAAAATGACATATTTTGTGTGTGTGTGTGTGTGTGTGTAACCAATACAACCTAAAATGTATACGTTTCATATTTTTTCATATATATTTTTTTTTCCTGAAGACATACTGTACTTTTGATCATAGTTAAAAAAAAAATACAGAAATACATAACATTTATACACTCATATTCAACCTTGTTCTTATGCACCTAAGTAAATTCACTTTACTTGGAAAAATCAGTGTAAAGTCTACTTGGGCATTCTCTCAAATATGACTGTAAAGTATAAGATTTAAGACCCTAGTGGATGAGGAATGAGTTATAAAAAAAAAAAATGAAATAAAATTAAAAAAGAAATAATTCATTGGCCAGGATAGTGAATGTAAGGAAAATGTTCAGCCGTGGTGGAGATCCTGAGACTGAGGGTGGAAGTCCAGGAGGAGTGCTCTCCTGCTGTGCAGGCAGCCAGACAGCATTCCCACCTGGGAACAGTCTCCAGGAGGCTGAGTGGATTTCAGTCAAGCTCTGACAGCTCCACGTACCACCGAGAGACAGACCCTGAAATGTTCTGCTATGTGTCAATCAAACTGACAAAGTTACAGTGGGGAATGTAGTGGGAGAAAAAACAGAAACAAACAATCAAATCTTTAATTAATTATTCCATGGGATTTTTTAAGGGTGGAAAAAAAAGAAGAAAAAAACACATTTAAAGGGTTAGGTAAGTACAAAAAGTTTGGATTTTGATATTTTGCATTTACAGTGTTAAATAAAACTCCTCGCATGAAAAAAACATTTCTGAATAAGAAACATTTATGATTTCTTTGTTTTTTTGTTAGTTTTTTACATTTATGACTTGTATATATTGAAGTATCATTACAGTGTACGGTATAACCATTCCACATCTTACATGTTAATATTATTAATTAATGGTAGCAAAAAACAGACATCATTTAATTACAAGTCACTCAACAAAATAATTACATATACACGTTGTTGATTAGTATTGCTCAGCAGCCCTGTTTGCTTATGCAATTATACTGCAACCTGAGGACTCTGATGTAAATCTAATATAAATCTCTAATGTGCAAACATTTGATTAAATTAAGTAATGAATAAAAATCACAGACAAAGAAAAAAAAAGAAGAAGACATAGTTTTTGTGATGGCATTAGTTACCCTTTCAGTCGAATCACTTCGACGTTACATATGGGAACTCGCCAGAGAGACCAATTGCCTATGAGCT
>JAUCMS010000127.1:17891947-17922520 GCA_032357445.1 Enteromius radiatus
CGTTTGACACTGTCTTGCTACTCCAATAAACATACTCTGCAGATGGATTCGACCGTCTCTCCTCTGATCCGTGACACATACAAGCTGTGAATGCTCTGCATATTCAAGCCATTTAAAAGAACAAGTTCAGGGACTGGCTTATTAATATTAACATTACTATAAATGTGCTTGTCATTTGAGATCAAGCATAAGAGTTAAATAATGAAATGTTGGGAATATTTATGCAACTGTGTGTAAATTATTTATTTGCTAAACAACAGTAGTTGTCTGATAGATTCAGGTGAGAGGATTAACAATAGCTTCAGGGCCTGTGCTCTAGTGTCACACATAGACATTATTGTTCATGCCTCTTATTGGTTTGGTAGAATGTGAGAGATTTAATGTGCACGGAAAGATATCTGAAAATTGCTCACCCAAACGGAAAAATCTGCTATATTGCTGCCTATATTGATCACTGAAAATAACATTGTATTTAATGCAAAACTAACTTGCTTAAATCACATTCTATGTGTTTAGCCCCTGGAATGTGAATTTACCAGGGTAACCCTGCCAAAAAAACATCTACTTTTTAACCTACTGGAACACGACTTTTAATGGGGGACCCCAGACCCCTTGAAACACAATTGGTTTTGGGCTAGATTTGAGAAGCAAATGGGTGGGTTTTGTAGTGAAAACGTGGCAACCCTGCACAGCAGTTGAACAAAGCACAGCATTTTCTTTACCCAAGAAGCACAATGTCTATAAAGACTCGTATTTTATTTATTGGAGGTCTGAAACAGGTAAGACCTGAGTTATGTTAATGTTTATGCTGTTAATACGCACGTATTCACTGGATAATCTAGCTTGTCATCTTCACTCTTATAAACAAAGTAAAACAGTTTTTAACAAATTTTATTTTTTATATTATTTTTACAATTTTTACACCTTGTTAAATCAATGCAATTAAGGCAGTTCTGAAGGCGAAAGGGGGTCAAACACCATATTAGTATGGTCTTCCTAATAATCCTTTAGGTGAGTGTATATGGTATGTATATGGCCTGGTCTAAGGCAGTACACATTTTTGCTGACCACTACCTACAGATTTTTTTCTAATGTTAACTGGACATGGTTTGGCGGCAGTGGGTTAACTCCCTGACCCTCAAACCCAGCTGAAGCCATGGGCAAACCTCAGCGTGGAGTCTGACTGGCAGATGTGCTTCCGCAGCGGCCCAGCTGCACACCATGTTAAAGGCCCAGCACCCCCTACTTCCTCCTCCATCTGCCACCACCACACACCAGATAACACACTCAAGTACAGTATATAACCGTAAACCCTCTGAAACTACCAGAGAAATATGCACTAATGAGGAAAAAAAGTATTTCTAAATGGTTACTAGCCTTTACCCTTAATGCCAAAATGAGCCTAGCAACAAATATAGGCTACATCTGTCATAGCGTATTCAACAAAGCAGAACTTATCTAAAATTGGTTTATTTGGTCAAGCAATCACATATTTTCATGCTCTTGTCAGGAACAAAGTCATTAGAGATACTTACAGCAAAATAGAATAATCAAGAAGCTGGTAATTACTGTACGGAGATCTATGTATTGCCTATGGCTCTGACAATTTCATGTGAAAGCATTCTCTAGCGTTAAGACATGATACTGAATGTAAAGCGTGTACCCTTGTGTAATTAGATTACAACTCAAGTTGCCCTACAGTGTTAAAGAGAAGCTACAAAATGTGGATGACTTTATCTGTAGAATTAAAGCAAGGCAAACTTAGATGGTGTTTTAATAAAATAAGCCCTTGACAGTTTGCCCTGTACATTTTTGATAGTAAACCTTTTTGTAGTTGTTTGTTCAACAGTATGTGAGCAAACACTTTACAATCGCTTTACGTCAAGGCTCAACTAATGCTATAGCTATATTTCATGGAGGGATTTTAGCACATCTAGAAACTTCTGAGCCAGACCTAATGTCTGTTAGCTGCCGGGTTGGACGTCGGCTCTGATAGGCACCAATTTTTCAAATGCAGTGGTGAATGAAATTCAAAATGTTTATGTTAAAATTATGAGCTTCAACTGGTACTTTCAAATAATGAACAGGAGTTAAGAATGAAAGAAATATTCCAGGTTCAGTACAAGTTAAGCTTAACACACAGCACTTAGCACAAAAATGGAGAAGAAGAAAACTGCATGGTTAATGTGAGGCACTTATAATGGAAGTGAATGAGACAAAACTGTAATCATATTACATCATATTAAGTAAATATTTACTTTGATTTTGTAGTGTAAAAAAAAATCCATTGTATTTTTTTTAATTATAATTTTCACATTTCTGCTTTTAAATCTAATAAAATGATTTACATTGACATTGACATTACATTGTAAGGTATTTCAATATTATAATATTTAGGAATATAAATCTGGAATATTTGCCTAAAAGCACTACTAGCCAGCAGTGTAATTTGTTTCTTATTAATTAAAGGATGTGTTTATTACCGAGTTATTTCCAGAAAGAAGAAGAAGAAAAACACCTAGGATTTTTGACTTAAAATAAACCCTTTCCAAATTATTCCAATAGGTTTTAGCATATTTAAGGCAGTGTGCAGACTGTAAATCTACATGGGCTGATAGCTGATAGCTGATAGCGGTATGCTGGATACATGTTATCTATTTCCATAAATATGTCTCAGAAAATAGCTTCCAAATCATTGTCAAAAATCCCCCTGACAAGACCTTATTTATTTTTTACCTGCCAGGAATATGACGTGCATAATCAGAAATGTTATTAGAAGAACAGACCCCTCGCCTGTTAGCCCTGTTACCGGAGCTCGTAATAACTCTGAAAATGCAAATGAACTCTGGGTAATCTATTAACGTCACTTCAGTTTTATATCAGCACTCCAATTTAGCAGATCCTGACACATTCCTGCGCACTGTGTCTCCGTACACGGGTTCATTTTGCCAGGAGAGAGCGGGCACACAGCAAGCAGGGCGGAGGAGCCATGTGCCATCTGTCTCTTCCCGACTTTATTACCGACTCTATAATGAAGCCCCCGTCGCCGAGGCCTCACACACGCTCGACTTTCAGATGACAAAAACAACTTTCCCGGTTTTATTTTTCCTTGTAGCAATTATTGTCATTCACACCTTCTTCCGTGAAAGAGAGGCGGCATGGACGACTCAATGTTAATTACCCCAATAGTCACTTCAAGTAGACTTGCTAATTTCAACAATGTAACAATCCTCTTGTCAGCGGCAGAAGGCAGGGTGCTTTGTAATGCCAGCATATGGTTTGAAGACCTGATGGGGAAATTCTCTTGCTTGTATTGGCCTTAGAGTGAAAGACCCCATTAGTGAAAAAAAAAACAGACCGGTAATCCAATGAGATTTGTCCAATCTATGCAAATGAGTTATCACTGCCCATTGTGGACAGACCGACGCAAACAAGTAACACTCTTAAATTATTCAAAGTGAAATTGAAATATTAGATAATCTGATTAATATACATATACAAATTCTGGGGGGGAAATTTGTATCCTTGAGCTTTCATCATATGTTTTAAGTTGAGAAGGTGAAGGATTTGTCTTTCGCCTCACATGGCCTTTCGAATCATTTATTCTTTGGTCTCTCATGGCTTTGGTGATCTAAGGATTTTAGAGATTGCCGACGGCGTTACACAACTGTCCAGTAGCATCTGAGTGTTATTTGTTCTCACTGAAAAATATATATATTTGTAGTGGAAGGCTTGTCTTGGCTTTTACTTTACTCCCATACGTATAGAAAATTCAGCCATTACCAAAGTAAAAACAACTTCAGGGTACATAGTTTGGGCAACTATTGTAACACATTACCATTACTTCATGTTTCTCTTCAGATGGGTTTATTATTATTATTATATCATAATTATAAAATTAAGTCACTATTAACACTTATATACATTGCTACTGTAATACAACTGCTCTTAAGAATATGAATTTATAATGAATTATTATTCATAATTATAATTATTTTACTTTACACTACAGAAGTTATGTATGAAAGACACTGCCAGTCTGAATTAAGTGACAACATTATTTTTTGTATGCGCAACAACACGTTTTTGCTTCCTCTGTGTTGCAGAATATCCAGTCTTCTGTGTCCACCACGCCACAAGGATGCACTGTTTTTGTTCAAATCAAAGCATAAGCACACCCATAGAAAATGTATCATGGCTGACAGAGCAGCGTACATAGTGACTTTATAACATTCAGATTGAACCACTGATGGCAGATGGACTATTCTGACAATGTCTTTCATACTTTTCTGGATTTTGACAGTGTAATTTACACTGTCACAAGCCTCCCGGTTTTCATCTAAAATATCTAAAATTGTGTTTCAAGGACGAACAAATCGCTCACAAGTTTGGAACGACATGGGGTAAGCGATTAATCACTCTCATGCTGTTCCAAAACCATAAGACCTTTGTAGCTTTGTAAAATTATAGCTGAACCGCTGATGTCACATGGACTATTTTACAGATGCCCTTACTATGTCTTTAGGTCTGGGACCATTTCAGTTGCATTGTTCTCTTAGGTCAGAAAACACTAGAATTCATCAAAATAGTTTAACTTGTTTCCCGAAGATGAACAAAGGTCTTACAGGTTTGGAATGACATAATTTTTTAAATCTGTTTAAACCATCAAGCTTTTGTTTTGGTGGTGGGAAACCTTTTAAGTTTCTGTGATAAAACTTCTCATTACGAATCTAGTGCAACGCTGTGAACTACTATCTACAGAAATGTTGGAAATGATGTGAATTTGAAAAAGCGTAACTTGCACACACTGCATTCCCCAAATGCATGTTGAACTTACAGCACATGCAGAGTTTGCAGTTGCACGTGTGTAAATGATCACAATGTCACACACGACCGTGTTTGTGTCAAACCCACTGTCAGACAGAAGCGAGAGCGAGAAAACTTTAATCGTTGTATTGATAATGTTAAAAATATGCACTGAGTAATGAAACGAAATATTCAGACTTGGTATGTATCGAAATATCTACATTTCAACCACACCATAACGTACACACAGTTATAACCAATACTTTAATATATACAGCATGTCTAATCTTAGCCACAGTAATGCACTAGCTGTTTATTTACCTGTATGATTGATAATTCCATAATCAACAACCTACTGGCTACAACACAAATAAATTAACGTCAGTTGATTTGGTTTCTCAACTGAACTTTAACCAAAACAACAAACTTTCTCGCAAAACTTATTGTCAAGCCATTATTAGAAAACAAAACATGCGACATCAGCATGAGAGGTAAACTTCTTTGTGTACATGAGACAGGAAATAAAAGAGGCTTCCTTATTTGTCTGTTTGTTGTTTTTCTCTCCCAGCCAAAGAGCTTTTGATTCTCTCTATGAGTGTCTCCCACAGCATAAATACTTTATAAGACCAAAACAAGTCATTGAGAATGCCTTTCAAGCAAACAAGAGAACATCAGCTAATGTTTAATTGATCAGCAGTGACAAAAGAAAAGAACAATCGTGAAAGAAGTCAACTTCAGGCATATTTTGCCGTATTCCCCTTCCTGCCCTCCTCCACCACTGCGCTCGTCACCCCCGTCGTCTGCTGTATCCCACAATTCACTGTCAAACCCCTCGGAAAACTACACTGAGGATTTCAATTGAGTGCATTAGTCTGAAAGCAGAAAAAAGACTCTCACATACAGTTCCAATTCCTTCTGCTCTAAGTGCACAAAAATATGACAAAGAACAAACGCTGAGGAGAAAATGCCCATATGAAGAAGCCAAGGTTTTAAAGGAAACAAGGAAGCTCTGTGTTACACATGACTGGGTTATAATGTACCTGGAGAAAGGCACTGTTCCACTGCACTCTCCATTCTACACTTCAAAAGTGAGCCTTGGATCAGGAGTTAAAAAAAAACACTTGAAGCATGGATCAGATTTAATGCTGTTTTACTGCTCAAATTAACATCGATCATTTTATTAATGGCACTTCCTGTAACTCAGAGTACTCTCATCTTTAATCTATATTAATGAATATAGTTATCCTCTCTGCATTACATTATTTCATGTTGTGTATAAACCATCAACCGCGAAGTTCAGACATTTCATACAGTTATTCCCCAGCGCAAGAGTTGAAAATACACAACAGATCCCTTTATACTTTCCTGAAAAAAGAGGATTTCACTGCAAAACACTACATTGCAGCACAACAGGGCTTTCAGAATGTCATGAGGGTTACAATGAATCCCTTAAGTGGCACTATTATGAGATTCCCTTCACCGACAAACTCATATTCAAAATCCATGTCAAGGTCAGGCTCGGGATTGTACAGGGAAATCTCAAGCAGGCTTTGTCAACTAAATATGAGCTCTATTTAAAACAAGTTTTAAGGAGGCTTTCATTAAAATGCATGGTTACAAATGCTCAAGAACTTATGAATACGTGATGTGCCTTGAAAAACAAAAACACTTCTTTATGGTCATACTGAACAATCTCACTGGCAGACTGCCATTACATTTTAATGCTGATCTATGTCCATTGGATTGTGAGGTTAAAACCTGACTATAGACACTATACATGTCGTGCATTGTTGTATCAATCTCCAGACATACTAATGAGAAATTCCTGTCACCTCCTGTTTTTAGTCTATTCTTAGATCGCTATTACTTGTATATTTTGTCAGAGCTTTTGTCTGCCTCTTGTCATTGTTCAGCTGAGACAACCGGATATGATGAAAGGAGATCACTCACCCACTTGGGACATCTCTGGCACTGAACCTTTGTAAGGCCCCTCAATGAACTGTGGGGGGTTGTCATTGATGTCTTGCACTTTGATGATGAACTCTGATGGCGGTTCCAGAGGTTGGTTGCTGTCTCTGTCGATGACCTGTGCCGTGAGCGTGTACTCGGCCTTCTCCTCCCTGTCTAGCCTTTTCATGGCGTGAATGTCCCCCGTCTTCTCGTTGATGGCGAAGATGGTGCCCGCCCCTTCTCCTGCCAGCACATACTTGATGTTCTTACTCCCCACGTCCAAGTCCGTATGGAGCTAAAAAGAGAAACAGAGGAGGGGGATTGAGGCTACTTCCAGTTACAGCTAATACCACTCAAGCATGACCGGATCAATGGCGTCCACACCGGACCGAGCTGCAATCAATCACGTAAAAGAATTAAAGCCCAACGTCAAGTGCAGGGCTGCATAGTCCCTTCCAAATTCTAGTGTTTTATTGTGATGGCTGAATTGTTCAATCTCACAGACAGAAAAAGGGGGAAAAGGGCAGGCTAAGTCCTGGATTTCAAGGTAATGCTTGGGTTGTGTATCCCATCTATCTGTCATTCACCTCTTCATACATCGCTAGTAGAGGGTGGAGGTCAAAGCGTTCTGCTCACACCTGCCTCAGTGCCCTGTTACCAACTTGAAACCAGTCACCAGGCCACAGCTCCAGAACGAGAAGGCAATTGGGTTGTATTTGGGAAAAAAAAAAAAAAAAAAAAAAAGGAAAGAAAGAAAATAAATAAAGGGCAGGACTATTCTTGCCTGCTTCTGAGAGAGAAAACAGACATCTGTCAAACAAAAGAAAAAAGAGGCCCAAATCAACTACAATTAATTTAGTTCTTTATTCACTCACTCATTCATTTAGACTTTCATGGGATTGTTGTAATGCAAATAAATTAATTGAACTGATTTTTCATCACACTTTATTTTAAGGTCCAATTATCGCCATTAACTATGGCTTTGGCCTCAATATATGACTAATTTGCTGCTTATTAATAGTTAGTATGGCAGTTGTTAAGTTCAGGTACTGCGTAGGATCAAGGAATGGTAATGCAGAAAAATAAAATAAAATAAAATAAATAAATAAAAAATAATAATAATAATAATAAGGTTTTTTGCGAACTTCTACATTTCTGAAATTACATTTTCAGAACTGCAATTTCAGAATTCAGGCGGTAATAAATACAGGCTGATGCGAGGTGAAAGTACACATGAGACTTCAGTAACAAGGACAGCGCAAGCTTTGAAATGCGGACTTCAGGTAAAATTAAAAAAAAAAGCAATTGCCTAATAACTATTGTTTTATGCATATGTTGTCTCAGCGGTGCCGTTTCCAGACACTGACAAAGCACACACACTTAAATTGTCACACCTTGCACTTTTATTCTCCTAATTGTCCTATCATTCCACATGAAGGATCTATCTCATTAACACATCAGCTTCACAACCGTCTTCGCTCCACAAAAACCCCTAAATGAGCCCAAATTAATGATGTGCTTTTTCTGATGTAAAACTTTTTTCCCTCTTTCCTGAGATTTTAATGTATTCAAGAAAATGAATGATAATATGTATTATTATACTGTAGATTCCTACAATATATGAACAACATGTCACAGCTGCAAAAATTCACTTCTTCCATTTGTTCATCCCTATGCCCTATGTGTACAGACAACATTTCAAGCTTGCGCTCACACCAGTCTCATTCTGACGAGTGATCGCTTAATCTCAATGTGCAAACAATCGACTGAAAGTGCGGCTGTGGAGGGGAGGCAGTCTGTCATAATCCGGGTTGCCAGGGCAACTCCAGTGCTCTAACATCTGACGGCATTCGCCTTTTCCCAACTCTCTTAACACACGTATAATGGAAAGAGGTCTGGTAGTTGTTTAAAAAAAATGCTTCAATGATATCAAATAAGGAAAACTTCTATGATCACTCCACTGAATGTGCAAAGGAGAAGCAAGAAAACAACAAAATCACAATCCTTAATTGATTTCATAATACATTTGATTGGAAACTAAAAAAACTAACGGCAACAGTGGGAAATGTAAAATCCTGGGCAGTCTTAAATCTGCCAGCACACTGGTCTGGATTAGCATTCAGAGCTGGCCGACTGGAGCTGAACAGGAACAACAGTGGGTTTTACACCCGTCTCTCTCTGTACCACTGCTGCAGAGTACAGCTTTTATTGTCAGTTCAGGAGAAAATATGTCAGTGGCTGCTAGAGACAAACCTTTATAGTAGCCTGAGGAACAATCAGCGGCTCCGTAATGAGGACCCCTCTATCCCTCTACGCCTCTACTGCACACTAAAGTGCAGCGTTAAGCCCGACATCGCAAATTAATGATTTTGCCTCATGTCAGGGCAAGTGGCAGAGAGGACGTGAGCGGAGAAGAGAAGATTCACATCACCTACAGAGATGTCGTGTCACACGTTTCAAAAATGTCAGCGGAGCTCCAACCCAAGAACCATCCCAACAGTCAATTAGGCATTGTTTAAGAATAGTGCTCTGCTTGGACTCAGTGAACTGTGAATTTGACCATGTGCTACTGCAGGCCTTTAAGGTCACAGCAGGTTCATATGGTGCCTGCTGAAAGGTTTAACGGCGATCATGCATGTTGCAAGAGCAAATTCCTGTAATGGATTCTGGGGCTTTCAGGAGCGATGCTATTTATATTTTAACAGCCACTAATGAAATTAACTTACTTCTCCTCCTCATCATCTGCAGCATCACAATAATTCATGTCAATGCTATATTGGCAAAACATAGTTAACATGTTATCTTTTCATTTTGCTCATCTAGATGTAGTCATTGTGGTTGGCATGTGGTGCTCATGTGGGAGATGTAGGTTCAGATTTGGCTGTGTGTTACATCCAAAATTCATTTCCTTCTTCCCCTTTAATTTCGCAACTTTGTACTTTCACCATCTGCTATGTAATTTCCAACTGAAACTACTAATAACTGCAAAAATATATTGTTTTATTCGGTTTGCAATCAGTCTTAGCTCTTTGTTTAGAATTATTGTATAAGTAAGCAAGTGCTTAAATGTATATATACACTGGCTTTCATATATAAATAATTCTGTTTCAGTTATTGAAAATGGGCTGTATGGAAAATAAGCTGTGTGTACATATGCACATAATGAATGAATCTAAATATAAATACTTTTCTTCATGAGGAAAAGATTGCAAGCCTTGCTGCCTGATAAGCCTATTGTTAAATTCTAGAAGTACCCACTGAGAATTGTTTTATTAAATAGAATGTCACCTTTACTCCCTTACTAATAAATATTGTTCACATGTTGTCTTTAAGAGATTCCCCCAAACGCAATGAGCAACTGAATTTTGTTTATGTTATAAAATTAATAGGCTATACATACAAGTTCACCCTACATTTGACACTGTATGCATTCAGTAAAACATGATTCCTACCTTCAGAGAAAATAATAAATGCCCTAATGAAAAAACAACGAGAGTAAGCATGTGATGCATGCTTGACTAATGAATACCACACAGTGCCTTGAATGGAGTGGCTTTCTCAGTAACCTTCCCAGGTACATGATTAGCCTTCCTGAGCTTCTGATTTATCCCTGCTGTGCTGAGAAGGAACCAAACAGAGCAATTGTTATTGCTATACAAAGCAAATGTAATCAAATCAAAAACAGATAGATTTTCAAGAAGCAGATCCAACTACATATCCAGATACAAAACTCTGCTACAAAAGAGCTTTATCTGTGTCCAGATAATACAGATTGGAAATCTAATTTCATATTTTAGCTTAGTGTTTTGTTTTTTTGCTTTTTAAACTCGCTACTTTATTTACTGAGTGGCTGAATGGATTGTGGACTGCTACAGCATGTGATTACCAATTCTCCTGTTAAAACATGCATTGATTTCACACAAGTAACACCATCACAAGCAGCACGTTAGATCTGGGCCGAGACTGGTCCTGTTTAAGACTGGCTGTGACTCTGAAATTCTGCTGTGCTAAAAACTAATCAGGCAACAATCTTTCAACCTAGGAACCACTAACCACAATTGTTATTGTAATAATAATAACAATATGAAATAAGTGAAATAATAAACTAAAAATCTCAACTATATAACTATTAATACACTACCATATCATTTTTGTTGTTGTTATTTCTTAATAATAATTAAGAATAACTTTAATTCTTTTTTGATTACAATTAATGACATACAATTAGAATGACATTGTCATGTGATAATAAAGACTAAACTAAAGATGAAAATAACTTGCTCTGCCATCACATTAATAAATTACATTTTAAAGTAAATAAAAATAAATATTTTTCAGGTATTTTTAAACCTCAATATATGCATAAAATGTTATTTTTGTTTAAATACATGCAGCCTTGATGAGCATTAAACTACTGTATTTACGACTCTTACAGAACTTTAAGTAAATAATGTGTATTAATAATAACAATAAGAATAAAGTATGTGTGACAAAGGGACTGAGGTCGAGTGGGGATCCAATTGCTAACAGTTTATTCACAAATGTGGTCAAACAGGCAGGGTCAAACACCAGCAAACAGTTCAATCCAGGCAAAGGCAAAAGAGTAACTCCAATCAACAGGCAAGGGTCAGTGCAGGCAATCAAAAAACTAGAAAACAGTCCAAGGCCAAAAACGCAAAGAAGCAAGGAAAACACAAAAACAAGGAACAAGGGTATGGCTTTGTGATAATCAGCGTATAAGAGAGGGTGAGGGCTTCTTTTATGCTAGACAGAGGGGAACACAAGACATAACCAACCAGTCGAAACATGACACATGAAACCAAGGAACCAATAGGGACACAACACACAGACAAGGGTAGTACATGACGTAACACTCCAGGGTGGAGTGCCCTCTAAAGTAGCTCATGGCGATCATGACAGTATGTTTGTGCGTGTGTGTCTATATGTACACATATAGCTATATATTTATTCTTTATCTGAAAATGGCATGCCACTATCTCATGTTAATTTTTATTTTCAAGTGGTTCCCTAAGGCCATGAAGGTACTACTGTGCCATTAGACATGCAAATAACTCATCCATCTCTCCTTGGCAGAGACCAATGGACTGATAGGAGCTGCAATTATCATGTTCTTTTCTTTGAAGTGTCTATTGGCTGTCCCCACAAAAGGCTTCAGGGACAGAGGGGGGTTCAGTGCTCAGGCAGCACTATCTATGCTCGCTGTCTGTTCTAATGTGGAATTACAGAGAACTCTGTTTTAACATGTCACATCACGGCAGAGTAGACGCGGCAACAAGCGGTTCCTTTGTCTCACAGACTGAAGACTGCATGCAAACCGAATGTGTGTGCGTCTGTGTGTGTGAAAGCGCACGTGTGCTTATAAGTGACTATGCAGCTCCTACTCCTAAGTCTAGAGATTAGAAAACCAGCAGGCAAGAGGTAAAGGGTAGTGTTTCATGCACAGGAATACAAAGGGTGAGCATCCTTTCTTGTTTCCCCCCCTTAAGGTGTACTGTACATATAGAGTGATGAAAGCATGTTACAAATTTCACAGGTCCCAAAACATCATTGTTTCACTGCACTGTTTAAGCACCTGTATTTCTAGCATTTCTTTTTTTGGTGTGTGCCGAGGGCAAAATGAGCAGTTTACCCAGCAAATAAATTCCCACAGCAGATATTTACTTTACTTTCATCTTCTCTCTTTGTGAAGATAAATATAGAGGTCTTCAGTCTTTTGAATTACTTTTGAACCCATCGTTATTTTCTGTTTTTAAACAGAAAACTGTTACGACCTCAAATGTATTAAATCGAAGCAAAAATAAAGAGACTGTTTAACATCTACATCAATTGTGAAGAGATAATTCCAAAACGTATCAAGCTCTTGGAAGTTCAGCAGTACCTGCAAAAAAAGGTTCTTGTTGATGGAGAGAAGACAAAAAACATCAAAATGGACCCTTCAGAATAAACACGCTCAAATTAGGCATCCATTTTTATTCTCTCTCTGAAATGCCCATCGGTAGTGTCAACAGAGATTTCACGCTGCACTGCAGGCACATCAGCCGACAGAGACATTTCCCCCTTACCTGCAATTTACATCAGAACACATGCACAGTGAGATTAGCGGCATTGGTGAATGGGCTGCTCTGGCTGAACGCTCTAACAATGTGTCATCCACTCACCACTGTGAGGAACATTCAAAGCCGTCCTGCTTTTAGACCAAGCACCATGAACAAAAGTCAGTCTGACCATTTAAAAACTCCCGATGTCAGGAATAAAACAGCAGGGTGGATTTGAATCTTTGTTTGCTTCTTCTGATGGATATAAATTCATCAAGAAAGCTGAATTCGAGCTTGACTCTACTCACTTCAGTGAAGTCAACTTGTTTAATTTCTTAATTACCGATTGGTATGGACTACACAGTTGTGCAGCATTTCAAATTAAATAAAGAATCCTCTGTCCACTACAATTTAATTCCTGAATTTGAAATCAATTGGAATGGAGTAGCAAATGTGAGACAGAATTACAATTCAAATTAAAATGTACAAAAAGTAAAAACAAATACAAAATGTAGGGCTATATAATGGTAGACACAATTAACCGGCAGACATCTTTCATCCTGTAGAGTGGTTACAACGTGACAATGTTGTGCTACGTGGATGTGAAAATGTATCAATTTGCATGCTTGATTTAAATAAATGATTTAAAACTTAAAATTTAAGATGTTGAAACACAATCAGCAGCAAATATGCTATATTTGCTATATGTGCACACCAAAGATGCTGTTTATAGCACACAGGAGTATTGATCAGAGTAATCTGTGCTGCTTTATCGACCTTAAATGGTTACACACACTCTTATGTGTCAAAATACCCATCTTTGCAAGTATTCTCATGAACACTCATTAAGTGCAACCAAAAGAGCTGAGAAAGAAAATACATGTGTTTTTTCCAAAATCATACTGGTTCTGGGAAGCTCGTAAAGTGACAGCAGTTTAAAATTCCTGTCGTCTGTCATTCATGTGAATCAAACAACAAAAGAGAGAAAAAACTGTTTTCTTACTGTTCTTGAGTAAATCACTTTATATATATATATATTAGGGATGGGACGATTCCCCGATTTGCTCTGTGCATCGGCTTAAAAAGTTAACGTTTGCATTGATTTAAAATGCAGCGTTTCTATCGTATCTGCATCAGTAAAACCTGATTTATTTCTTTATAATTATTAGTAGACATAATATACTTTCATTATTTAGAAAGTGGAATTTGTAAAATATGTCACTTGAAGCGCCAACACGGCACAGGCCTTTGAAGTTTGGGCAAAAATTTGTGTAAATTATGTGATTTTGTGCATTTTATTTTTTCATATGGTGAGTGTGAACTGCTCATTCCAAGACAATAACCAACGCAATCTCCTTTTTTTTATCTGTAAAGACTTTCAGCCTTACAGGGTTACATAGATAGTTCCCAATACCTGTATACCTGCATGTTTGTTTCATTGCATCATACTGCATCGAATCGTGTTGAATCAAATCGAAATCGGTTTGCACTGCATCGTAACAGGGGTGTATCATATTGCATCGCATCGCTAGCTGCTTCATGTATCTTTCATGTATCGTATCATTGGCTATGCATCGAGATGCATATCACATCAGCCTCAGTTATGGAGATGCACATCCCTAATATATATATATATATATATATATATATGTCTTATCAAAGGTCTTAACAGGGAAGGCAACTTGAACACATGGGTCCCTTCTTGCCAGCAGAGGCCAACTGGAAGGAGGGCGGCAGGGGGTGTCCCTGTATGCATGCCCCCTTCCTGTCGCCCTGACTGGGAGATGGATGCCGGCTGTCACACTTGCCTGCCTTTGTGCTTGCCAGACGCGAAGGGGTCTCGAGGAAAGTGCCCAAACACTCATCAATCTCACTTTTGCCCTCTGCTCCTGCCTGTGCTCTTACAGGTCCCAATAACAATTTAGTCACAACATGAGGAAAAATGCCTCCATCCACAGAACCAGGGCACTAATCCGGTGACCTGAGAACATAGAAAAGCAACTAAGAAAGTGAGAACGAGAGAGTAATAGCCCCGAAAAAAGAAATAACAAAGAACTTTATACCGGCTCTTCTATGGTACTGATCTACTGTCAGGCTGTGAAAAGATGCAAATGAGGGATATCATGAGACGTTTTTTTTTATTTTTTTCTTGTTCCCCATTCCTCATCATTTGTCGTTTCACTAAGAAAAATAATGTGCCCAAGGGATGATGCAGACTGTTTTTTTTTTTGTTTTTTTTTAACATATTTTTCCCTCTTGTTTTTTCTCTTTTCGTTGCCATTCTCCTTCGGAATAGAAAAATCATAGCATGCAATTTCCCACAAATATTTAATTATAGAAAAACAGGATGTCAGCAAATTCCCCTCTGTATGCATTCACTTTGATTGTGTCACTCATACTACGATGCTTTTTGATTAGTGTCACTATGACCCAGCACACTTACATTCACAGTCTCCAAGCCTTATTAAAATAGCTTAGAAAAGCTCTGATAGCTGTCTTGAAAAATGGGTCAATAAATAGACCTCAAACCTCCTCACCATTGGAGTGGTCTCAAACCTATAATCTTTTTCCAGCAACACAACACAAGAAAAACAATAACAACAAAAATGTTGCATGTACTGAAACCAAACGGCTGTCTAGAAAGATCAGAGTAAAAAAAAACAAACAAACAAAAAAAAAATCTGTAATACTCGCATGGACTGTCATCTGGCAGTAAGATTAGTATTAATGGACTTCGTCATAAATTTGATTTGTACTTTTGTGAAGCGTGTTCAAGCATTTAAAATTATTAAATGTATCATTATCTAGAAAACAAAAATCACTTTTCATTGCTTGAATGGAAATTATGGAAAATAGGGAGCAAAATTGCAAGGGCAAATGTTAGAACACATCATACTTTCAGAGAAGTATTGGGGATAATCTTGGACATCTATGAAGCATGAACAGGTCACTTGGAATGACATGTACAGCAGTTCATCTGTGCTTTTCATGAAGACCACACACACCCAAACGCCTAGAAAAATGTGTAAGTGCCAATTATCTACAGGCAACTCCTCACAAACTAGAACTCTCAATGTGGCTAAAACACAGAAAGTTGTAAACATTCCTTGAAGCGCAGCAAGTTTATCCGTTTACTTAGGTTGCAGAATATATATGGAGTCATGATCTACTACTCTGACCTTTAGCATACGAATTCAATCTCATGGAGTTAGTCATTTAGTGGGGGCCAGCCTGGGCAAGCAGTAAATGTGATGATCCCAGATGGCCCACCCCCACCGAACGTAAATCAGCGAAGGAGCCGTGAAGGGAAGTCACAGGCAGAGTCTGTCTTCACTGTCTAAAAAGATTGGGAAGACACTCCGTAGCAAGTCATCCGTCTGTTGTGACACTGATGCCGTAAAATTTGTCCTCGGGCAAGGATTCAGAATGCACAACCAGCTTTTTTTTTTTTTTCAGATTTTTTGGGAGGGGGGGTTAACTTTTCTCTTATTCTCGTCATCTTGCAATCCTCCACTCACTTAGTGATGCACAGACAATGTGAAATCTGTGAAGTGGAAGGTGTTGACTCCAAGCTGTCAGTCAAGACATCCATGGCATGTCATGCAAAGAAAAAAATACAGGGAGTAAGTGCAAGGCTTTGTAGGACAGGCACTCAGGTTGAATATACCTTTATGGGTTTTCTAGAATTTAGCAAGCCACTTGGAATTGGAACGGAAAATGCAACCATCTTTTCGATCCCTATTATGATGTGTATCTGAGCAGGACAGGACTTGATTTTGTCCATCGAGAGTTGATTCGATCGTTGTCATTTCCTAATTGCTGCGATGTCATGTGAGTGACAGGTTTCTGGAAAAGAGAAATTACTGTCTAGCCCTCGCACCAATGCACACGTCATCAGTGTCAGAGAAGAGATGTGGTTGTAAGGGAGAGGCAATTATTTTGATTTAAGTATAACTATATTTCATTTTAAAAAATATATGCTGAATTCATGGTGACTTTAAAAAGAATTATGATGTGGTTTAATGCAACACAAAATAAGACCTGGAAGTAAAAAAATAAAAATAAAAATAGGGGAAAGGACAGTCTGTTAATGCATAAGCCTGATGATAAAACATTGAGATACATCAGTCCGAGAGCTCATAGAAAAAGTACCATTGAAATTGCACTCTAACAAATTGCATTTTGAAGTTGCGAGCCAGTTTGTGAGAGAAATGAGGTGAAGGAGCAAAAATCTCAATACTGTATCCTATTAATAATGCAGAAGATCAATAATGCATTCAAAATTGCTGCCTAAAATAGTACTATAAGCACATCACAAGTGTTTCTGTTCACTAGATGCTTTCAAATGCACACACAAAAAGGCAAACGTTGCCCCAAAGACAATACACAACTCAAAATATTCTGTGAAAAAATGGAAATTGGAAAAAATAAATAAATAAAATAAAACAAAATAAATAATATTGCCTGGAGAATTCCATATTTGCTAGTTTAACACAAATCAAAGATTGCCACCATTTTGCTCTTGCATAGATATCTGGGGGGATTGTGTTTGTTTATTTCCCCCTTTGAGTATGGCACTTAAAAAAATACCCTAAAATTAAGCTGGCGACAAAACACAGCTCCATTGTATGGAAATGAAGATATCTCCCCTTTGTTAGGATGAAACAAATGACACCATCATTTATAAGCAGTCATATATTATACTGTTTACAAATCACTTTAATGCTTTTTGTGAAATCTCAAGGCTCCCATAAATGTTTTAAGTCCATCTCTTTGCCTCGCAGTCATAGACCAGCCAATACTTTTCAATTTGGGGAAAAAAAAAGAAGCACTGAGGTAAAAAGCTGCTGCTCAAGACGATTACATCTATTCTACCTCATTACTTGCCTTTTGGGAGACCGAGGAGGGCAGAGAGGCAGGCTGCTATCTGTTTACATTTACTGTACAAGACTATCGGAATTATAATTGTGTTCTTCTTTCAGCGCGTGGCTCTGTTTAAAGGTCTTGTGGTCCCAGGGAGATGAAGAAAAATGAAATCCCTTTAAGGGATTCCACTGCACAGGCAAAAATGCTGCAACACAACTTTTATTTCTTTTTCATCTCTTTCTTCCCCTCTTATTTTCTTTCTACATTTGGGGGACTTTCCAACTCAGGAAGATAAAAAAAAAAAAAAAAATCAAAGAGAGAGAGAAAGAGAGAGAGAGAGAGGGCAATTCATATTCTGAGGAAATATTTTTTCACTTGAGACTGTCTCAAAGGAAATATCACATAGTAAGGTTGGGATTCCAAATGAGATCAGTGGGGCCATTTGTAGAGGATAGAGGTCTACAGGACAGCGACACATAGAATTATACTACAGGATTTCTTCCACTCATAATGAAAATTCTGGTATCATTTATTCATCCTCACTTATGACTTTCTTTTTACCGTGGAATACAATATGCTTGGAAAGGCATGAGGGTGATTAAATTATAAAATAATATGCATGCAAGTGAACTATTCCCTTAAATGAATCGGTGCTGGTGGAATGAGAGTATAAACAGATGATAAATGTAGCACAATAATCCACACGATCCTGTAGCTTGAAAGATGACATCAGAGGTTGGATTTTTCTTCCTGAAGGAAATATTATATTTGGATTACTGACACATATTTTTGCCAGAAGTTAGTTTACAGTTTAAATGCTTGAATGACAATTTTTTTATTATAAAAATTTTTTTTAAATACATCAAATAATGCCACTTATTGATTATTATAGTATTCATTTCATGGGTGGTGCTAGGAAGGGCCTAGCAGGTGCTTCAGTACCCCAAGAGAGAAAAAAAGAAACAAACAAACAAAAAAAAAAGAAACAAAATTAAAACATTTGACTCATTATGCATGCAAACCTCCTGCAACGCAATAAGTGACAGGATTTGCAGTTACACTTTTCATCATGTCATTACATTTTATTTCACTATCATTTAGTGTAAACAGTATGCATATATATCATATTATAGCCTAATATAATATATTATAGTATTATTTTCACATAATTACAGATTTTATTATTTATTTTATTTTTAATTGGTTAATTTAATAGTTGACATTTTAAGCTTTCTATATATTTGTGATCTAGTGTACCAACAAAACATGCTATCTTCCATATATGAATTATAGTCAACATGGTCATATAGCAGCCCTACTCTACACATCATATGAATGATCATATCAGAGTTTTTTTTTTTTTTTTTCCTGTCTCCTACACTTTAAGACATCAATACACAGAGAGGAAAAGTTCAGGATTGAGTCTGTAAATAGCAAGTAGCTTAACCCCATTCCGTTTTTTTTTCCCCCATTTAAAACAAGGTTATGATATATTTATACCACACCCAGTTCCATTTCATTATGCTTTCCATTCATGATTTGAGCATGATCCACATGATTTCCTAGTCCAGAAGGGGCAAAGTCAGTGATGAATGTAATGTCATGTACAAGCTGAAGGATCACTGTACAGATAACCTCATAACTCAAAACACCGTCTGTATCACTTGATAATTATGAGGCTGTATTCCAAAAGACTAATAACAAATAGACACCCCCGACATATCTGAAGTACTCCAGAGGCATTCGTTTTAACATTTTCTGGCATGTTTGTATCCAACGCATGGTTGAGAGCACAGACATAAAGATGTAGTGCAATAAACCGCCTGCTGTCTTTTCATTCAGCACAAAGCTACATATTTACAATACATCTGCTGGTTTATTATTCGCACATGTACAGCAGGAGATGCATCATCGTATGGGTCTGCTTCAATTTGTCTTTTGCATGAGTAATTATGGGGTTTGTGTATATCTATGAGCCAATCTGAGACATTTGTTTAACGAGGACTCTCGACTAATATACAATGTTTGTTCAACAGGATCTCACAGCTCGCTTTATACGGCAATCGCTGATTATTGCCCTATGTCTTTTTTTCAAGAAGCAATAAATCAAAAATAAGCATCGATGAGGACAAATATTGAATCATCAATAAATGTCTCATAAGTTACCTGCGGTGCATGTGACGTTCAAGATTATTCATCATCCGCCCACTTTCATCTCTCAATCTCCATCACTCAGCTCAGTCTGAAATTGAATGTGAGTTTACCCAGTAAACACGATTATATGGTTTATGCTAAACCTACGCCATTAGCATACCAGAGGCGAGAGAACATGTCCAGGCGTGTATGACATGGTCTTATCCCTCCCAGCCCTTGTCCAATTATGGATTAATCTGAACACATCAAACGTGGCCCTGTTTATACCATACGATCATTTTAGCGATACTGCTTCGTCAACAACTAATTGCCTTGGCTGCAATTTTCTTCACAAGAGGCCAAATCCAAGAGAAAAGATCCATATATAAAGCTCATTTACATATGCAAATAAGCAATACTAGAGGAAAAGCAGCAAGAGGAAAGAGATGTGTGCTACGTTTGGGGTAGGAAGGGGAGGTGGCTCAATTTTTGATATTATTATCTGATTTCTGTAAGTGGTTCCGTATATGAGGCTCACATTAGCTCAGGATGAACTCTGTGCTACTCCATTAGTCTTCCCCAGATAATGCTACACTTCTCAGTCCCGTTTACTTAACATGCTGGATCCGGCCTCCACGATTTGCACTAATCAACTGATAAGGCGAAAGCCCTTTCACCAATCCCTGGAGGGTGAAAACTGAACTCCTAATGGTCATTAGTAGTAATTATGTTCCCTAACAGACACATCCAACCCAGCCCCTCTCACTCGTAAGTAGTTAGTTCCCATCCCTATCCACCCTCTCCAGGCCCAGATTGCACTCCCGCACACAGGATGCACCCTTATCACCCAGCACTGCTGCTCCGCACACGCATGATAACATAAAAGTTAGCTTTCCATTATAAAGAGCGACGATGTGACATTTTGAGGGGAGCGGTAAAATAAAATGACTGGATTTCTTTCTCTCTCGCGCTCTCTGCTTTCCTAGCCTCAGTTCTTCCAGATCAAACCATAGTGACCTATTCCCCAGAGCCTGACCTACAGAGTGTGATCTGTATTGACAAGGACAAAACTACTGGCAAGGGATCCCAAAAAATTCAATAACATGTGTACAGGCCCTTCTAACAGCCTTAGCATCAACACTGCAATCTCCTTTTCCTCCTTGTCATTTCGCCATCATATTCACCTGATAGGCTTATTACGGATTCAAGCCTAGGCCAGCACAGATAGAGTGATGCTGCAGAAGTCTCTCTCATAGATACACAAAAAGGGAAGAAAGAATCTTATTTTGATGCAAGCAAAATGCTTCTCCTTCATTCATAAAACAACATACATTCCATTCTTTTGAGAAATATTTCAAATTTTTTGGAGGGAATTAAATTAAGTGCTTCTTTTTCTTGTTGAAAATGTAATTAAATTCTTTATAATGCATGAACAAATCATACAAATTCTGAGGACATTGTATCTCATTCATTAATAATTACATATGTTAAGTTCTTATAAATTGATTCAAGATTTGCATAATATTCCTTGTTTGAATTAATTGGATCTTGTTCTCACAGGTACTCAAACATCATAAATATGAATGCAAATATCTTTTAATAGAGGCCTAGATACAAACATCATGCAGATAATGTTTATTACTCTACAATAAAAGAGTTTGTTCAGTTGTTCAATTTTTAACTATACGCTACCACTCAAAAGTTTAGGATTGGTAAAAGAATTTAGGATTCCTTCTTTTTTTAAGTATTCTCTTATGTTCACCAAGGCGGCATTTATTTATTCAATATTACAGAATAGCAATGTTGTAAAATTTTCAGCAGCCATTATTCCAGTATTTCTGGGCTTGAGGTTATGTTTGAATCTTATACATGAAATGCCCTCAACTAGAACAACTTCATGTAACAACACAAGATACACAGAAAAATTAAATATATTTGAGGATCATATGTAGTACTATTAATATACAACATGTCTAGCTTATAGTAAATGTTCAGATGTAATATTAAATAGTCATTCTAATACAATAAGCAAGATGTGTTCTCTCAGATTTCAGATGAAAGTTATATCCGAGTCTGATGTCTGATTCTTATTTAATCAGTTAATTCAATCCCGAATAAAATATACATTTCAAATGAAATTACTGTCAACACAATCCATAGAAGGATTTTGCATAAATTATGTGACTGTCTGAATTGTTGAGTTTAATCATCTGATTCCTTTCAAATGCTGATTCATAAAACTTTGCAAATGACTGACTGTATGACTCGCTGTTCTGATTCTGGCCTTGTAGTTGGATAGCGCTACCCCCGGCTGGCTCATTTATCCCTTGCATATGCAGTGAAAGCATGGTTTAAGTGTGAACTCATTGATGAATAATAATTTCTGCACAGTAACATTACCACACACAAACATTTTAGTCTACACAAAGACATGTGAACACATACGTAAACATGGCCCAATATCTGCTCTCACTTAAAAAAGATGATGTTTTCTCACACTAAGCTCTGTGATTGAATTTAAATCATGTGTTTTTAGCTTTATTACCAATATTCAGATGTCAGGGGGGGCGTCAGCGAGCATCTGATTCGTTTCAGGTCACGAACGAGAGAGGCAAGGGGGAGTAAGTTTTCTTGGCCCTGCAGCGGTGTAACTGACGAGACAGCCCATTGTCAGGAAACTAATAAAGAGGCCGGGTGTGCAGGAGCGCAGTAATTATCAAGCCCGCGATATCAACACGGCATTTATGAAAAAACTATGCGTTAACAAAAGAAAAAGGTCATGAGCATGGGCGGGCCGTCTCTGAGACGCACCACATGTCCACGACTGAGTGATAAGCAAAACTCGTATTACCGTTTCACTGCAGTCTGGGAGAAAAAAACAACAACACACTGACACCAGAAAGCCTTCTTGGACTAAAGAAACATGCCCTGGAACGTTTCTAAAAGTATCTTGGAGACACAGACAAATGGGCTGAAACATGGCAATGTGAGATTGCATCGATCCGCAGGAGTGCAATTGGCTAGCCTGGTCATCCCCTTTGACTAAGTGTGTTGCGTTCCAGGATTCGTGAAAATATTGAGCCATAAAGCTAGGCGAGCATGAGAAAAGCTACCTGACATGTTTTCAGCTTCCTCCACGCAGATAAAAATACACAGCGGCAGAACGACAGTGACCTTGCATTTGTAATGTGCGTACCTGTAATGTTTGGCATGACATCACGGATCTGTTATTGGCCAAGAAATTCCGGCGTGCCGTCTGTCTCCGCTTATGTGTTCATGTTCCTGTGTGATTGCACGTCAAGCTTTACGTATGTGTTTGTTTTTGCCTGAGAGCGTGCTATAATGAAAAAGAAAGGCAGTCAAAGAACCAGTGTTCACTCTGAGCACATATGAATTTCCTGTAGCAAGGACACACAACAGATATCTAATATCATTTTGAAAATGCTGATAGCTCTCTAGCACTTTGAGGAAATCATACACCATCTGGAGAAATAACACAATGTGTCTCAACACCCTGTGTGTGTGTGTGTTCTTGCAAAAAACGTTTTTGTTACATGTTGCAACCAATCAATTTGGCAGCTCAATAGCAAATGTGATTCCTAGAAAGCCTTAAATAATAGTAATTACAGATACTAATGATTTAGACATCTCTCTCTTTTTTGACACATTAGTGTAGGAGGTGAGAGCGCTTTTTCTTTTATTTCCTTTATTTATTTCCTTTCCTTTTCACACCATCATACATGTCCACTCCATCAGCACAAGCTAATAAACTTTAAGATATGAACCGATATGTGCAGAGTACTGTCTCCAGTCCTTTTCACGCTTGTTCTGTCTCTTGTTCCTTCATCTGTGTACCATGCAGGTGTAAGCTCAAGTCTGAATGAGAAGCACCACACAGGTTCTGGTTCTGTTCCTCACACTGGCTCACACACACACACACACACACACACACACATATATATATATATATATATATGCACACACACATCTACATTAAAAAAAAAAAAAAAACAGGCAACTGGCCCAGTACAAAGAAAGTCATCATTCTTTGAGTGTAATTCCAGAGGCCGGCCTATACAGGCCTGATAGCCATTAAGGATTCATGATTCATCTGGATCTCATATTATAACGCCTTGAATTTTTCATGCAACCCCTCAATGCCAAGAAGAGGAAAGGAGGAATTGAAATTAGATGAAATGTTGTCTGCAAAATCCACCCAGCGCATTAGCATTTTAAAACCTTGTACTATTAAAGCAGGACCTGTGACAAGATTTGCTTCGTTTTGTTTGATATAATCAGGAATTTTAGGATGTCTGGACTAGAATGAATCATGTTTGGACATTGTCGAGATGGAGATGTGAGAAAAGTCATTTGCAACTGATATGTGGGTGAGCAAGTGTGTTTATATGTGTATAATGGCCTACGGACTGCTTTTATGCAGTGTTATGACACTATTTTATGGTAAAATTTGACCAGAATTTACATCAGTCCCAGCAGGCACACAACATCATAAGACGTTTGTAACAAACAAGACAGGGGTGTGCGGATCCATATGCAAGTTTCTTTAATTGTGGTCGGGCAGGCAGGGTAACAACAGGAGCAAACACAGCAATAAGGGCAATCCAAAGACAGAGTCGTAATTCCAGGCAAAAATCAAGGCAGGCAGCAATCAGTCAGAAAAACAGAATAAACAGTCCAAGATCAAAAAACCCAACATACAGGAATGACACAAAGAAATAACTCACAGGGGAAATCAAGGACTCGCAACCATCTGAGGGAAAGTGTGCTGAATTTATACTGGAAGGAAGGGGTGTGTAAACGAGCTGCAGGTGTGTGATTAGTCCAGGTGTGAGTGTAATCAGTCCAGGGATGAATCTTGGGAAATGGAGTTAGTGACTGTGGGTGAAGTTCTGTCTGGAGTGCCCTCTGGTGAATACAACAAGCTGGATATCATGACAAACGTTGATACTTTATTACAGTTTTGTTGCAATGTCAGGTGACCAAAATTCAACGCAAATTCAATGTCCATTGACAATGTTAAATTGATGTCCAATAACGACGTCATCTGTAGTTGATATTTAGTTGTTTTTATGATTAACAAAATAAACAACACATTATAACAAAGTAAAAAAAATTGTAAGAGCTTAATGTTTTACAGGGCGATCACTCTTATTGGAGCCTTCCAGTCATTCATGATTTATATTTATGGATAATGATTAACAATAAGGTATATATATATAAATATATATATCATCTTGGAAGTCTTGCTGAGGCCTCCTACTGGTCCCAGACCGCCGGTTGAGAAGCAGTGATCTACATAGCCTATACTGCACAACCCTCCTCAAAGCAGACAAAATACCATGTGTTTATGTAGACTTTCTAATGCTGCACAAAAGTGGCTCAAATGTATTTACACAGAATCACAATGGCTTCAAACAATCCATCATATGGGTTTACTTGCTTTTTTGTTGTTATTTTGGAGCATGAGCAGAAGGCAGCAGTAAATGGTGGCTGTTCGTAAAGATCTCAAAATAGGTCTTTCCTCCCACCAGCTCTCATTGTCTACACCTTGCTTGCCCACGTTTGTTTACAGTTAACCACGCCGCCAACTACACATCAAAAGGCACAATAGTGACATCCATTCTCGACAAGATTACTCTATGCTCCCAGTTTGGCTCCTAGGTTTTCATGGGTTGAGGGAGCCTGGGATAAGCCCTTCTGCCTGCAGTTCCCCTGACGCAGGGTGCCGTCTGCAGAAGTGAGCTGCTTAGCTCTGCCAAGCATCCACTGACTCACTGGATGATGACTTAGCAGCCCACAATGACTATACCAGTGAGCAATTAGAAGGTTTAAATAATTATAATCAAGTGTTTAAGTAATCAGGATTGAATAATTGCAATCCAAAATGATGGAGAAATTAGCCTAGCTGCCAGAGCTTAAACTAAACCACGTGCACTTGCATCAAAGCACTGAGCAAGTAAGCAAATGTGGCTGCAAATTCACCTTTCTTATGGTCAGATATAATTCACCAGAACTGGAGAGAGAGAGAGAGAGAGAGAGAGAGAAAGAGAAAATAACATTCCTATTGAATTAGAGCTTTTCTTTTCTTTTTTTTTTCTAAAAACAAAATAAAAATGTCTTTTTAAAATTTTACCACAATTTCATCAAGTGGTACTCATTAATTAGGGTCAATTGTGTTCTGACAGGACTTTTATTCTATTTTTTTTTTTGTTATTAATATACACATTCAGTTCAACCATTAATTTTCATTCTAATTAAAATATAACATTACATTATATATATATATATATATATATATATATATATATATGTGTGTGTGTGTGTGTGTGTGTGTGTGTGTTTTATTACAGCACTGTGCATTGACAGAGACAGAGAGAGAGAGAGAGAGAGAGACATCAGACTAGACATAGTGATTTTAATTTTAATTTGTTAAAAGGAGCTGAACTTACTTTAGCTCAGATGACAGATGACACAAATGGACATTGAGTTACAAAACTAATATGAAGAGTTCTGATGCCAAAATGTAGTTTGAATTTTAAGAATTATTTTCTCATGCTCCTATTTGTAGGTTCAGTAATTTTGTTTGAATGGCAATGGATAGGTTATTTTTCTTCACCATTAAAGTGAAATAACTGAACACAATCATAGAAGCCTGAGAAAAAATACAAATTGTAGAAGAAAATTTAAAATTAATACATATTTTGCGAGGTGGCAAATTTGTGCTAATGTATAGAAATTCGTACAAAATAAGTATGTACAAATTACTGTGAGATTGGGCTCATTATTGCATGTGATTTAACTTCGTTTAAACTGGGGTTTTACAAAAATCATACAAAATCGTACGAGTGAGTTATACGAATTTGTATGAATTAGCACAAATTTGCCACTTTGTAAAATACCTAAGAATTGGTTGTGAGACTGTGTTGGCAATAACATATCCATTAAATTAGTTACAAATGAAGAGTTCATAACAGTGTTGCCAGTTGGGCTATTTTAACACTCTGGAATGTTCGAATCCCCACTGAAGACAGATTGAGCTAGTTTTGAGTAGCAATTGGGCAGGTTTTGCTCTGAAAACCTGGCAACCCTAGTTCAGATGCCAAAACCTCCAAGTGTTGTTTGAAATTTTCTTCTAAAATTAGTTTTAAATATGTTTATGTTCAGTTATTTCACTTTAATGGCAAACAAAAGCACCTATCCATTACCTAGAAATTACTAAACCCACACATAGAAGCCTGAGAAAAAAAATGTAATTCGTATGAAAATTTCAAACAACACTTACGCTTTTGCATCAGAACTCTTCATACTAGTATTTAACTCAATACACCTATACATTTGCATCATCTGTCTAAAAGTAAGTTCCAGCTTCATTCAGTTTGTGAACGACAAATAGTTCATTAAAAACATCAATACGCTAATTTACAATCAAAAGTGAGATTTCAACAAACAAATGTGTTACCAATTTCACTGACAAGCTCAACACAGACCACATTGTCAATGCAGTATATCAACCACAGGCATTGAAAATGCTCATTCCATCGATGAGCCCTTGAAAAAAAAAAAGAGGAAATGAATAAGAACAAACAAACGAAATAAAGGCTCTTGATACCTACAGTCAGTTAGTATAGCGAGTTGACTACATTACACACAGAAGCTCTCACAGCGCTGAGTGAAAGGGCCATATAACACGCTTTAGCAGTGAAAGATCGAGCCCAGGCGACACAGTAAAGGTTAACTACTTAATTCCAGTGATTAGTCCACGCAGAGTTCAAGGCTCTCTGCCAAAAGCCTTCATTTAGCAGCTACATGTACCACCTCCACAAGGTCTCTCAATAGCCAAAACCCAGAGACTGCTGGCAAACAAAGGTAACATCAGGTATGTGAAGTACCCAGGTTTATCCCTATCCCATTCAAGGCCAGAGCACGATGGCTTTCTCCTCTAAAGAAGGCTATAATACTTGACCTAAGCAGTTTTGTTCAAACCTTAGCATGCTCAAATTTAATCAAATAGCAGAAATTAGATAGAATACACCACAGCCTCTGAGGTTACAGCCAAGGCTCAAAAGTTATGTGACTATCTTGCCCACAGAGAAAGACGGTCATAAAAGCTTTGTCAATGTATGGATTTTCTTCCTCGCCTGTAAAAACTGAGGTGGGCGGCCTTTGTACAGATGATATCTTTTCACTTAATGAACAGAGATGAGCAGAAAAAGATTGCTGTGGATATTCAGTGCTGCGCTGCCATTACCTGACAGCGTGAATGAAATCGTCTTTGTGTACAGTTGGTTGGGCCTGCGTGATCTCTCTCTTCCTCATTGGCTTGACTCCTGCCTCATCCACGCCACATGAAATCGTTTTTATACAGCAGCGTTCATTGTGGATTCCCAGCACATTCTGAGGAGAACCGATGAGGACCGCATGCAGATTCCTCATCCCAAGCCCCGGTGTCACTTCGGCAGAGGATTCAGAGCGCAGGGACAAAGTGTGCATGTGTTTGTTTGTGTTCTTGTTACCACCGAGGGATGTGGGATTTACACCTCAAACAACTCTCGCTGCGACCAGACCCTATAAGTCACTGCAAAGGTGCACTGCTATTGTCACACCTCTGCCACACTGGCTCATTACGCCTGCCGGAGCTGTATATCATGTGTTTTCTTGCGTGAGTGTGTGTGTGTGTGTGTGTGTGAAAGGAATGAGAGGAGAGATGCTGCAAGAGGTATGAAGACGTGGCGATCGGAGTAAGGAATAAAATGCCAGCAGTTATTTATTTAAGCGCTGGGCAGTATACATATTTAATGAATCAAGTGCACCTGGTGAAAGGCAGATGGAGTAGGGCTTTTGTCTGTAATTGTGGTTGTACTGTGACCCTGCTGTTGTAATGGAAATATGCTTAGCTCAAGAAATGCTCCTCTGTCATGTTAAGAGTCTTTACACACATGTAGCAATCATGCACACACATACACATGCTTGTTAATGGGGACAAAGACAACAACACAGAGCTATAGACAAGCTGTCCGGCTGGTCCGAGAGGTGTTAATGTGATCCTACGGCTCAGCTGGACGCTGTGCAGAACCCTGGTGTTTTATTACAGCACAGTGCAGAGAGAGAGACAGACACCGAGACAGACAGAGAGACAACAGACTGTGTTCTGCTAGCAATGATATAATGGCTTTAAAGGCCTGCACAACCCACAGCTCTTGGGTCAAATAACACACTGAATTGGAGGCATAAAGTAGAAAGAAAGGAACAAAGGATGCTGAATTTAATGGTGAGGCAACAAGAGGGGCACTGACTTGTGCTAGAGAATTCATTTTGGATGCTTATTGATAATCTTGCAGTGCTATAACCACTACTTCATGATAACTCATTTTGATAACAATATAAAAACACAAGTTGGAGATACAGGGCAGCAGTTGAGATCTTGCGAGCAGAGAGATTTGTATGTAACATTTAAAACACACAAGTTTGTACATTTGGAAATACACTAAATATTACACAAATATATAAGTACTGAAGAAAAGTACTAAATAATCTTATTTTATTTACACTACTATTCACAATTTGGTGGTCAGTATGTGAGTGTTCTTTTTTTTACAATTTAATGCTAATTGAATAATACTTTTATTATGAAAAAAATGGATCAAAATAGACTAACAAATGTATAATATATCAAAAAAAAGATTTATATATACACATACATATTCTCTATATATAATATAATATGTTGTAATCCTCGAAAATCATTAAAGTGTCACAGTTTAATCCTAAAATATTAAGAAGCATACATGCACAGTGACAATAAATCACAATATACCATTACTCCATTTTTGTACTTTACATTTCAGTGTCTATGCAAACACAGCTGCGATTACTAATGAGAATGATTTGCTGTTCTGTCTTTGCCAGCCCTAACCATAAAAAGTTATAAAGTTCAAAGAAGACGACAGTTTATTAATCTCTCCATCTGCATCACCAGTGGCACAATCCCAATCACAGGTCAGATCAGGAGCTGCAGATGGATGCAGTGGCCAGTGGTGATCATCAGCATCTCATTACTTTGGTTACTGATAAGTTCACTAATACCCTCGTTAGTGCCCACTCGCCAGCCCTTCAATCACACGCAACTGCTCGATATCCATTAGAACCTGCACTGCCTCCTTTCTAACCTGAGCAAATGCAGATTAATGCACAGGACCGTCTCAGATCAGAGTGTGCGTTGGCAGGGGTAAGTCATGAGGGGATCAGAAGGTGGACCTTTGATCTTATAAAAAGCCCCTCGTCAGATAGCAGCAAGGAATGAAACTGTGTGACGCACCGTAAGTGTGTGATGGAATTAAAGGATAGAATCATACGTCACAGCAGCACCCTGGACACACTCGTTATAATCTTGTTATGCGTGTAATTACACGAATCAGACACTGAAAAGAACACTTTTCGCGACTACAAAAACGTATGCATCACATTCTTAAATAGACAGTCTACCCAAAAATAGAAACTATGTTATTATTTACTCATACAGGTTAATGTCATAAAATGACAGGAGGATGAGTAAATTATGTCTCTTTTCTTTTTTCTTTTCTTTTGGTGAACTATCTCTTAAAAACCAACAAAAAGAAGTTTTTGATCTAAACATACAGCAGCTCATTCTGGCCAAGAACCACCCACTTAGAAAGAAAAAGCTCTCTCTCTCTCTCTCTCTCTCACACACACACACACAAAATTATAAAAATAATTTATTCAT
>JAUCMS010000127.1:17937936-17952917 GCA_032357445.1 Enteromius radiatus
TTGGTTAATGGCAGTCATGTGACTGATGCAAGCCAGATCCTTTTATTTAGCAAAATTTAGATTAATAGTTACATTTTGTTGTTAAAGGGGCAAAGACAGGGCTCCATACGCACATACACATAAAAAAAATAAATAAATAAATAAACCAAGAAAAGGGCACTTGAGGCATCCTGGAGGAAAGGGGCAGCTGCTCAAGCACCCTTTGATAGAATCCAAAATGATCCAGCTAATTTTTTGTTTCATCTGATCATACTGTAGAAGCCAGTCCCATTTGTAGTTCCAGTCCTGTCTGACAACTGAACATACTGGAGATTGTTTTTGAATGAGATATTTTTTTTTCTAACCCCTCTTGAACAACACGTGCTAATGTAGGGGCCATTTGACAATTTTTAAAAAAAGTTTTCTGACCCTGAGAACTGTTTTCTGCAATTCTCCAGCTGTGATCCTTGAAGAGTCTTTAGCCACTCAAACTCTACTTCTCGCCGTGTATTAGGATGATAGAGACACATGTTCTCTTCCAGAAAGCTTAACGTAACATTTTATGTTAATTGTAAATTCTCAATTATTTCCCTGATGGTGGAAATCAAATTTTCACTGCTCTAGCTCTTAAAGACACTTCACTAATGTTACGTTCGTGGTGGAAACAGAGACGAAGAGTCGAAGAATCATTTTCAAAATGCAACATCTTTACTAATTAAACATCAAACACAAGAGCTTGGAAAACACATCCTAACATTAACGATGACGAACACGGACTGACACACAGGGCAAGCTTAAGTAACACAGACAATCAAAGTAAATGGGGAAGACACACCTGAACGGAATACATAATCAACAAAACTAGGTCACGGGAAGCACATGGGGAAACACTGTCAAACATGGAACAAAAACAAACATGGGCAAGTGATACGTATGAATGTTACAACTAATTGGTGGAGCTCAATTATTTGTTTGTTCTCATTGTGTTGATTAAGGAAATTTGGGCTTTGTTTTCCCTCCTATACATATTTCCATGAAACAAGAAACTATGGCTGGATAATTTCATGTCCATAATCACCCTGGAGTGCTCAAAATTGTGAATATGAATGAGAACATACTTTACTTATATATATATATATATATATACTGTGGCGGGAAGAGATCAGCATTGCCCTGGAAACCAACAAAGTCACCTGGAACAGATCATCTCGGGCCAATCGGTCACGGCCGGAGGAATATAAAAGACGGACCCAAACACCGCTAAAGTGAGCTATGACTCCAATGCAAACGTGCCTGTACTTACCCGCTCTCTCTACTTACCTTTTTCAGAGTCGCCGTGACCGATGAAGCCAGAGTTCTTGCCTTCTTGCACCGATCACCAGCACCCACTGAGGACAAGAGGAGAGGAAAAGGGATTAGGACACAGAGCACTGCACATATCACGGACTATTTACATTTCTGCCCACCTGCCATTGTCAATAAATCCACCCTCCGGGTTTTTTTCTTCATCACACTCTTTTGTCTTGTCGTGTTCTCTAGCGCCAGTGGCGACAATACTTTATTTTACTCATAAAAAATTCTAGGGGTGCCAATGATTGTGGTCAACAAGTATTGGAGAAAAACATTTATTTAATCATAAGAATTTCTCCTTATTTTCAATTGTTTTACTTCAATGATAGGTTAGAAGAGTGTGAATTTTTTTAATGAAAGATCAAAAGGATAAACAATGCAGATTTATTTTCACAGCCACCTTTGCTCAGATTTACCAAGGCTGCCAATATTAGTGGAGGGCACTGTATGTGTGAAATTTACTAGCAATTTCTGAATTAAAATAAAAAAAAAAAACACATTCTAAAGGCACTCACATTGCTAGCAGAACCTGATTTGCTCAACGTGTCCCTGGGTCAACATCTTTGTCAATCAGATTTGAAGAACCAGTTTATAGTTGTTATGAAGTTTAGGCTTACAATCAGTGTTTGATGCTTGTACATCAGTGTCAGTCATCTATCACTGAATATGATTTTAGGCATTACTCATGGGTAAGGTTAGATTTAGAGATATAGTCAAAACTAAAATTTTGGATGTCAAACTCTGCAAAATCAGGAAGCGCCACATTGCAAAGCATAAAAGGCCTTTAATAGAAATGTGCTAAATCATTAATGCAATTGTTGAACATGCTTTAGCTTGATACAGCCTTTCTCGGTGTACACTATGATTCATTGTCCGCAAACCTTTTAATAATCGATAGAAAAACAAACCAGCTGGTTAACAAGAGGGAGTGGTTATAAACAACCCACTCACACATCAGTAAACACAGACAAGCAATTCCACATGTATCACATATTTAAAAGTGTCCGCATTCACATTCCAGCTTATAAAGAAAACTCACAGAAAGATTTGCACTTAATAAAACAAGCCGTTCCATTACATTTTACCAGAAAACAGTATTTGTTTTTACAATACTGACATAATAATTAGATCCTCTGAAAGCACATACAATCAGTGTTTCCAGAAAAATGTTCATGAGTGTACAATGACATTTAATAATATAGCCATTTGGTATTCATAATGTGTGTAATCTGTGTAGCTAATACCTTTATTAATAAAAATCGCAGATGATTTAGATTGCTTTTTGTAAATTTAAGGAAACCAAAGAATAATAATCAAACATTGAAGCAGCTACAGTATCTGAAAAGAGGAATATTATTGTGAAATTGGCTGAGAGTGTGAGGAAGAGACCAATACATCCGGGAGCGACTCCGACAGCTGACTAACCCTGATTTTTATTTAGCTCTAACCATGCGTAGTTACCTTCCTGCTGCTGAAAATAAAACATGGGTTGGTTTAGTGGTTAATTTTAGACATGGAGATGTACAGTAATCACTGTCACAATGTAGTAAAAATAAAAAAATGTGTATGCATGTGCCTTTTCTTATAATCTCTCAAGTTAAATCTTTCATGAACTGTAATTGCTCCTTTCTAATTTACTAAATTGATTAACATGAATGTGGGCATTTTTATAGGTCAGACAAAATGAAGCTGAAATTGAGAGTGGACAAACATAAATAAAGTTAAAAGTAAAAAATGTGTCCAGTGGCAAGACATTACAACGAGGTGGGTCATGATTGTCATAGCTCCCTCAAAGTGACTGGAACTGAATCCATGCATGTACAATAAGAGCTGGGAATACATTGAAAGATCTTCTATATTTGTTATTTATTTAATTTATTTTTGGGGGATATAAATACACTTAAGGGAACTAGCTTTCTAGGTTAATTGTTTGACTATGATTGAATGTTTATTGGTGTGTGAGCAGGTTGTTTATCACAACTCCTGCTTGTTAACCCACTGTTTTTCATCTACTGATTGCAAATCAAATTCAAATAAAAATAAAGCTTTTGTAGACAACGGATTGTCAGGCTTGTGTATGAAGCACTCAGGCGAAGACGAAAGCTGTGTGTGAACATAAACTTTAACAAAGTAAATAGCAGACAATCGAACAGGAACTGCACACAACATAACCTTAATAACTGACAGCACAAGACAAAACTCAAAGGGCTTATAAACAAGACTACATTAGGGAGAACTCAACAGGTGACGAAAAAAGGTGGTGAGGGTAAACTCATTCAACTAAACAAGAAACGGATTTACATCCGGGGCTCGTTCTTCATACCTTGCTATCTCAGTTAGCTGGATTAGATTGTTGTGGATTTGTCCTTATCTTGGATCGTTCGGTTCTTCGACGCTCATCCAGAACTTGCTGTCATAGCAACAGGTCCGTAAGCTTAAACCTGCTTGGAATTAGGCTGCGCTCCTGGCGGGTTATGATTGGTTGAAATGGCGAGTTCACATCTGATTGATTAGAGCACGACTGATGCGGACTGACTCACGTGGGAAAAGAAAAGTATCTCAAACTGTAGAAAATAATTATGATGATATATATATATATATATATATAAATATAAATAGAATATCATATCTAGGAAAAAGCATGTAACATGGGCAGCACTAACGCATTTAATTTGTTCGCTACTTTTTGCCAGCCCTCTCTCCTGGCTTTTGCAGCATTTGCTGTGCCTGGTGTCTTTATTAAAGTTTGAAATTTACGACGGCGTTTTAGTGCCACCAAAAAAACAAAAAGAATCTAAAACTACGAGATTGAAGTCTAATATTTAGAGAATAAAATCTTTAAAGAAGCACTAAGAGCTTAAAGAGCACCCGGAGATATTCTCTCTCAGTTTTATAGCGAAATAAAAAAAAAAAAAATCTTATTGCTTTTGGGTGGCACACTATTAACGAATCCAATGGAAGACATGAAATATTATTTCCAAGCATATTGTCCCTGCAAATATTACCCATGATATAATTTTGCTAATAATCCCACATAAATGGCTTTGTAGTGTATTAAAAGGGTTAAATAAGAGAGCTACAATGCCCCCAAAGGAATGTCGACTGAGTGTGTGAGCTGGTGTTAAAATAAAAAGGTGTTCCTGTTTAGTCTTTTAATAAATATCTTAATCTTGATATTAAGCGGTTTCTGTGAATTCTTAGATCTCATCCCAGTAAGATGAAGCGGCCACAACAATATTCAAATATGCCTAAATTCATTTAATCTAAATTAATCTAATTTTAGATTATTATTATTTTTATTTATTTATTTTTTTTTTTTGGTGGCACAAAAAAAACCTTGTAGTAATTCTCCACAACCCTCTAATAAAATCTCTTGCTCCGCTTGAGAAAAAAAAAAAATTAGCTTGCTCTTTTGACATTTCATCAACCAATCGAAGGGGTTGTGATCAGCGTTTCTATTATTGATACATATCGCTTTTTAAACCAACACACGAATGAGCAATAATCGTAATTAGCACGATGATCTCATCTTAGATGTGTCAATTCATCTCGGATATATCAAGCGATGTATGAAGAACGGACCCCAGAAAAGGAAAAACAGGAACACATGACATCCAAATCAAAACTAAAGTGACAGACAAAACAACAGACATGCGGTGTGACACGGATGTACACATATTCTCTCTCACATATTCACTGAGTACCAGTTGTTTATACCCATGTAGAACACCAAGACTTTCTTTGAAAATTGTTCAAAGGTAATTTTTTGGTGTGTGCTTGTGTTTGTATGTGACAATACTTAATTTACTAACACAAAAAGTGTTTATTTATTTTAGCACAAGCATATTTGTATCAAAATGTCATTTTTTGGCTGAAGCCATAAACACATCAAGCAGATGCGTTAAAAGACAGGTATTCATCTGACAGTGCAAACAGTGTTGTCGCCTCCTGCTTGTGTCTTTTTGGTGTTTTTATTTTTTGGAAGAAGTTTTAGTTTTTGACAGTCACATTGACTGTGAGCCGTTGTTTTGGAACAGAAACTGAGGGGGATCTATCAGTCTCTCTCTGCTGAATATTAACATATTTAGATCAATTCTGCTGGACAGCTCAGGCATAAGCATTTCAGCTAAAAAAACACACACACACACACAAAAATAAAAACATGAGACATGCTCTGTGGGACTGCAGATTTGCAGAGAACAAACGTCTACCTCAGAAACACTGCAGTGGCACCATTTTGAAGATCTAATCCTCTATGACAGTCACCCTGAGAATATTACCCTGTGAACCCCCCACACTGAGGATTCAGCCATGTGCGGAGATCACTTGCTGTGCTTACACAAAGCTTTAAGCGGGACATTCCCTTGCAGATGGGGATTGAGGCTCCTCTCATGTTCACTGAGAAAAGTCCACAGTGGGTTTCCTATCTTCTAATTAATAAGTGGTTTATGTGGTCTACACCCAATAAGATTGGTACAAAAGACGTTAGAACAGCCCTTCTAACATCACAACCAAGGATCTCAAAACGCCTCAGGGAATGCACCACTGCACCAAAAGCGTTTTGTTCTAGAAATTTAATTGCACAATCTACAGACTTGTTCCTGTGAGTATTACAACATAATGACTCAGTTCCAACATGAAATTAAAAGGAAAGGACTTTTCTATGAGTTGAGATAATCTTAATAGAACAATATTATTGTAAAGCAAGGAGTCCTGCTCAGCTTTCAAGTTCATTGCAATTATTTGGTGATTAAAACTCCCATTGGTCTACATTGTCAGACATAGTTCAACACCTCCAGATACTAGATTTATTTAGCAACACCATCCATAGGGGATTCCGTAGACCTTTTCTCTGAAGGGCAGTGTAGGCCGTTCTGCAGAGACAACCAATTTTCTTTATACACTATGTGGGATGAGCATCGAGACGTGTGATGTATTTCTATTTTTGATGTGCAATTTCTAACTGTTTACATGCATAGATTTTTCTTCCATCTGAATAAATGCAATCCATTTACAGATTTCAAAAGTACAATTTATGTTCACCCTAAATTCTGCAATCAGACAAAAAGAGTTTATGTGCGTCATATACATTCTGAACACAATTTCAGCGCATGAAATGAACAGAATTAATGTTACCATAACAACTGAAAGCGGCCTATGAGTTAGTCAAAAAAAAAAAAAAAAAAAACGCAGCATGAATGAGAGTACAGTATATGCAAGAAAACAATACAGTATGAAGGAAAAACAAGATAAGAAAATACACCAATATCTACTTTTCTAATGGATTTGGCATTGGTTTAAAATGCATTTATTCTGCAAAGAAAACACACCACAATATGCAAGGTATTTTTGAATCTGATTATGAAAGTTCAGAAAATCAGTTTATATTATCAGGCTGCATGAAAACTGTTATTGTGTTAATTCGAAAAACATTGTAATATCAAGCCAAAACCCTTCATTTAATAAGGATAAGGAAGAGGTAATAATTAGTAACCATTGAAACTGTACTTGTACTTGACAGCCTCAATTATGCAATAAAATGGCCCTGTAAGTGTATATGCTGTGAATTATCACAAACAGACAAAGTGGAAGAGTAAAAGAACGAGGGAGGAAGAGGTTAGAGAAATACAGATAAGCAGAAAGAGAGTGAGAGAGGAATATAAAGCACTGGGACAAACAAATGTGAGTTATTGATTTATTGGGGGGAATAGTCTATGTGACAGGTGCAAGATTGATCAAATGGAAGGTTATCCTTACTCACAAAAGCAAGCTGTTTGCCAATATCCATCAGTGCAGATTCAAAATGCCTGCAACAACCCTTGACATTCAAACACAGTGCAACAATTTGTGTGAAAGGCCACATAACAAGATGAGAGGCTTATGTTAAAAGGAGGGAAAGTTTGATTTATTTCGGAGGGCATGAGAAACACTACTAGTCAAGTGAGGTTGTCACAGTTATTCGTTATATAGCATGGCCATCGCTGTTGTTTCTTTCAAATTTGTCACAGCTTATACATTTTCTCCTTTGTTTCAGTAATACTGAGTGGAAATTGTATTTATGTTATTGAAAAAGTGTTTTTTTAAAAACCCTCATAAACCTTTAAATTGATTCTTTTAGCAGATGCCTTTATCTGAAGCAACCTACAAAAGTGGAATATAACACAAGCACTTCTTTCTAAATAGATTATAACACAAAAAAAAATCCAAAGTACTGCGTGACAAAGGATAAGGTTAACTTGCTGCAGATCAAGTGCATGCAGAACTGTTTCCAGTTGTGTCTTGTAAACTCTTTAAGATTTTAAAGAAAAGTTTCACAATTGAATGGAAATGAAGAGGACAAGGAACGAGAGAAACATTTCTTCCCATTATTCTTGCATCAGTAAGTGTGGAGTGTACATTCAGTGGCCACCAATGCTTTAAAACTGATCCAGCTACTGACATACAGTGAAGCAAGACAAAGAGATGTGTGACTTGGGCCCTCTTAAGATTGCACAGACCCTAAGTGGTTGTCAAACTGGAATGACAGGCAGGTCTGAACGCCATCAGCCTTGGTGGAGAAAAATCTCAACAAAAATAATGTGCCTGGATGTTTGGACTAAGTGAGGTTGGACACATTGATTGAAATATGCTAACCCCTGAAGCTCTCCAGTGGTAGCAGATGTGACTTAGACTCTCGCTCATTCAAGTTAACTTTGAAGAACCTACCTGTGAGGTAGGACTCAAACCAGCAAGTGCAGTTCCTGTGATGTTCAGTGCAGAGAGGACAGAAAGGGTCATGCTGACATACTGCACAGGTGGCAGACAGGTTTGGTTCGGACGTACACAGCTGATAGGAGAGCAAATCGCCCCACTTGAAGGGTTTCAGCAAACAAGAGCTAGGCAGTTGCCACGAAATGCCCAATTTTGAGGCCTGATTGTTTGTCATCCAGCAGGCTGTTCTGACAAAGAAAAGGAGAGACCAGACTAACAAAAACTCGTTCAAGGGCTTTTGCGAGGAACAGGAGGATTCTGGTCCGTAATCTTCCACTAGTGGGGAGTTAAGAGTGTTTTGAGCAGCGAGGTTAGTTCAGCCTGCTTAAATGTGCTGGGAAGGATGCCAAGGACAAGTGATGCGCTGATGATTTGTGTGAATGCAGGGAGGACTGTTGCCTTTTACAAGATGGGAGTGTATCTGAGTTGAAGTGAAGGAGCTTGAAGACATATATAACTTTGGTGGATGTGTAAAAGTGGCTGATGTTTGTTACCACCTTATCACCTTAAAAGTACTCAGCAGTCGGTGAAGTGGTGGTGGTGGTGGAGGGCAGAGGAGGGAAGTCAATGTCTTGAACAGGTAGTGGGAGTTCAAAGTCATGTTGATCTTGTCATAGTGCGACGTTGGCAGCTGCAAAGTTGGCAGAGACAAAGCACAGAGACTGATATATACTCAAGTCAACAGCACCTTTAGATTTGCCCTATTTCCTTTTAGCTGCCCTGAGGCTTGGGGGATTTTGTACATGTGTATAGGTATGCTATGTAACTATATTTTTATATATTTGCATAGACATAGATTCAGTGTATTTAACCTATAATGTTAAAATAATACTATTTTTGGTCCCACTTCATATTAGGTAACCATAAGTACTATGTAATTACTAATGTAAGTACATATTAGTTAACCCTCTGGGGTCGGAGGTGATTTTGGGGTCCCTGAGATGTTTTGACGTAGTTATTTCAGCTACTTATAACATACTATTGACCAACACAAAATTGTTTTTGTATACAGCAGAAACTCTGCTACAATATGTGACCAGGATGGATCTACATGTTTGCATTTTTTTTTTTTTATCTAGTCATCTATTGGTTTTCTAATATAAAGGTGCCCTTAGCACAATGTCTTAAGCTTTAGACAGCTGTACCAGGGAATGACTGTTTTAGTCAGTGAGAGACTTCTGTCATGCTATAAAAGAAGGGGAAACAAAGAAGGTGTGAATGATAAAATATCTCAAGTCAGCCAGTGCCTCTACCCCCTTGCAGCTACACCAAAAAGAGTGGTAGGATCCCGTAGGAATCGGACTAAATGGTCTATTAATTTCTCAGTGTTCTTGTTGACAAAAATCACCATTAGCTTTACGTTGGGGTGGGACATGCTAGGAGAGAGCTGTAAAAAAAAGTGGGGGATGCAATTAATCTCTGTGATCTGAAATCCCTTTCTCCCATTAATCTTTAATTGTAAATGAGAAGAGTATGTGAAGCTGTGGCGGTCTGTCAGAAGTGGGGGAGAGTGCCTGGGGGGATGTGCTCCAGAGGCCATATTATCTGATTGAGCATAACATATCTAACAGCCACAACTTATGCCTCATTATGACCTCCTACCTTTTTAAAATCTTTGTTGGGACCCGGTCAGCATGACTTGCATTTCTTACCTCAACACACCTGTTTGAGGAAATGTCAAAAGGAGTCTACAGTGCTATTTTCAACCAGGGCTCTTTGGAAAAACATAATGTAGCCACATTATATTAAGTTTGCTGCACTTTCAAAGTGAAAAATCCAGTGAGTGACACTTCATGACAATTTTATCCAAAACAGATGTGAATCTGTAATGTTTGATTGTGTTGCTTGTTGTACATATCGTGAAAATTAAATATGGTTAAAAAAGGCTCTATTACGTTTCAAAATAATTGTTCAAAATAACACTGTTAACAAAAGCAAATGTGTGATAAGAAAGCAATTTATGATGCATCCATTCCATTTTAGTTTGCTTCTAGTCTTTGGCTTGTCTCATGTTTTACAGGACTTGTACTGATATGGGATTATTTTTGTGCCAATAAGAATGAATGTAACTTTATAAAACTGAACGTAACTTTCCAAGAAACGATCAAAAATATGCCACTGCAAAAGAAGAAAAACACAATGAAAATGAAAAAATGAACTACACAAATTTAAGTATTAATGTTATTAGTGTTTCACCTACGGTCGTGTCTTAATAGTTTTTTAAAGATGAGCTCCCAGGAGAGACACGGAGCGGCATCATCTTCCACCTCAGCTTGTCCCTCAGGGCAGCTTGAAGTAAGTTTGTGTTGCTAAAGTAACGTTAATCAATAACATTGATAAAAGTTTTATTCATGTACAGTGTGCAACAGTTATTTTGCGGGTTTACTTTGTGGCTCATTATTTTGAGGCATTTTGTCCACGGTGGTACACAGCCCTCTCACAGCGTATTGATGAACCGATCTATCACCTTTGTGGATCAGAAATTTTCAAGCAGTCATGCTACTTGTATAAGGAGCATCGCAAATAAGTGACGTTGTGCTCCCTGTTCCGTGCTTCAGCGCAGTTAGCGCTCACACTACATGCAAACCGCGCATGAGCCCAACTGAACCTGGTTCTGGCCCACCTCTTCCAAGCGGGACAGGGCCAGCTAAAGGAACTGCACACGGGCACGGTTTGGAGCGCTCACACTAGTCAAACAAACCATGCTTTGGCGGTCAAACGCACTTGGGCACGGTTTGGATTGCCTAGTGTGAGTACATTGCTGACGTAATTTGCTGCAGTCATCATAATATTCATGAAAAAGTTTTTTCTAGTAGCTGGCAACTGCTGTTAATTGTATGTATAGTATGCACAAATGTAGATAGAGGCTTTTTTTTTCACTGAGTTCATATAATGCTAATTTTAGTAGAATAAGTTTGAAGTTTGTAGCAGCTTCAAACAATCCTGAAGGTTTGATTCACAATGATGCAAGCAGCAAGCTTGTGGACAGAGAGTTCTTTATTGAGCCCTTGCTCCCTTTCAGTTGACTAAAATATAAGGGTACTTTGGGAATGAGGTTATTAATTTTGCCTGGACAGTTGTTACCGTGCCAGTCTTTTTTTTTTTTTTTTTCTGCCATTCTCTGCCCCTCTGACACCCGTTCTCAGGACAAATCTGCAATATTTTTTAGCATGACAGATAATGAATTCTGGCAGCTAAAGCAGAAACACAAACGCTGGATACAACTGCAACAAATTGAGACAGAGGGCATGGTGTGTCCAAACATTACTGACTTGCAAATGATTTCAGGGGATGTTTATGAAACAGCGGCACCAGCAGACTGTGTAACACGCTTAAAATGAGCCCGGACCAAACTGTAAAACTGACACCTTATATTATCCTACAGCTAAGTCGAGCGCATAATGTCTCCAACCATCCGTCATAAAATGAAAGCACGGTCATAAAGCATTATTTCAGATGTTTTATTTTCTTCTCTTGTTTTGAAATCAGAAAAGCTTTACAACATCGTCCCCACTAGTATTTGACAGGAATGGCACTGGCCCATTGGGAGACTAGTGAAGCATGTTTATTGGTCATTTTTATGGCTGTTTATTAAGTATTCCCTAAGGGTTCCCTACAACCCATAAAACATCCGTCTGACTGAAGCTCTTGGGAATCTCATGCCACTGTCATAGACAAAGATTGACTGCAAGTATAGGGTATTTCTTCTGACTGATGTTTATTGTTTCATATTATGACCACAGATCCTGAATGGACGCGGACCAGCACTTTATACGAGAGGTATAACATGCAATTAGTTCATCAGGATAGGATCTATGTCGACCAGAAGCCACATCGAATTAATAACATGTAACAGATGTGAAACACAACTAAAATGGACATTGCACTCAGTGCTATGATAATATTGAGACTTGACCAAATTCAGCTCCAGATATTCATGCCCTGATGAAAAGAGCTGTGCATCACAGCTTCATGGCCTGACTGGACTGGTGATATATGCCCGCAGTGATGAAGTGATATTAAACACAAGGGAGGTAGACAAACAGAGGAAGGGACAGAATGTGCTGCCTGAACTATTCTTGACTTCATAATGGAGTTGGCTTTTAAAATAAATGCATTGCAGGATCAGTTGTTTCAGTTCTATATACACATTCCTCAGAGCGTAAATGTTTAAATGTTAAAGGTAATGTAGTTTTTTTTTTCAGTGTTAAAATAATCTTCTTTCCTTGCTTGATGTGGATAACTATAAGTGAGCCATTTGTAGGTTAATGTAAGGTTTAGCCACCTCCAGGTAATAAAAAAATGTATAAATAATGCAGCACTTCTCAATATAAAATTATTAGTTATTGTGATTTATTATTATTATTTTTTTTTTTCATATTAAAATTATTTATTGAAGGACTGATTTTTTTCCATCACAGGAATGAGTCATTTCAAAATGTAATAAAATAGAAGACAGTTATTTTATGTATAATTTAGGTACTTAAGGGATAGGAATTTCTTTCTTTTTTCCTTTCTTATTATGTAATGCTTGTAGAAACTTAATTTGTAGCAAATAAATGGATGCAATGTATATAAAACTGATTAAACTAGTGTGTGTTTGCATTAATTTTCAGACTTTTAAACCAAAAAAAAAAAAAAAGTGTTACAACCATCCAGTCTCCATATTTCATGATCATGAGCACTGCTCAAACATTTCAGCAGATGAGCTCAGGCCTTTATGGACTACATAAACACTGCAAACACAAAATTCATAATGTAATAGCAATACAATCTTGGATTACATTACCCTAGAGAAGTAGTTATGGAAAACACATGGTTTTCTACCGCAAAGCTTTAATGTAGAGATGTACCACTGTTCATGTCAAAATCAAATGAACTGAGTAATTTATTCTATCCCATTTTCCTCACCAAATACTCCAGGTTTTGTCCACATTAATACAACATGTTTCAGGATACATACAGGATATTTATAAGCAAATGCAAGAGAAGCAGACTATAAACAAAGCTTTAATGTATATTTCAATCGCCTGCTGGAAGGTTTTCTAACGTATTAGGATTGGATCTGACATGCATCACTGATTACAGCATGGAATCCCATTGCCCACAAGCCGTAATGTAGGGAGATGGAGTGCTGTAATTGGCTGGTAATACAGATTTTTAATACCCAGTGCCCCAGTTTATCTGTTTTTGTATTCACTTTGGGCTCAGTCTTAAAAAGCACCACTAATAACTCTATAGATGATGCCTGAGGAAAAAGAAGAGAGAGAAATGTACGTTCCCCACGTAGGTCACTTTTACCAGCATATAAGATCCAGCTCCGTCCTATACATCAATTAAGGTGGAAACTTGGTGGAAGTCTATATTAGAAATTAAGTAAAATGGGACATGTAATCGATAATATAATGTGCATGAAGCACACAAGATCATTAAACAAATCCTGTTTTTTAGTTGCCAAATTATCAGTTAACTCCCTTTACCAAGTTTACCAAGACAGTAAACATGATGAGCTTTGAACGATAATATGAAAATATATTATATTTATCAGTTAACACAAAACATGAGCAATACAGAGTATTTTTCTTCAAGGCGTGCTTCTCATCATAAGTGATTACCAGACTTTTTTGAAGGCCAGCAAGAAACGGCAAGTCAAAACAACCAGAAGAAGCGGAACAGATTATGACTTTGAGGGAATAAATAAACAAAGCTAATCGAAATGGATCTAAATGCAAGCAGAACGGAGTAAGACAAGTAAAAATGTAAGGCAAGCCCATTCAATAGCACTACTTACAGGCGAATGAGCAGTGTTGGGCATGTTACATTAGTTATAGTTAGTTACGTCTCACAAATAGTAACTAACTGAGTTAAATCATTATGAAAGTAACTAATTACCAGGGAAAGTAACTTTTCAAATATGTCAGATAACTTGAATGTCGCCAATATAAATCTGTTAAATGAATGAAAAGCACATACATTGTTATTATAAATCATTGTGCACTATTTTAAATGTTTCTGTGGTATAATGTGAGAGACAACTATCAAATTCGATATCCGATACTTCTATAATACATAAAGAAGGGCGATGAAACAGATACAGGATGTTCATTATTTTTTTTATTTAATTCAACTTATTTTAACATGCAACTCTGTTAACAAACAGAGCACTTCTATGAGGTAGCTGGAACTATGAAGTATAAATAACATAATTTTAACATCCGATTCCGATAGAGTCTAAAAATCACGTGATTCGGCCCAATTTCCGATCATGGACATCCCTAATCCCAATGCTAACTTTCCCTGGAATTCTGATCACCGCCACCTGTCACTCATTACCCCCCTCATCAGCAGCACTACAAATCCACACACCACACCACAGTCAACATCCAAGCTTGTTTCATTGCAGTATTGCAAAACTGCAAATACTCACCCTGTACTTGCCTCCTTGTGTTCCTCCGTTTCAGTGTCTCTACTCAGCTCCAGGATTCCTTTGTTGTCTCTCCCAAGTCCTCCTTGTGGATGTGATGTGTGTGATGTTGTCTTCCCCAGTCATTGCATCTCCATCGTCTCCGAGTTCCTTCTACACCCCTATGAACCTGTAAATATATAAGGACTGAGTTAATGAACTGTGTTTCTTCCTGGCAAATCAACATATTCTCAGATACGACTGTCTTCCTCTGTTGTCATACCCCGCTGCTGCTGTCAATAAACATTTCTTATTCGACTTACATCCTGCGTAGAGTCCGCTTCTTAACAATAACGTTCATGTAAAATGGTGCATTTTATTTTACAGTACTAATTCTACAGTATACACTTACTGTATACCATTGTCACGCTCAGGTACTACACAGACTTCAGATATTTCAAATAAAGAGAGTGTTTATTGTCATCACAAAAACAGAGAC
>JAUCMS010000127.1:17953017-17970620 GCA_032357445.1 Enteromius radiatus
GGTGTTAGTAGTCTGGTGATTGGGAGCGTGTGATTGGCTGTGACTCTGGTGTGGTAGGTGCAGATCCAGGAACAGGTACAGATGTGACAACCATCTACCATTAATTACTCAGTAAGTACCTTGGTCTATGTTTTTACCCTTTAACTTGAGTACCACACAACGTATTAATACATTAACTAACAGGTACATACATCATACTTACATAATAAGCATGTGGAAATAGGACTGTAAAATACAAACTAATTACCATGCTGTTAAGTACAGTTGTGTGTCTTAATTACCATGTACATACACTTCAGGTAAGTACCTTGTGTTACACTCATTTGCCTGTAGGTACAACATATTTACCATGTATGTACCAGGGAGGACACATACTGTAAAATAAAGTGTTACTGTCCATTCATTAAGCATAAGTTAAAATGAAACTGATAGAAAGAGAAAATGAACTGAAGACAGTTCCCTTACTAATGTCCTTGTATCCTCCAGTATTTCATATATGGCAGTATCAGCATGAGGGGCACGTTGCCGAAGCAAGCGATGAGATCAGTGTGTCCTTCATAATCTTGTTCAAGCTCACCCTGTCCTCCCCAGCTCTGTCACTCATTCAATATTCCTCCTTTCTCTCGCCCCGTCATGTCGCCTCCCCCAGCACCCGTTTTGCACATTCGCTCAGTGTTAACAGGAATCAGCAGTGGAGTGTGGTGGGGTGATGATGCCCTAATGAAGATGAATATTCAGCTGCTTGAGAAAGGTTCCTGGAATGATTCCCAGCTTGTGCCTGCTGCCCCTCTGAAACTGGCAGCACAGAAAGAGAGGAGAAGAAACCAAGACTCAGAGAAAATTGTACAGCTCTACACAATGTCTCCATTTTGGATTGAATGTAGTCAAAATGATGATGCTTTTGACTTAAAAAAAAAAAAACATAAACCAAAATAAATCAAATTAAATAATAAAATCAAATAAAATAAATGGATATGTTGTTCTTACAAAATAAATCTGACAACTGTGAAAAAAATAACGAAAAAAAATAATTTTATTGAATTACCATCCTGGTTAACTCAGTTTTTCATAATTAATCAAATGTCATAACAAGTAGCCTTTTTTTCACAAATTGAGGTAAATACACAGAAGGTACACAGAAGGTACACAGTGTCACACACAAATATAAAACACTATCATGGTAACAGACTGAAATAATGAAGGAAAAAAAAAAACATTAATAAAATGATGTAAGATGTAACATGAAAACTTAATGTACACAACTGATGAGGGAAATATATTTATATTTATGGTAATCCATCAGATGGTAATTCATGTGTCACAGGATATTCTGGAAATGTCTGTTCGCTTTTTCCTTTTTATTTTTCCATATTATTAAAATTTGATGATTTTACTTATACAATCTGCATATTTAACAGATATATTACAGTTTTTTTGTTTTAACTGTAAGGGAATGTACTGTTAAAGAATCAACAGCTTTTTACAGTAGCATTTTTAAAATCCTTTTTGACAGTCTTTGGCAGGCAGCTGAGCAGGGAATGTTTATTCAGTCAACTATACATTTGCACATGACACAACTCAAGCACCAATTAATGAAGCAGAAAGAGGAGGAGACAAAAAAAGAGCAAAGCTAAATGTAGGTGTAACCGCATGTCTCTCAAGGTCACATATTAACATTATGTGTGTGTGTGTGTGTGCATGTATACATAATTTATACATTTTCAAGAGTATGTGTGTATACTTCCAGTATCTAATCTATGAAAAAGTACTTTGTATAGAATTTTTAAACAAAAATAAAACTCACGTAAACCTTTTAAAATAAATAAGACATTTTTTGTCGTTATTTGGTAGAATGAAATAACTCAGATGTACCTTTTATTACCACCTTGTCATTGCTTCTGGCAAGAACGGCTCTCTGTATAAATGTAGCCTATGAACATCTGCTTCCTGTGACTGTTTTCAACATTTGTGCATGATAAAATTAGCTCAGAGGAGGAGGAAGAAGTAGTACTGTAGCTCCACAACTACAGTAATTCTACACACACCTTCTCCAATTCTAAATTAATTAAAAAACGGCTAGTTAAAACACAAGTATCTGTATTATGATGAGAGCTGCAGTTTTACTCACCCCTATTGCTCATGTAGGGATATTCAACTTTCTCTCTGACCTGACAACAGACTGGCATGTAACAAGCATTAAAGCTGTCATCAGCTGTAGATGGCATGTACATTTCCCCAAACAACCTTCCATGTACTTCATGTCATCATCCCAATCATACCGTGTGGGCAGAAGAGCTCAAATGTCAAAAATGTAACCTAAACCTGCCAAATAATCTCCCCGAGAAAGTTGTGACAGCTATAATGCATCCAGATAGTATGAAAACCTTGCCCCAACCTATATATGTCCACTCATCATCTTCTTACTTTGAAACCTCTCATTTTCTCTTCCTGGGATTTAATGCTTCTTTATAGTGCTGAGCAAGCTCTCTGGGATGAGAGGGCCAGGGACTTAGCCTCTGTTGTCGTTGCAGTCCGGTGAAGGGAATTGGCAGATTATTTGGTCAGCTGCGATCAGTTCCACCACAGATTAAAAGTCTCAGAGTTCCCCAGGACGTGCCCTGAGTTTATACTTCTTCGTAAGTCCAAAGTCAGATGAACAGTCTGTGGTGAAACTGGTCTAATATCAAGAAATGGAAAACCATGAAGCTCTTTAGTTGGTGTAGAAGTGTGTGTTTTAAGGAGCCTTTATTGTTTTTGAATTCTTTGAGTGAACACTAACCACCTTAGTGCATGAGCTACTGACTTTCAACTCCACTTTAAAAGAATGTTATAATGCAGTCCAATTTTATCCCTAATTTCAAGCCCAAATATAAGAAGGTAGAAACTGAAATATGAAGAAAGGAAGTGAAATAGAGAGCTGAAATACTAAAAAACCCACGCTGTTTTTTTCCTTTTTCTCTTTCCTAATGTAAAACCCTGATGTGTGACATTTCATATAAAAGACTATCTTGTGAGGATTATTCTACTTTGTAGTTCTGCTGCGCCACACAAATGTATCTATCCTATAATCATAGTACCACAAATGAGTTATAAGAAAATGTCATCCTAAAATTCTAAAAGAACAGCAGGCAAATGTGAAGAATACAGTATGTATCAACTTCCGAATTAGCAGGTAATGCCTGAGATAATAATGTTTAATATAGTTTGTAATCAGTCTTGAATGTAAAGTAATTCTAGTGAGGGTCAGGCTGCTCACAAGAGTTTCTGAAGACTCAGAAATATTATATTAACAGTCTATTCTTAATTACATTAACAAGAATTAATGTGGTAACACTATAATCTTACAGTTACACCTATTAGTTGATTATTAGCATACATATTACTAGCATATGAGCCATTTATTAGTGTTACTTATGCACATTATTAATGCTTTATTTCACATGACCTTATTTTACATCCATAATCCTACCAATACTTAACTTAACAACTACTTTACTAACTTTTAATAAGCAGCACATTAAGGGAAAATGATTGAGGGAAAATGTGCAGTTAACAAGTTTTACCTTTATGGTTATAAATTACGGAGCAGAATGGAAAGCTAATTTCAAATATCAAGGGAGAGCAACTACTAGCTAACATTTAACTGAGGGATTCACAATATTTGTGTTAATTTACAAACCAAAATGATATGCGATGAATGCATCAACTGGATGAGAAAAATAAAACTCTTATAAATAAATAAACACACATATAAAAATCATATTAAGTTTGCACACTGAACAGCATAATAGGCCCCATATATATCTTACAGAATCAACATATATATCAACACAGAAATAAGCTGTTTTCTGTGAATGTACGAGACTTCCGGTTCATTAGCCACTGTAGGGAAATAACAAGAGAATAAGAATGTGCAGTAAACGTTCAAACTGTTTAAAAAGTAGTGTCCATAATTACATCAAATCTTAATTGTCCATGCACACTATGACAGAGAAAATCCAAGAAACTGAAGCGAAAGAGAGAGAGAGAGAAAAAAAAAAAAAGAAACACGCAGGCATCCACCATACAATGAGAACTTCAAACGGTAGTGTACTTTTTGGAATCAGACCATTTTCCTGCTTAATTTAAAATTCTTTTCACACACTTAAAATGATCTTGCACATTCATATCCATCAGATGCTCTGTCAAAGCTCTAGTGTAAGCGCCCTAAGCCGTTTGCATAATCTATGCATTCAAAATGTTAATTATGGAATGAAGAAACAAACTACAAGCCCCTCAAGTAATGCTATAACAGAACATTTTGAAATAATTCGCTTCATGTTGCATTTAAAAGGAATGCGAAACCTACAACAAAGGACTTTACAGTAAGAGTGATGAGACAATGCATTTTTCAGATGAGCAACAGTGATCATGCAAAACAAATTACAACCAGGTGAGTAAATCAAGGAAGTTATGCATTTAAAGAACCAACCTGCTCTCAGCCTCAGATGACATCCCACAGACAGAGGAAAGAATAATGAATCAGGACAGAGTAAAGGCATAACATTTTCTTGGAAACAAAGTCTAGTAAGCAATGTTTCAGGTGGAAATTAGCACTTAGCACAACAATTCTGACTACAAGACATCTATTTTTGCTTGTTTTTCTTTTCTTTTTTTTAACCGTTTTCTCTACTTATTTTTTTGGTGTCTTTGAGTGAGCATGGAGAAGTGCACAGCTAGGAAAGAACACTGAGACTTAAATTATAAGCTTAGACACTAATTGGAAAACACATAATAGTCTTTGAATAACAAAAAGTAGAAAAAAAAAAAAAAAACAGGCAATGAAACAGAGGCAACACTAACAAAAAGTAACTGTTACCTCACACAGTTCTCTGGTCTCTGACCAATTAGGCAGGTATTGAGTCAACAAGATGTAATACAACTTGGGCTGTCAGTTTTGTCACAGTTGATTCACATCTAAACAACGTTCTTACAAAAAAAACTAAACAAAACTAAACTAAAAGTAACACTGAACAACAAAGAATGTTTAAGGGAAATGCTATAGTTCAGAGGACAAGTGAATGATCTGTTCTGCTTTTTTTTCTACTCAAGCACCATACACTGATCATCTGATATCCACATCTGCTTTGATTTACATGCAACATTAGGAATATTTTTGCATCATACCACAAAAGTAAGTAAGAGAACACACACTAGTACTTCTGCATCACCACAATAAAACCTTATTTTAAAATGCCTGGGCCTATGTTTAAAAATTCATGAGGACATGAAGGAAAAAAAGTCCCGAAAGTCTCCAAACGAGGAGAAAGATCTGCAGATAAATGTGGTGTCTGATCATGATGCCATTGTATTTGTCACTATCCATCCCAAGAGGCTTATAATGCAGTTTAATGTAAACAAGCTGATAACAGGCCAGCAGCCCAGACTTCACCTCACTGGGGACAACCCGGCAAGATTTATATAGACTGTCAAGCTCATTTGTGCATGCAGTTTGTATTTTTGGACAGAATTTGTTTTTCTGCAAGTACAGCTTCACAACAGAACAAAATGTTTTACAGTAAATGATCAGGTCTACTTTCAATCCCAGCAGTATTCTTTTCTTGCACTGTATAAACTTGACATTTGAACTTGAAATGTCTAAGATACTTTGGTGTGACTAATATTCTCAAGTAAGAAGTACTGTATTCATCAACTTTTCACAACCCATTTCTACCTCTGCTGCAGAGCGAGTTGTTCCATCTATGAATGAAGATCCTTGGCTGCTTTATATTTTCTTCCGCAGGCAATTGTACCATCAGATAAATTTAGATTTGAAATTCCATACCTCTACAGGAATGCCTTTGAACTGCAGACTGAAATCTAAACTGCAGTAGATTTTGAAAGTGTCCTTCTAGATTTAAACTGTGAAGTGTCTCGAAGGCACAGCACATGCTTCTCCGTCAGTATGTGTACAGCCAGTGGCAACACGTGAGAATGGGTTCTGTGACAATTTCAACTGTAAACAGCGAACTTGACAAAAATCTAATTAAGCACCGCAAGCGGCTTGTGGGCCATAGCAGATGGGTATTCAGATCAAAGCAGTGAGATCGACTGTTTGTGGTTTCCCGAATGTTAAAGACAATACAGCAGGGCAGTTACTGGGATATGCTTTTATTCTGAGGAAAACAGTGCATAATTAATTTCTTGAGATTTTTTAAACATCTATTTTTTTTTTACAAAATTGTAATTAACACTATAATAACCAAACACAATGTTCTAGCAGCACCCTTGCAACCACCTAGAACAAATCTTTGACAACAACAGCTTCACATTACTCACATATTATACAGATGTTGTTTCCAGTTTATAGGTTCTAAGTAATAAATTGTATGTATTTTATGTATGTACACTTATATGTAATATTTGCAGTCGACTGATATATAGCCATGGCCTATATTGGCCAACATGTAGAATTTTTCTAAAGATTTTCTTTTTGGCCGACGTGTTCGAGGCAGGACTTTTATTTTGATAGCACATGGTGCTCACTGCTCAAATTCTCTGTCCTCGTTTAATACTTCTGTCTGATACACCTCCCCATCGCAACCCAGGCACTGTTCGAGGCAGGACTTTTATTTTGATAGCACATGGTGCTCACTGCTTAAATTCTCTGTCCTCGTTTAATACATCTGTCTGATACACCTCCCTGATCTGGGGCCCATACTGGACTGAATTCGGGGTTGGGACCCGATTGGTGCAGACTAGGAACCGGAAGACTTTTGTATGGCTCTCCTGGCCCTGAAACTGGAACCGAAAGGGAAGAACACGGCTGAGACTCGTTACTGGCGGGCTAGGAACTGCAAGGATTTTGCACGACACTCTCAGCACTGATTCTCCAAGACCCGACCGTTCGACTGACTGGTAATACTCTGACACAAAGTCCTTGAACGGCGGATCTTGGAGAACAAGCGCACCGAGCTCAGCTGTGAATGCCATCTCCAAAAGTGGTCTGTTGTTCTGTAACGGTTAGGTGCTATAGCTGTCGCGATCTCGCTTCTCAGTTGGCAAGGAAACACAGAGATAAGGGTTCCAATGAACGTAAAACATTTAATAAAGAAACACAGGATACAGGAAAACTGACAAATGTGCAGAAATCAAAGCGGACATCAAACAATCAACGAAACTTTAACAACAGACACTGAGCAATACACAGGACGTGGTATAAATAGACAGACTAATCAGGACATAACATGGGACACCTGGAAGACACAACTGGAGGGGAGTGAACACTGATGAGAGGGGCGGAGATACAGGTAGAACAAAACACATGGCAGAACGAAAACAAACACAAAAATACAGAAGCACATGGACGACACGACAATGTAAGTGTACCACCAGCAATTACCAGGCCGCTGGTGACCCTTGCAAGCATTTGTAATAATATGTAATGTACACAAAATGTGTAATGTATTGTAACAGTTTTATGAATTAACCAATAACATGTATACTATAAGTAGACTACTTGTTTTATTTGCTTGTTTCATTGAGCCTGTGTTTGTAATACACTGAAATATTGCACTGGACAGTCAGTCAAAACAAGGGACTGCAGAAAGCAGCAACTGCCTTTAGCTGTTGTTTCACATTTTGTGTCCTTTCCTTAGCACCGTGTTAGCAATGCAGGTGTTGTACTTGCATTTTGAATGACACAAGAATACTAATTTGTTTTGTAATAAGATCTTTGAAGTGTACAGCATAACAGTCACAGAATCGTGATGCACAATTCCTCTTTCAATCTGGCCTCAAACACTGCACCAATGCAATGGTCTCTCTTCCTTCTCAATCTTTTCACACAAACACACACATTCTCAATTCTACCTCCATTTTTCATTCTTACAAGACAGTTTTGGTTACACATCCCTTGTGTATTCCTGTTCAGTATTTTGTTTCACTTTTTAACTGGATGTTTTGACCAGCAGTTTTGTGTCTTACAGTATGTGACAATGAAGGCTTCCACATAACAGCATTTAAAGTGTAGCGATCCTTAGGAAATGGAAGACCCATTGCAAGAGGACCACTGGGACTGGGAAAGGTCTTTGCGTGGGCAAAAAGGTGTAGGTCTTATTCACAGAATTTAAATTCTTTAAGAAATGATTTATGAGATAGAATCCCATTACACCCAACTCGACCTTACAGATATACACCAATATTTAAAGCTAAGGGAAATATTTTCATCAATTTGAGGTAATGCTCCAAGGTGGGTCAGTGCCCAGACATCCTTTCTTGAAACCCTAACACAACACAATGCTTAATGCAATACTTAATTCAAAATACAGGTAAAATACCTGTCAACCATTAATATAGAAAATTCATTCTTAATTGCATGGTACACTGGGCTTCATTTTTTACAGACTTTTCTTTTCTTGTGCAGTTTTATTTGCTTTATCTTTTTTTTCCCCCAGTATACTGTTTTTAATCAATTGTAATTTAATTCTGTGCATGTCATGGAAAACCTCAATAATGGTTTTGCTTTAGCACAAATGTTTTTGAGTAAATGACTGATATTGATGGATTTAACACTCATGTTCTGTTGCCTGTGTGTGTGTTTTCCCAAACAGAAGAAACAGCCACTTGAATGGATATTTGTCACATTTATCTAAATGGCACATCAACTTTATGTATTTATTTATGCATTATACAGTGACATTAGAATATCAGTGTACTAGGTTTTGATCTAGTAGGTGAACATTTTATTTTATTTGGACCATTCTTATACCCAAAGCCATTTCATAAATGAGCAGCAATGCAGTTTATGTATCTTCATAGTGAAATACTAGCTTTGAATCTAAAGCTCATTTTCACATGTCATCTCCAAGCCTAATTATATTTATTATAGATCAATCAATTAATCAATACATGCATGCATGTGCATTCACACGCACGTACATTACACATGTGCTGTATTAGTATTTACATTTGGTTTATTTATTTGACCATTTCTCCACTGGTGTCCTGCCAAAACATTTCCCAGTCTTTCTGATTCATTTGTTTTGAAGTTTTAACACGTCTTATTTAAAAGCACACTCAAGAAAAATGATGCTCAATATCCTACAGAAGTCAAATATAGTTACAGTACTTATGGTCCACATACTCTATGATCCCCTGCACAGAGTTAGAGATGATGTTCGTGAAGAAGTGAAGTTGGCATGAAAGTGCAACGCAAGCTGCAGGGAGAACTAAGACAAGCTTTTAGCACAAGTCCCATAATCCTATTGATCTTAAAGCCTAGAGTCCAGAGTGAGGATCTTATGCCTCTCATAGGGGTATCAGAGCACAAGGAACATCCAGCCAGCATTATGAACACGCCACCTACAGCCCCTCCATCATCTTCCAGCCGCCACTAGAGCCTTTTCCCCTAATTCCCCTCTCCCACTCCCTCGCCCACTGAGTACCATCAATATAAACCACTGTCAGCTCTCACAAACCCAAACATAGCCTCATCTGTAAGCCCTCTTCCTACATATTAGATGCTACTGAACATGGTAACCCCATGGTAAAAGCCATGTACATCAATGTTAATCAGTTCATCTGTGACTGATATGTTATAATGCCATTCCAAGCACAAAGATCTGACCTTCTGTAACTCCAATTTTCCTTTAGCCACCACACAAGAAAGCAGACTCGTTGGCCAAAGGGAAATTCCAAAACCTACCACTGAGCAATCTCAGCAGTGCAGGTGACCTCCCATAGTGCTCATCATCTACCGATGAGCCCCGCTAACCCTTTGGGTTGAAGGCCTGGTGGGAAGGAACAGTGTGACAGCATGTCCTCTCCAACATTTGCCGTTTAAAATGCTATGCGCCACTCCTCCAGTCCACCCTGTCAGTTTGCACTGCCTTCTTGTTGGTATTTCTTAAATGCCAGTGCCAGTCACGAATAGGTCAGAACAGACTATTGCAGCGAGCTTTGTCACTAATAAATGGGAGGTTGGCGGTAAAGTAGGAAATATTGCCCCACAAACAGCTACGGACAACATAAACAGCCACAGGTCCCACATGGCAAAGCATCGCGTCTGGAAAGTGACAGCTCCTCCTGGGAATGAAGCAACACGTGTTCCCTCATAGTAGCACGGTACAATCTAATTTCATACCGAATAGATAGGCTTCCCCTCACTGGCAATCCGAAAGCTTTTAGATGTACTTCTTAATGGGGTTTGGATTTGGGAGCTCAGCCAAAAGCTGAAAGACATGCCTTTTAGTAGCTACACCAAACATGTGACAAAAAAATGTAACCTCCTCACACTTAAAGCAGTGCTTGAAAATCTACCACATGTACGTTCTGCCATGAAACGAGGTGGAGCATTTACGTAACCTTTTAAATACACAAGAAAGTGAAGCGGTTTGTAAACCGTAAATGGAGAGGGTAAAGCACTATATCTAATGAGAATGAAGAGGCTAATGGCCAATAACAAATAATATGAAAGGCAAATATGAAATCAATCAAACGAGGTCTAAAATGTAAAAGTGGCTGGTTCCTTTTTATGCTTTTGTTTCAGTCTGGCTGCTGACAATGTCAAAGCTGAGTCTCCAAAACAGCAAAGCGGCATGAATAAAGTAATTGACTCTGGCGCAGAAGCGACTTCCACGCCGTGGCTAATGGATTCGCGAAAAGCCACACGCTCAGGATTAAGAGAGGCGAGGTGTGAGCAGACTGCGCTCTCTAATGCTAATTAATAGCCATTTAAGGAAGACACTCACACAGACACACAGCTGCCCCAGCCAAGTCAATTACAGCGTGGGAGGAGTACAGAAAGGCAAGTGCTGTCAATCAATGTGACGCTCGCATGCTGGAGTTCACATTTTCTATACTGTGATATTTAAAATAGTATGTGCTAGACAATTCACTTCTAATATCCTCAACGCATAAAAGATGCACAAAGTTTAAAAACTCTTCTGCATACTTTGACAGATAATTAATGATAAAAGTGAAAAAAACCTTGGGGTGCCGACCTATCTGAGTCTTCCTGGCTAGTACTTTAAGAGGCATTCAACAATTGCAGGATTCAAAAATCAAAGAGGATCAAAGGCTGCTATAGTACTGTAGGACAACCACACGGGTTCCCATGGGGATGAATGAGGATTAAAATGAATACTCATAGCCTTGACTTAAAAAAAAAAAAAAAAAAACTTAGCATGATACTCTGCTGAAAAGACCAGAATATGTAGTATTTTATTTGTTTTTCTGTAGATCCCTTAACCAGGGTTCTTAAATAGATTAACCAGATATGTTTTTGGTCAACTAGCTTAATCAAAAAGTCATGCCTGCCGAAAAATACATTTTGTGAATTCATTGTGTTATAAACAGTTTGTCCATGCATGTTAGTAGACTTGTTTTACCTCGTTTCATCATAATGTTGCAACTTGATCTTCCAGTGAAAACAACTTCTCTCTGGTGACATTTGCTAGACGTCTCCACAATCGACCACAAGATGTCAATTGCACTCAAAAAGTACTGCAACGCCCACATCTTCAATTCCAATCAACAATGGTTGGATAGAACCAAGTCCCTACCCTACACTTTTTTTATTCTTTTGCACTCAATTGTACAATACAGATCTATGTACAATTTAAAGATCCGGTGGAACGTATTTTTCATTGTGACTTTTTCATTGCAACACCACCAAACTCTCCATTGTCCCATTAATAAAAATAATGAAAATTAAGAGTATATATATATATATTTTTTTTCTATTTACTCTGTATGTCACAACATGAAAAAAAAAACAAAAAAAACTTCTAGTTGTTAACTTCCATTTAATTTCATAAAAAAAAAAAAAAAACACTGCCTAGCAGTGTTAAATAATGTCTGTAACAGTTCAGAGTTCATGAATAACTATTTCTGGCACTTAATGTTTTAAATGCGAAATGCAAATCTTGTGATGTGTTAAGTACCACTAAAACACATTCAGACATTCAAGTCTCAAACACAGAAATTAATTATTTTTATGAAAGTGTACATCTGTGCACAAGACCTGCTTTTAAAGTGCTCTTCTTGAACATGACAGTGTATGTTTGATGCAGATGTGAAGAGTTTTGCTTGCGTGTACAGCTGCACTAATGCCTGTGGGGCGTGAGTACTCTTCACGGAGATATATAGTGCAGCTTTACGGCATTAAGATGATACTTCCTGCCCTCTCGCTGCATTCCCGGCATCCTCCCAAGGACGAGTGTCAGAAAGCAATCGCTATTAGTCTGAGTATGCTCTGCTAGTGGATAAATTTAGGTAGCTTTTAGCAGATGAGTAACGGTGTCATCGATTAAGATTAGCGCCAGTTCTAGCATTGTGTCAGAAAACCACAAAGACAGTGCTCCTTCAATGTCGAACAGAAGAGGAACTGTAAGAATTTTAAAAAAGGAAAAGAGAATGAGAGTGTGAAAGATAGAGAGAGAAAGAGAAGCAAACATCTCATATACATAATGCGGTGTATTAATAAACTACTCAAGCCTCCACCGCTTGATGGATGTGAGTGACATAGCTCGCTTGGCAGCGAGAGGATTCAGCAATTGATGTTCTCTTTACAAGATGAAACCTCATCTAAAACCCCTGAGAAAAATTAGGCAGTTAGCTTTCTCCCAAGGCAAGCTGAACTCCATCAGATCAAAACAAACAGTTTTGCTAAAGTATATAAAAATAATTATGAGGTTCACATCTCGCTTAATAATATTTACATGGCAAGAAAGCCACACTGGAATGCATTAAAATGACTCCTGAAAGTGATTGTGAGCCACAAATCAACACAGAGATCAGACATACGGGTGGATTATGGTCAAAAGATAGATTATTTAAGAATGAAATGTATTTATAATGGATAAAGGCATTAAGTGATTAGCCAGAACGCAAGAGAGCTGCACCATCTATACTCCGCCAACGAAACACAGACAAGAAATGTCGGCCCTCACAGACTCATGGCTAAGAATCATAAGAGTAGGGATCCTTAAAAAGTACTTAATAACAGTCCAAGCTTAATTATCTTCTTCTAATGTGCACATAAAGAGTGTTTTAATGGATCCAGGAGCTGTTGAAATACTCTAAATATTTTCACTGTGTGAAAAACATTATGTGAAAACCAGTTAACCTTGCCCCGCCATTCTCTGTGTGCATTCATGTTGTAAACTGTGGGATGAAATTGATCAGTAAGCATCACTGACACCCTGATATCCTTCAGAATTTCTGACAGCTGAATCTTTCTGTCTTTCATAGCAAATGGAAGTTGATAATGATTATGAATTTGTCATGCTAGGTCAGAGAGGGAGAGCTGTATTGTTTTATTGGTGTCACTATTTAAATATTTCCCCAAGTGCTATGAGGGTGATTTATTGCTATGGGGCTAACATCTCAAATCCTCTCTCATTCCTTCTCAGTAGATGATTAATCACTTTTAAGGCCCATTATTTGGATGTGTGGCCCTTCAAAACTGATTAATGGCAAATTCTAAAAACAGGGTATAGTAGCAGAAGCAATTCATGAGGTCTCACTTAAAGTGGGACTTCAATAGAAGCTCATCTAGACAAATACGAATAAAATATCCTTTATTATAGTGTACTATTATAAAACATGGTCTCAAACTACATTTTTGCTTTTTTACTGGCACTACAATCTACCCTACATTCTGAACACTTCACATCAGAACCTGCTGTCATGACAATCCATGTGCATTTTGTTTTCTTAACTATGCTCAAGAATAGCAGCTAGTGTGTCTTTTCAAAGTAGCTTGACCTGAATACACTTAACTCACAATCTTTTGACAATACCGCCTTTTTTGACAAAACGTGTTTAGGGTTTAGTGGTTTTTGCAAACTCTTCACATGGACACGCACACGCACACACACACACACACACATGCACACATACTGTATATATTATGTTTTTGTTTGTTTGTTTGTTTGTGTGTGTGTTTTTTCTGCTTTTTTAATTAAAACAAAAGGTGATAACTGTGGTCATAATTTTTGAATAATTTGGCCGTCTCTTAAGCTTGCTTGAGTCATGAAGAGTACAACACAATCAAAATGCCCAAATTTGGCCTGCAATTAGCTGCTTACTATTCAAGCCTGCATCCTATAAAACCTGTTTACAGCAGTATCTTACTTTTGTGCTTTCATCTTTGGAAGCAATCCAAAGTCAAGTCCAATGTGGCTCAGTTTTGTTTTTCTTGACTTTGCCTCATACTGAGTTCAATGTATGCTGAGCTTATGAGCTGAATGCTTTATTATTCATGGCCTCATAATTGCAACTTACAGCTGTATTTATTATCATCACAATCATCATAATTATTATAATTGTTTTGTATTACTTTTTTTTTCTAACTGGACCTTATTTATTAATTGTCCTGCCAGATTTGTTACAGACAGTGGTTAATCAAAGTGATCTGCTGTGGGGACAAACACAAAGTGCTCAACACATCTCAGGCGGCTTCTAAGTAAAGGCCATCAGTCTCCTTAATTAGGTCTTCTCATTTGAGCTGAGTCTAAAATCACCTCAGTGCAACTGCTTTTCTCAAGCTCTCACCAATTTTAATTAGGCCCACTGGAATATTAGCCCTGTTTTTCCTCTGTTCCTGCTCATTATGAAATTAGACAAATGAATATTTGACTTTCGTATGTGTCTCCTCCACCCAGACACACAATGCTCATCTCCTCGAACCCTCTTCCAGCGAGAGGGGAAGAGAAAAGAATTCCCTAAAGTGGGATAGCAAATGGAGCTGTGAATAAGAGTGTGATATATGATCAACCTCACTTCCCTCTAACCTGGGCTAATTAACCATGTCAACACAGGAGATTATACCCTCCTGTACTGTTCTTGAACACTGTCCAAACCTCCAGTCCTTCTGCCATCCTCTATTTCAAAATCCTTTAATTAAGGTCCACTACATGCTCTCAACTACAGAGGACACACATTATAAAAAGAATCAATACTTATTGTGAAAATAAAAGTCACTTTCCATGAACAGGGTAAAAACATGGCCTGGAATCTGAAGCTCTTAATTCTTCGGAAAGGCTTTTTTCCCCCTTTTTTTTAACATATCATGAAAGATGCTTTATGCAGTTATTTGCCATAAGCAGTCCAATTCTGAGCATTCCTTACACTCTCACATGAATTTGATATGCTGTAGTTTCTAATACAGGCCCTAAACCGGATATGTTAGTAGTGAAGTGTAGACTAGAGAATATCTCTGGTTGCTTTTTAAGGGTGTTAAACTAGCCAACATGGGGCCACTTCAAAATTGCATCATCATCATCATCATAAATCATATTGAAGTTCTTAATGAGCTGAATCATAGGTGCCATAAAAGTAGGATGTTGCTAAATTAGCTTAAACACAAATCAAAAGCAAAATGTTTAAAATGAACGGTTTAGAAGATCCAGTTCATGGAAATGAATTAGATGTATGAATGGTGGCCTGTTATCTATATCTTCATAAATTAAATGGCTGAATGTTGGTGTTTAATATGCAGCTATACACAGTTTCTCAATTTCCGCACCTGCTAAAGCCAGTTGAATTGATTGATGGCAGCAGTCTCCAGCTCTCCACTGAATACGAGATGTCCCACTTTAATAGCTTCAAGTACCCCACCTCCCTTTTTTTTAAGTTGTGTTTCAAAACATCACATCTTCCTTTTTACTAGTGTTCTTATTTATTATTTATTTATTATTTTGATGATTTGGATTATATGCTGCAAGCTAGACTGCTTCAAAGCAGCACTTTCAGTTCATGTCCTCAATCTCATGTGGAGAGAGAAGATGTAGAAGAGAGATGACAGTTTTTTTTTTTCAATACTATGCCTCTCTATGATCTGTTATGAGTAAAGAGCTGTGTCCAGAATCTGAATATTTCACTTAAATATATATATATATATATATATATATATATATATATATATATAAATAAAAACATTTCCTCCCACACATGCTTTCTGTTTGAATTCAATTTAATAATTCAATGATTTTATGATTACAAGTCAAATAATAATAATAATAATAATATGTTTTCCTTTACCTGGTCCTATTCAAATACACCTGAACAGAGTAACCATAGTAACCAAACTCTTCAGGAAAGTGGATGGATCTTGAGGGCTAGAGTTTCCCAGATTATTCTATTTTGCAGTATTCGTTCCCGAAACCAGGGATCTCCAAACTCAGTCCTGCAGTCAGTGTCCTATAGAGTTTTTCCAACCTTCTACTCATGAAAATGCACTGGAACGGCATTCAAACCAGTCATGGAGGGCCACAGCTCTGTTGAGTTTAGCTCCAACCAGCTCCAAATCACACCTGCTTGGAAGCTTTTAGTGATCCTGAAAAGGCTAATTAGCCTGATGAATCAGGTGTGTTTGATTACGGTTGGAGCAAAACTGGGTTGGAGATGTGGTCCTTCAGGAATTGAGTTTGAGACCAGTGATCTAAACCAGAAGTCTTTAACCCTGCTCCTGGGGACCCACTGTCCTGCAAGGTTTATTTCAACTTGCTTCAGCTCATCTGTTGGTGTATTTTAAAGCAATCTCAAGGAACTTGGGTGTAGGTGTATTTGATTATGGTTGTAGCTAAACTCAGCAGGGCCGTAGACATCTAGGAACAGCGAAAGCGACTTGCAATTGAGGAATAGAATAAATAAGTCATTATAAAGAAGCAAATAAACACAAAAGTGGTTGCAATACAAAGCTTCAGGCATTGTTCAAAGTTAATAGTAGTTAGACAGGGAGAAGTTAAGAAGGAAACATGTTTTTCTTTTTTCACATGATGTCAGAAGAAATGAGTTTTCAGGTGTCAGGGATTCAGCATTCTGGGCTGAGGTGGGAAGTTCATTCCATCAGCCAGGAACCGTGAATGAAAATGTTCTGGAAGATGATTTTGAACCTCTCTGTGATGGTACCACAAGGAGACATCAATTTCTTGAACTTGATGCGAGCAGTAGCTGGAAACCAGTGAAGGGAGATAAAGAGAGGTGTTACATGGGCCCTTTAGGGATCATTGAAGACCAGTCATGTTGCTGCATTCTGAATCATTTAAAAAGGTTTGATTGTGCATGACAGAAGTCCAGCTAGAAGAGCATTTCAGTAGTTCAGTCTAGAGATAACAAGGTCCTGGACAAGAAGCTGTGCAGCATGCTTTGTTAGGAAACACCTGATCTTTCTGATGTTGTGCAACACAAATCTGCAAGATAAAGTAGTTTTTGAAATGTGGTCTTCAAAGCTGGTCATCAAAAAGTAAACCAAGATATCTGACTTGATGGGACAATTTATGTAAAATCATGAAAGCGCATGCTTTACTTTTTGTTTCTATATGTGGAATGTGAATAATTCAATATATCAGTGAATTCAGAGATATATGAAGGGAACACGGCCCTCTGGCTGACCGTGGAATATATTGAGATACGTGGCCACAACCTACTGGGCAAAGGAGAGTACTCTGCTTCTAGCCCTGACTGCAGGGCAGGAGGACCCAGGGTTTGCCGTAGGCGACTCAGGCCGGGTCTGCCTCCTCCTGGGGCAGAGCTTGCAGGTTAGGAAAGGAAAGGACGTGACATGTGGCCAGGTATGGTTGCCCATACTAGGAATTTGTGCTCTGCATTTAACCCAT
>JAUCMS010000127.1:17987789-18006689 GCA_032357445.1 Enteromius radiatus
GTTATATATGACACTTTTGCTTTGAACAATTGTATTAATTTATTTTATAATATCAGTTTGATGGCACCTTTCAGACACTTGTTTACAAGTAACTCTGCAATTACATGTCAACTAGCCTTCATTATTGTATTAGTCTGCCTGCTAAATGTATGCTAACACTTTATTTTGATGGTTCCACAACAGGCATACAGAGTATATGATACTTCATAACATTGAACATTCTACCTACCCTACCTAAGTCTATTAATACTCTTAGGTTTATATATATATATATATATATATATATATATATATATATATAAAAAATCCAGTTGAAAAGATTAGCCTCAATATAGCCTCACAGGAAACATTCAAATAACACGTAACACTTAATAACACAAGATGTACTGTGAGGTACTGCGCAGATTGTAAATAAACAATGTCAAGATATGATATTGTCCATTATGAATGTGGATTTAATGTGTTCATTATGTGTTCAAAATAGTCATATTCTTAAAAGTTACAATCACAAATATGTAAATAGTATAATGTATTATAGTTGTTTTTATTATTCATGAGATGTTATAACACATAAGGTTTTTAAAAAAGCATTATTCATTACTTACAATGCCTTAAGAATACCTACATAATGTATTATAAATACAGACTTCATGGAAAGTGTTACCCTATAAATATACATATTAATATATACTGTTATTAACAAATAAGCCTTATTGACCTACGTAGTATGTTTGTATATGGTACCGTATATGCATTTAAAACAGAAAGCATTTTTTTCTCTTTAATTTTTCTTTAAAGAATTGGTGTGTATGTTTGTTAGGCTATAACTATTATACAGTGCCAGGTTTATCGTAATAATAGCATCTTAGTAATAATGGGTGTTCATTGTGTTCATCAACTGTTGTACATACTTCTGTATTAATACAAGTACAACGTAAAAACAAGTGCATCATATAAAATTATTAATTTAAATGCAGAGGTATAGTAATAAGGCTACCTAATACTGTACAGTATAAAGTTGTCACAAAGCACAGAACAAAAGATCCATTTGCAGTAAAGTATTTAATGAATTCCAAAAAAAAAAAAAACCCACAGAGCTAGCTCAAACCAGAGGATCAGGACACAGGTTAGTTAAAAAGGAGCCTTCTGTTGGCTGCTTAGGGCATGACAGCCACCAACTGTGACGCTACCCCCCTCCTAAGGGGTGGTTTCCAGACACTCCACAAAGTCGTTGATAGTGGAACAGAGGCAGATAAGGCGGAGGGACACCGGGCCAGGTCCATGTAATGGGAGAGGAACCCGTAACAATGGAGCTGGTTTCTGGACCCCTTAAACAGAGAGTAATCAAAGTAGATAGCCTGGGTGGAACTAGAAGTGCAAGAACCCTGGGAGGGGGAGGCAGAGCAAGAATCCTGTATGGAGCAGGCAAGGCAAGGAGCCTCGATGGAGCCGGCAGAGCAAGGAGTCTAGAGCGGACTGCTCAACTTCTGGAGCCACTGGTTTGGGATCCTCCCGAACCACCGAACTCGAGATGACCTGATTTGGGTCCCCTGGGACCACCAGATTCAAAACCATGGGAGTCGGTTCCTCCATGACCACCGGACTCCACCTTGTTACCCCTTCCTTCTCCGCTTATTTACAGGCATACGCGAAGGACTCTGAGCTTGGCTAGATGATAAAGGTTGGGTCGAGAAAGCCCTTGCAGGTGGACCCTGGTAGTGGTGAATCACATTTCCCTCCTTGCCGAGCTGCAAGTACCTTGAGAAGTTCCAGAAATCTAATGAGTTCACCAGTTCCATCTCCCAGCATGGTAAGGGTTCAACCAGCCGTGAAAAAGTGAAAGTGAAATGTGTCCTTAATATCTCCATCATGACATCCCAGTCTCTCCGCTCTTGTCCAGAACTTCTGGGCGTAGTCCCTCCAAACCTTGAATCCGAACATCTATGGCATCAGAAAAAACAAAAAACAAAAACAAAACTGATGGATCTTGTAGTGGCTGTTGGGTTCTGTCACGAAGCACAGAACAAAAGATCCATTTGCAGTAAAGTATTTAATGCGCTCTTAAAAAAAAAAAAAAATCCACAGAGCTAACTCAAACCAGAGGAGCAGAACACAGGTTACACAGACAACACAATGGCAACAAAATACAAACTGAACAGAGAATATATAGAGTAGGGCTAATGTAATGATTACAATCAGGTGGAAGTGATCAGACAAATGAGACAATCAGGACTGCATGGGAAACACAGTCCAGAACACACAAACAAAACTACAAAAAGGAGGCCTCTGGTGGCTGCTCAGGGCATGACAGCCACCGACTGTGACAAAAGTGTGATGCCATTTTTTTCAGATAAGAATTCTCAGAACTCACAAAACATAACAGCTAAAATCATACCAGACCTTATTGTTGTTGTTTTGTTTTTTTTTGGATGATCCATGCATTTCTTTATTAAGACCTTTCCCCACCATTATTTCTAAACAAAACCATATCAATCATGTTGAGGTTGTAAAAATAGGATTTAAACAAGCTGACTAGACAAGTCAAATGACGTGTATGACATTTAAGTTTCTTTTATGTGGCAGATACTTTATGTGTTTTTGTCTTGTACACATAGCAACCTAAAGTAGAAGGTGAACTCCCATAGTGCTGAGTGATTGAGGTGCACTGTGGGGGGTGTCATAGTGGCTTCCTGCTGTGCACAGGCAGGTGTGCTGACACCTGAGGGGGCATTTGGAGGACATTAGAGACGTGGCTGTCAAACTGATGCACAGATCCTCGCATCTGGCCACTGCTTAACAAAACGTCAGCCACGGGTCACGGGATGTGTCAGCGTTAAACTTGACGTGCATGTGTAAAGATTTGATCTTTTTGGAGCGATGTTAAATCCTCTCCCGAGATCCTCTCTGGGAAAATTCACACAGGCCTATAGGGAAACAGTCAACATCAGGAAGTGCCATAGTCAGTCTATTATAAACATTATTTACAACATACCTTCCTTCCAGAGTTATATCACTGCATATTCAGAACCAGCCAAGATAAAAGGAGCAGCAAACAAAGGTGGCTATTTCAGGGAATAAATAAAACCTTTCAGTTTGACAGACATTCATCTCCGCTTGATGACACTTTATCAATGGCAATATGAGCGGAAATAATTTCCCACTCATTTACACTCCTTTCAAAGGTGACTTCATCACCGGTGTCTGAAAGACACGGTGCCCCTTAGTAACAAATGATTACCACTAAATGAATCCCAGAGGTTCCGTCACTAATGCAGAACAAAAGGGAGCGCGAACAAGGAGGCAGAGCGGCTTCAAGATCTATTTTTCAGCTCCGCATCATTTCTTGCTTCACTGATCTATCACTAAACAACAGCTGCTGTGCCGCAGCCAGTGCAGCGTTTGCTAGGGATGGTGATCAAGAAATAAACAGGGAGGGAAAAGAAAAAAAAAAAAAAAGAGGGAGAAAGGAGACATTTAAGCGGTGAGGTCACGTGTGATAGCCTGAAGCTCTCCAAAGTGTGGCAGTGTGAGAGAAGAAAGATTGGGAACTCTTGTCAGGTCTGTGTCACATGTGATGGATAACATGCCACCTGTAATGGCTGACTAGGTAGCTGCATTAGACAGGCATTTTGCAATCATTCCCATTTATTTTCTCTCCTTTTCCCACTTTTCATCATTTGCTGTGCCTCTCTCTCTTTTGCAACCAGAACTCTACACACTATGTGTTTGAGTGCCAGATTCATATGGCAAGCATGTCTCTGTTTCAATGTAAATTTGTAAATATATTTGCCTAATTTGCTCCCATTAGTGCTTCTGCTTTAGTTTTGTATGACCAATAAAAATCAGCAGTCATGTGTTTAAAGTTAAAGGAATAATTGAATGCAGGTACTTGGGTGTGTATTATTATTATTTTTTTTTTTTTTATAATCTAACACACTGAGGTAAATAATTCCATGTATACTATGCGGCTGCCACACCTCAAGACATTGTTCAGATGATGTATGTCAAGACATTTGACTAGTTTTGGTTCTTAAAAGGCTCTTGTGAGGATAAGTTTTTTAGGTATCCCATTCCATGCCTCAGTTTAGACCAAGTAAGAAACTCTTGAGGCACTGATAGCAGACTAATGCTGTTATTAATGCAGTTATTAGAGAGAGAGAGAGAGATTTAGCATGCGTGAATTACCTGAGTAATGGAGTTTGCCTGAGTCTGTGCATCTCTCAGCAATGTTTTGCTGTAGCGTCTCTACTAATGGCCAAACCTTAGTTCATCTGCTCCAATAATAAGCTCCAAATATTTTGTCTATAAAAGCCAAGCTGACAAGATGTTTTTGTTTCTGTTAACATAGTTACAGTGTGTGGGAAATAATTGATTGTATCTGCTTGTTTACTATATTTATTAGCTAGGTCAGTCTGAAACAAATTAATTTAGTTCAATTATTATTTTCCATTGGTTATTTATTTTAACAAATGTACATCATTGCTAATAAATAAAACCTTAGTTTAAGGTTTACAGTGCTTTACAGTGTTGAATCTAGGTCTGGGCAGCATTCAGATTTGAATAATTCTGAACTGAATTAACTGTTGTTTTGTTTGTTTGTTTTTTTTTATGATGGTTTCCGAGTAATTCTACTGCGTTTGGATTAGTATAACAAATTATGGTGATGCAATAAGAAATGTTATGGCAGCTGTAAGTCTACCTAGTTGTGAATGCAATAGATTTTGCCCTTGTGCTTCACCAGTCACAGTTTTAAGGGAGAAGAAAGGCACTGTTAAAAATGTTATATGACATCTCGGCTACAGTTTGCCTCAAGGCATGTGGGGAACTCTATAGCCAGCTGGAAGAAGAGTTTATGGGCTGATGAGACCACAATTGAGCTTTTTGGCCGTCAGACTAAACGGCATGTTTGGCATAAGCTACACTGCACATCATCAGAAACTCACTAACCCCACTGTGAAGCATGATAGTGGCAGTATCACGCTGTGGAGATACTTCTCTGCACCAGGCCCTGGAAGACTTGTGAGGTAGACGGTAAAGCAAATCCAGCAAAATACAGGTAAATCCTGCAGGAAATCCTAATGTGTTTGCACAGCACCCCCAACCTGAGAAATTTACATTTCCAACAAGACAATGACCTCAAACATAAAGGCAAAGCTACACAGCAATATTATAAACATCCTGTGTATCCATTTTGGAAAATTTATTTTAAATTGATGTTTAAATCCGAAAAAAAGTTGTTGTTTTTTCTGTGCATGTCCTACATAAAGTCATACATATAAATACTATCCATACATTTTATAGATGTGTAGATGTTTTCATTTTGACATGAAATAATGTATTTTATTGATCAGTGTCAAAAATACAAAACATAAAAAAATAGTTGCAAAATGGTCGGAAAACTGATGGGTGATCTGTCTTGCCTGTGAAATGCATCCTCCTTTTCACAGATATGTCTGCTTCCTTTCACTCTATGTCTTGGTAAGCATTCCGACTTTCAGCTTTGACAAGTGCCTCATATTGATCTATATATCTATAATGCGTGTGTGTTTGTGGACACATGTCTGTGTGTGACCTTGAGAGATCTACCACGTTTTAGTTTTTTGTTTTTCCTTCGGTCTGGTGTTCACTATAACATAAAAAAGCAAGAAAGCAGATCTTTTGAAAACATTTAGGCTCCAGCCCAATAGTCAAGAACTTTTTATGCCCTTGTTCATTATTTTTTGTGTGTGTGTCAGGTGTTTTTGTGTGTGTGTAATATATCATAGTCAACTGAAGAAAACAAAATAAATGGAACATACTGTATAAAACATTCCCAGATCACAAGATTAAAGTAGTGCAGTTTGTAGGTATGTTGCCAGTATAGTAGAGTAACAGAAGCTTCTTCTGTCTGTTCATTTAACTCTCTATACTAGAAAAATAGAATATATCAAGCTAAATGTAAAAAACATTCACACAGGATTGACGACCATATTGAACTGCTCTTGTAAAAACTTACAGGCAGCTTGGATACTGTCTGTATGAACTGATGGCAAAAGTCAGACTCTTACAGTATATTCTCATTAGCAAAGGATTAGTAAGCATAGAGATTAAACTAAATTTTGATTTTAAGATCCAAAGACTAGAAAGTCTCATTACACATACATACACACACACGCACACCCAAACGCACACACACACACACACACACACGGGACCAGTGTGTATGCAGTGCAGAGTTACTTACATTACATTATTTGACGTGGCAGAATTTGTTATCAAGTGCAGTTTCATTAACACTAAACTCAACACTAAAACTCAATATGCAGTTGTGAGTTCTGAAAATGAAATTGTATGAATGTAATTATCACTCATATTAATAATCAAAATGTACTTGAACTAATTTTGTAGTTAACACTCCATAACAGGATGGGCATCTGTATTGTACTGCTGTGTGAATGTCCTGCTCAGCTCAGTGTTAGAGCTTTCCTCAGGTCACTGCATAGCTCACTGAAGATGAGACAGGCCTCTGTTGAAGAAAAACAAACAAACAAACAAAAAAAACATCAGACATATTTATTAATGGAGTGTAGCTTGCAACACTTTTGTAATGGCTGTATGTTAATAAAGCAATAAGCCACAAGAGCTATCATTAGGGATTGTTCTTACTTATGACATAACACTTTTTAGAAAACTGAAATAAACATTACTTGTGGAGTTATTTGTTAATGTGGTGTACTTCTGCACTGCTCCTTGGCATGGAGGAATCTGTGATCACCACATCACAGCGGATTTGTTCTTGCACATTAATACACTTTATACAACATGGTTCAAAGCAGTAGTGACAATTTCAAATTCAGCTGTGAAGCAACTCTAACAAACCATTGAAGCAATTTTGTCAGCAATTAGCTCAAGTCAGTTCAGTGTTGACTCGGTTTAGCTCAGGAGAACTTCCAGAAATTGTAAGCAATTAAAAATAAAACAAAAAACAAATGTGTGTAAACTGTGTAACATTATATTTCTGTTGTCTAAAATGGGTCACATGTGATGCTGAGTCTAGTCACATTGATGATAATGTGCACAACAAACTCACACTCACCCCTTCAAATAAAAGCAGGACAGCTCTCTCAAAACCAAAATGAGCAACATTTCAAGGAAGGCCTTTATATATTTTGTACCTTTTGTGTTTTCTTGTCGCTTTTCTACTTTAAAATGTATTAATCTATTATACACATATTTTCTCTTTTATGTCTGTAGCATTTGTCCAGCAGTATATAGTGACTGCTTAGTAATAAAGAATGATGGCTGAAAGCTGGAAGCCAAGATTTTAGTCATTAGAATGGTCCAGAACATCTCACATGTATTAAGATGCAATACTGATCTTGTACTGGGTTATATATATATATATATATATATATATATATAATAAAATAAATGTCTTTCTTAATGATTCTCTTTGTTATGTACTTACCTTTTTTGTTAAATGTTTATTGTTTGGTGCAGAACTCAACAACACTAACAGTAAAAGGTCAGACAGGTACTTTAGCCACTGTCGAAATGTCAGTGAATGAGTTCAACTGATAAATGCAACCTGGGCTTTTTCATTTATGTGGGATGTCAGGGATGTTTATTGCTGCCCCACCATAATATGCAATAGATCTTCTGTTGGAAAACTATATGTTGTCAACAGAGTGTATCAGACAAAGTAAAGTAAAGAAAAATAACAATGTGACCCTGTGCTTGCTGATACAAATATTTGCGTCTTACAAACATCCTCAAATATTTGAGGTTGCATGAAGATCATAACATTAGAATAATTATGTTTGATGCAAATTAGGAAGAACACTGCAGAACAAAATCCTATCTAAATAGAGTATGGCATCTGAGTGTGGTGTTGTCACAATGCCATTTTTCGTCATGTGTTGCGTTGCGCCTCACAGTGAGGTAGATAGAGAGATATACGGACCCGGAAAACTTCAATACAAGAATATTTATTAACAAAACAGAGCACAAAACAAAGGGCTGTCGGGGCAGCAACAAAACTTACACAACTGGTGACATGGAGACTTCAACAACGGATGATTGAAACTCAAAAGACATGGGAATTTATACACAAAGAACTGATAAGCAAAAGTGAGGGCAGCTGGGGAAAACAGGTGAACAGAATGAACTAATCAATGCAGACTAAACCAAAAACAGGACTGAACCAAAATACAAAGACGGGGGGAAAACAAGACCGGACAGACATGGAACATTACAGGTGTGTTGAATTTGTTCTCTAATAATGGACACATCTACACATACTGTACCTTGCTGAGATAACTAGACAAGTTTTGTCAGTGGAATGTATTAAAATATTAACATTTATTTTACAATTCTAGATTTTTACAGTTGTGTTTCCTGATGTGTGTTTGTGTGTTTGAAAGGCTGCTTTGTTTAGAACATCTGGAACATTTACTCATGGTTTCCTAATCCAGCGCAGATGAAACAAAAATCTCTTTTTAAACTAGAGTGAAGATAATAGTACATTATGATTGTGAAAAATCTGTGGTTAAAACATTCACTAATAGTGCTGGGATAGCCTCTGTGGTCAGATGAGTACTATATCATTGGGTCTGCCAGTTCCAGACAGAAGGAGAGGTTTGTCTTCATTCTAAAGCAACTGGCAATAGCCGAGTGTCACCGTCTTGTATTTGGCCTGCTCAACTGCACCACATAATGCTTTAGAAACCACCTTAATTAGAGTCGACCGTGCATTCTAATGCAGTTTTGCTTGGCAGTATTTAGGAACATTTCCCCATGGTCTAATCCCTTGTGATACAGACTGTTGGATCTCTCCTTGAAAGGGAGAGAGCGGTATTACTGCAAGCCTCATTGACCAAAACCCTCACAGCTTTTTCTCAGCCAAAATCCTAGTAAGACTAAAGAGTTGATGTCAGACATGAAATGTGATTGTTATTGAAAGAAAATACACAATTCCCCAAAACAACCTTTTTTAATGTTCAGCATTCACATTAAATCACTTAAATTTGAGCTCTTTCAAACCTTATCCAAGCTTTAACGGTCTGTCATGCAGCTGTGCAATAGGCAACTCTCACGATATACTGTAGCTTTTATAGTTAATATTGAGTAACTTACACTGTAGACACAATATTGAATCACTGTGCATATCAAATGCATAGAAGTTTATGAACAAATCAGTTGAACAAACGATTCAATGACTTGCTCATGAAGAGTGTCACTTTCATTCTTGAATGGCTGATTTGATTTATACAAAATCATCCATACCCTCATATAGTGAGCTATTTACGGAGACAGCCATTTTTAATGATATCTGAATCCATTATCAAGAGCAGTTCCATAGTGCACTTCAAATATATTGTGCAATTCTGTGAGTATAATGGTGAAAAAACAAAACAAAACAAAACAAAAACATCTTGACAGATGGAAAATGGGGTCTACAGACTTTCTGAATAAATTACTCGCTAAATCACTTGCTGTCACCTACTGGGGTAATTATGTAATCAGCAAATATAAAATAAAATGATGCCATAATGTATGCCATCACAGAGCCATTGTACTGTACATACCTTTATATCCCCAGATCTGCAAAGTACAGTGTATCTGTTAAAGATTGCTAGATATGGAAATAATCTGTTGTGTACAAACATCTGACAGATGCCTTTATAATGTCAGTTTTAAATACATTTCAAATAATATACATCAAAAATAAAATTCTATGTCACATCTTGATACAGTAGGACAAGTGCTATAGATGTAATGCAGATGAGCAACCACTAATCAGATGTAAATCTCAAATCTCCATGATGTGCATTTGATATCAGAATTAACATTTTGGAGCACCCCTCAGCCAACCAAATTCGAAGACTAGAGCTAATTTGATTCAGCGAGGGGTATTATTCCAATAGTATTAATGCCATTATGAAAACTGCCTGTGCTTTCTCTGAGTATTAGCTCTTCATATTGTTTGTGTTTTTGTCTAAATGTCAAATCTTCAACATCTGTCTTCATTGGCAGAACCTGGTTTTACCAAGTGCGACATGTTCCTGGATCAACATCTTTGTTGACCCTGAAACCACATGTGAAGGTTTAGTTTTAGGCTTAGGCTTACAACCAGTCATTCATCTATCATTTCCTCAGTATTTTTGGATTAAAATGTTGTTCCAGGGTCAAAAAAATATGTTGACCTAGCACTACATCTAACTCCGTAATATCAGGATGTACATTGTCCATGTATTTCACTCTTTTTTTATTTACATATATATATGTACTTTATAGCAAATAATGAAAATATATATTTTTGTCCTGTGTCTAGTGTGACTAGCAGGGAGTATAGTCTACACAAGCAAACCTCAATATGAATAAACATAAGATAGTCACGAAATGTCGGCTCTATACTGTTGTCTTTGGAAGACTTCATTGATAGCTGCAGGATACAGTTATTACTTGTGTTTTGAGGCTGTTTCACTTCACCGGAGCTCGGTACTTCAATATATCTTTTACTCATACACATGTCTATTTGACCTTAAATACTTTGTTAAATGTCTGATGAAATATTTCCATAGTCCTGCACCCCAGCTCGATATGCTGCTCAAGGCAAGTCTGCTCAGCAGTTATTTGCTATGTAGGAGAGTGGAAGAAGGAGGAGTTATGGAAGAGAGAGAGACGAGAGAGAAAAGGTAGAGATGGAGCTGCCTGATCTCAAGCGGCAAATTAGAGCTCCCTTCGATCGATAGTTGGAGGAGCTTTGCACAGATTTCATTAGCTAGCAGAGGCGCACAGTTAAAGCAATGCTAAGGGGTATTGATGCCGCCGATTGATTGCTCAGTCTTATTTAAAAAAAAAAAAAAAAAAGAAAAAAAAAAAAAAGGGATACATTTAGACAAAGGTGCTGGGTCTGGATTTGTACCTTTACCATCGATAGTCAGCTGTAATTACTGTTGATTCAGCATATCAGGGAATCTTAGAGGTCGCACATTCAATGATTCGATGATCTCCAACATTAATATTGAGAACCCACTGTTTGTTGTATTTTCCAAAGTGAAATTCGACTTCCCCCGTTCACTAGCGCTTGCAGTTTCTTTTAGATTGAGAAATTGGTGTGTCTTATCTGTTCTCTTAAGTACTTAATTATTTATTAATCAGGGTAACTCCTCAGATGGTGGTCTGTGTCTGAAAATGTTTTATTCTGTTCGGGCCAAAAGCCATAAAGTAAAAATCACTTTGAGGTCCTCTGTTAACTTAAACAAGAGAACCCAATTTACCTCTGTCAGTCTTGTATTCACTGTGTGCTATCGATCTCATCGTGGCTGAAGCCCTCAATCAGACCCAAATGAATGAGTAGAAAAGATAGCATTTGTTTAAAGGAGCCTGAACAACACATCAGGGGAGACACCGTGGGCAGGCTTTCTGAAACCTTTTTTATTATTATTATTGTAATAATGCAAGTGCTAATCAGAGAGAATGGTACCTCTCCAAAGATCGGCAATATTTTTCTGAAATCTACTGAAAATAAACTTTGACTTTTTAACTTTCAAGGTAAGTGAGATACAGGGCTCAATTGATCATACTTCATTGAGATTGATTCCTGCACTTTGAGTGATCAATCTACAGTAGGGCAAAAAAAGACCAGAGGAATGATATGCACATATGTAAATTATTCATTATTGTTATGATTTATGACTCAGCTGTGTAATGTTGGTCTTGCGACTTTAATATTTCATAACTTCTTTGATTTTTGCAGTCATCTGATAAATGTGTTATTAAGGTGGCATTAAATGATTAATAGACAGAGAATGTATGTACCTCGCTCTCTCCGTCTCTCTCTCTCTCTGTCTCTTTTTCATTACGGTGTGTCACATTTCATCAGGGTAGTGCTTAATCTTATTCCATATGCATTTTAATAGTTACAATGCTACCTGTATCGTGGAGCGGCCTGATGTGATGTAAATGTCTTTGGCTGCTCTGCCTGACTGCTTTGAGCTCAGTAATGTACGACATGTTAGCATTTCCAAACAAAAGAGAAACTTTCTGGTTAATTATTCCAAGCTTTGTTCTTTTCTGATTTTTGGACTGTAAAGAAAGGGTGTTGTGGGACGGAGAGCGACAGTGAGGAAGAACGAATAAGCAGAAGAACAGGTTTGGTATAATAAAAGCTGCAGATTCATATAGCATATCTGTCCATATATATATATATATATATCAAGTATCTCCAAGGAGGATCAGGAATCTCTCTCTAGGAATATATTTCATTCATTATGAGCTGATTATAGATAAACATCTGGAGTCTGATAGAGACTTACTTTTACCTCAGAGAGCTCATAAGCTCAACCGAACAAAACTATATCCACCATCAGGCATATTGAACATGCGAAAGGAAGCTTATGTTAATCAGAAATCTTTATGCAGGTCGTTGTGGCAGGTTCGTTTTCATTTTCCAAAGAAGCAGTTGCACGGTAGAATGTAGAATGATAGATGACTGCTCTGGCAGACGGAGGTTGGATGAACGTGTGCATTCCATCCCAAGGGAAACCCCATCGGGGAGAGACTTTTCTCTGTGGGACGTCAATCTATTTCTCCTGTGTCTCCTGCAGAGAGCAAGTCTATTACAACTCTATTACGCCAAAACGCAGATCATTTTTATTCTGTCCTTATTACCTTACTGAGGCAGGAATCACATGGCCAGTCTTTCCCATTTCTCTCTGCTTCTCTTAAAGGTGAGAAATACTAATCCTCACCCTCTCCCGAGATCAAAGACTAACCTTTAGCCACATGAACAGGGATTTATTTGACACTTTGAAGCATCAGCAACATTTTCTGGTGTACTATTTGCTGCTAAGAGTGTCAGATAGTGTGTGTGTGTGTGTGTGCCTTCAAGTTGTGTCATGTAGAAAAAAAGTTAACTTATTTAAACAGCATTATGATTATTAGCTAACAATACAAAGACTATTGTGCTAAAGAACCATGGTGTTAGATAATAAAGTTTGCAATTCATAATAAAATTGTAGTTCTGTGATTCTGTCTGTTTCCGTCTTTCCTTCTTTTTACCAGGCAGCAACACATACGCTGATCCCTTCATCAAATATAATATACAATCCAATTATTTATTTAAAAAAAAATAAATAAAATGCTGTTTTTGTAAATTTTACATTTTACTTTATATTATTTTGCACCTTTAAATTTGGAAACAAATATTACAAAACATTTTATTAAAAAAAAAAAAAAAAAAAAAAGGATTACTAAGCTACATGTAAACATTTAAATATCCCCCTGGATATTGGACAATGTAAAGATAATATAAAGAAAAAATAAATAAATAAATATGTATATATATATATATATATATATATATATATATATATATAATATTTAAAACTAAACTAAAATAATAATAATACCAATAATAATAATAATAAAAAAATAACAACTTCGAAACCAAGAGAACTGATAATAATATTAGATTTTATTTATTGATTTTCAAAACTGTATATTTCATTATGTTTTTACATGTTTTTTGTTTTTGGCTCAAATTTACACATAGAACATTGTTGACACTTTGCACCTCTTGCAAGTTGGCTATTTATATTTTTTAAATTAATGTTAGGGCATTTTTGTTTGTCTTTGTGCAGTAAACAGCTTTGGCACTGTGTTGCCACTTGATCTGCTGTAAAATATGGGTCTTGAAGCAAAACCAGTTAAGAGCCACTGCAGCAGTGCAACTGAAATCAAAAGAGCGCCGCTGTCTCATTTCTGCTGGGGGATTCTGTTCCCACGCTATACAAGTACACTCTACATGAGTGTAGAGATAAAGCCTACAGTAGATAAATGTGTACCTGTGTGTTTTTTTTTTTTTTACCTCTCTTCTCTCTTTATAATCCCTCAGTTCTATCTTTAGAGTGCATCCGTAATGGAAACAAAGCACCTTTATCTCTCCTCGACATTCTAAGAGTTTTCCTACCTGCTGGTTTTCTCCTCATTGGCGTTGCCCTACCCCTGTGTACAGTGTGTGTGTGTGTTTTAGTGAAAGAGATGATGAGAGCGAACGAGAGCTGGGAGTTGCCCTTGGTCTGCCTCAAGTCTGTGCTATAGAATCGATACACAGGAGTGGGGCCCTCTCCCCTTCCTTCACTCAGGCATTGGGGATTTCTCCCCCATTACACTGTTACATGGAACAAAGTCTAGGAGAAGTCTATTGATTCCTCTGGCCAGGTTTCATTGAACAGTACAGTGCTGCTGGGGAAAAAAAAAAAGAAAAGAAAAAGCAAAGCAGAAAAGATACCAACCTGGCCAAAAAAAAAATATTACTTTGCCAATCCTCTCACACACACACACACACTGTATTATTTATTTATTTATGTTAAATTTAAAAATCTAAATTGTTGACCACTACTCCACACATATAAATAAATAAATTAAATAATGTGAATGATCCTTTTCTAAAATACATTTTCTGACCCTATCTAGTCCTAAAACACCAAGTCTGCAGTGTATCAGCTGATTAAATGGTCAATAATTACATTCTATCCCAATAATGCTTAAATTAGAACAGTGAGACAGAGCAAAATGTGATTAATTCTAATATCAATGCATTAAAGCAGTGGAGCTGTTTGATTATGGGAATCAACTTATAAACCGACCATCGGAAATGCTATTCTGTTGGTAATGAGATGCAATGACAATGCTGATTAACAAAAAGACATCCGAGCTCAGAAGTCGAATTGTGTTCACGCAATGCATAATGCAAAATATGTACGTGGAGTGTGACCACAATCAAATATTTCCCTTGTAATTGTTTTCAGCCAAGGAAATAACAACAGATACGAATGGGAAACGGGTTTAATTAAAAGCACAGTGGAAAAAAGCAAGCCCCTTGTTGGCTGCATCCCTCTGCCATTGGGCTGTCCTTGCCCATTATGAGGTTTAACTAGTCGACTCCAGATGTTGTATGTGTGTGCGTTCACGGGGGCATGTGCGTTTCCGATGCCCGGCATGAGAATAGATGGACGGGCAGTTTGAAAGGAAAATATGCCTTCCCTGCAATGTTAATCTCGTCCTCTCCAGCATCCAGCCTGTCACCCTAATGAAGCCCCCACAGACAGATACTTAAAAAGAGTTAAGAGTAAATTAACCTTCAGGACTTAGCACTTTGCTTTTAATACACTTTATGCATCCATGTCCCGTACACATCCCTGCCAAGGACAACCTCTCTTTTAACAGAAGGAGGTCAGAACAAAAACGTCTCTTACTGGTGGCAACCTTGTGCTGCACCAATATGTTGTAAGTGTAAGAGAGACTGAGAATGAATGTCCCCTAATTAATCAGCTGATATTCCACCAATTGATTTGTTTATTTGCACAGTCTAATTATGTTTTAATGACAAGTTGATCTTCATTATTGCTTTATTGATTTCAAATGCTTTATTGATTTGAAAGTCGGTGAAATCCCAATTGACAATTCTGATAAATTCATGGAATGTTGCAGTGTTCACTAATAATTATTTTCTGCAAACATAATCATGTCCTGCCCTTCATTTTTCTCTTTCCATACACCTTAATTAAGTTGTACACAATTTTGAATTTAATCTGGATGAAAGCAAGTCTGTGAAGGGTAGACTTGTCAGTCTGTATAAAGTGATGGAAAAAAAAAAGAAAAAAGGAAAAACTTTTTTAAAATTGATATACAGATTTTTTTTTTTTTTGTGCACTGAAAGACATCTAGTTAGCTCAACAGGATTATCTTTTATCCCTCACAGCCTCTTTCTCAATTCTTTCAAAAATTTAATACGATGCTTCCCTGAATAGGGTCTATGGGCATTTTACTCTGATTTATGTCACAATAGGGTAGAAAAGGTGTAGAAATTTGTTTCATGCCAACTTTTAATATGTACTTATCACTGGCAGACATGCAATTCATCATCTAAGCATGACAGATCAACGGAAAATACCTGTAATATTCACACCAAATGTAGGTGAATAATTCATCCGAAGCGAATGGATGTCTGACAGGTGCTGTATATTGAATGAAACGTCCCATACTCAGACTTCAGGAACTGTGTGTTCAAGATAAACTAGTGACAAAACTAGAATTTAGAGCTGGGTTCTGTCATATCACTTTCTCACAGCCTTTCTTGTATGACATGAGCTAATTCTGGCTTAGCTTGAATGAACGCCTGCCTTTTTGCCTCTGCCCCTTAGTCAGCTGCTATTTAACACTGCTGATTCCATTGTGTATACATGCTTTTCAGCAGACTAAAACTGAACTGTGTTCATTTTTTCCCTTTCTTTTTCTTTTTTGACTTTAGGGATGGAAAGGCACACCAGGACTTCTAATGCACCTAGTATTTAAATAATCCTTGCTTCTCTCAGTCCTTTTGATGCCTTTGTTCACTTCGAGAAAGTTATCATTATGCAGGCCACACTGTTGGTGGAGAGTGAAATGTAGAATCACTCTGCCTACCTTTTCTTCCGCATCCTTTCCCAGCAAAGAACATCTACATATCCCTTTCTTCCTCTTATCTCTGACTGCAGTCGCTGAAGCAAATTCCCTGCGCCACCATGCACCCAAAGCTCTGCGAACTCAAAAAGAATCAGCCGCGCTTATCTGTGACTGCTATGGAGGGAACTATAACGACAGTCGGTTATCCCCAGAGAAGGGCTTAATAATTCAATGGTGCATGCATGTAGGTAAAGTCATTTCACATTACCACCACTGGTTTATGCTGTGTGCCTTGGCTTTTGGAAAGATTCTGTAAATGCTGCAAGAATATACATAATAAATTATATTTAACTGCAAACTGAACACAAACACATAACTAAGCACCATTGCAATTTTATTTATTTTTGGATTACTTAATATTAATGAATATTTAGGACAATACTTTCAGTTTTGGAATGTCATAATGGGGAATAACTCACAACATAATTTTCATTTTTGAGTTAACTATCCATTTAAGTAACAAAAAGCAATATGTTTTTACAACAACATTCATATATATGATCTTTAAAATCTGTTGATAAATTAAGCAAGCCAAACTAACTTAATATTAAAAAATATGGCATTATAATGTACAAAATGTCAGTATATTGGCTCAAGGTTAAACATATTAAAGCTATGTTAACAGTAAAATCCTCTGACAGAAGACATGTAAGTACAGTGTTGCCATGGATGACATTCATTTTTAGGAAACATTGACTGCAGAGACTGACCAATCAGAGTTCAGCTTCCAAATTAATTAATGTTAACAAGCTGAACCTTATTATCTTCATATATTTTGAATTAAATGTAATAAATTGTATTGAATTACATGTAATATTGTGAATTATGTTTAATGAATTATATTTAATTAACATCATTTACCTTACGTATAGTGCTATTAAAACTCTGCTTTTAATATTTCCCATAATACCTGCGAAAACATTCAGCAGGATCATTTCTCCTCCTACTCTCATCTGCCGTCTATTTTTGAGGACATATCTAACAGTGTCAAAAGCATTTTCTGTTTTTCACGGATAATGAAATTGGACCCGGTGTTACTCAGCAGTCACTTCAAACAAATCAACAACAAAACGAAAACCATAGACATACGAAGTCAGTACAAACATGGCTGTGACTCAGCTCTCAGACAGAACAGGTGAAACTAAAACAGATCTGTCTGTGCAGAACGTCTCCTTTTGTCACATTCTGCCACATACTGAAGCTACCATCCTCAAATAGCCAAGTTACAGAGACACATGTCAAAACATCCAACATCAACCTTGCTTCCCTTTAGTCACACTAAATTTTTCATGGAGGAGTGTTTGAAATTATGAATGTAGGATACTCTAAATTTAATACTGTGTTATTTCTGTAAACAGCCCTGACACACAAGACTCGTTGTCTTTGTTAGATGTACCCTCTCTAATCTAATATGACAGGAGGGGGTTTCAAAGGGGTGGAGATGCACAAGCTAAAAGTCACACACAGTTACATACAGTCTCACGCATGCACACAGGTGTATTTTCCGGCTCTTGGACCCTATCCACGAGCGCTGTGACTAATCAGAGGGAGTAATGTATAAACATTTATACAAACATGTCAGTCACATCTTAACATTCTCAGCTTCAATCAGCGGATTATTTGTCTTCGTCTGGAATGAGATGCACAGTGAAAGGAGGATGAGTGCTTGTCATCTCTCACGAGGCAACCTTGAAGAGAGAAGGGACACGTTTTAATTTTCACCATCTTGTCTGATTGAAAATTCAAAGTTCTTTAGAACTTTAGATCTGCATCTGTTCAAATGATTAAAAACAAATGAATAAATGGACAGATTGAAATAACCGATGATGAGTTAAATGACATACATGCTACTGAATGACTGATTATCGTATTATTATGTATTGCCAGGGGTGGACTTACCCATTAGGCAAATGTAGCCGACTGCCTTGGGTCCCCGAAAGCCAAGGGGCCCCCAAAATGCTTTTCATACATGAGATGTGCATTAAGTTGCTTCGTTCAGCGAATGGCTGAATTGCGCTGCACTTTCAGTTGAAACACAGATACATTGCTTATCTGAGGCCCCGTTTACACTAGTGTGCCTTTTACTTATGGTTATGCCTATCGTTAACACTGATCCAATGTTTTCCACCCTCGAAAACGGACACTTTTGAAAACGCTGTGGACCCTGTTTTAGTTTTCATTGTACTTGCCACTTGTATTTTCAAGTGGGTTATTTCTATCTTTTGCGGTAGCGAAATTTCTAAATTTCTAAACAGTATTTTTTGTCATTAACCCTGAGTCTGAGGTGATTTTGGGGCCCTTGAGACGTTTGGACATGCTCTGATATTTGTGATTTTTTCAGCTACTTAGAAGATATTATTGACAAACCTGTATTTTTCTTGTAATCAGCACAAAATGTGCTACAATAAT
>JAUCMS010000127.1:18011398-18023789 GCA_032357445.1 Enteromius radiatus
GCGCTTGATTAGGGTTGGAGCTAAACTGTGCAGAGCTGTGGCCCTCCAGGAATTGAGTTTGAGACCAGTGGTCTATATTGTACATCTAGGCATTTCAGAGGTCACAATCTGTATGTGTGAATTGCATATAGGCATTCGGATCGATCTCGGATTGAGTATAATCACTTAATTAACACAGTGAAGCTAAATGGCTAGTATAGCAAAACCATGTTAATGTATGGTTAACTTACTTAACTGTTTTTTTTTTCTGTAGTTTTTTAGTAATCACATGTATAATTTCGATAAAGGTACTGTAACATACAAGTATGTAAATAAAACATTGTGTAATTGAGTACAGATATTAATGTGAGTAATCTTACCTCTTACCTTTAGACCAACTAGACATGCATATACTGTACATATTTTAGATACTATAAAGATGTAATATTTATGTGCTCTGCACAGCTGTAGTTGCAGACTTAAATGGATTATATAAATGTAATGTATTATTGTAATACTGTATTTCTACATTAGAAATTGATTAAGACTGCAATTGTGACAGTCAATTGTATGAATTAGGAAGATTAGTGGATTCTTGGAAAGGCTGTAAGAGCATTCACTGCACAAGGACCCCTGACCATTTGTCCACCTTTTAACACTTTTAACACATCTTTGTATTGATATGCTGACAATATAAGAGGCCTGTTTGTACAGAGGATCTCTGCACACCTAGATGCTACTGTATACTATAGCCCATCCTCTGAAGGAGTAAAAAAATGACCCATTCAAAGGGTTTAAATATTATTGCTATGTCTACATTAGACCATATACTATACTTTGCCAGGTTAAAAATGGTTTTGCTTTTAGAAACCACCTTCAGACCTGTGTGTTTTGTTTCATTTTATCACATTCCATTTAGCTTTTTTATGCAATAAAATGTAGCCTACTGTGTGAACACTTAGTACTTTGTTTAAAGATTTAAAGGTCTACCTTTAGTAAAAAGTGGTACACTGGCATTATAGTATGTTCACCTCAAAGTATGGCTTTAAAAGCGTTCCAATGCCATGACTTGTTTCAGAAGGGTAAAGAGAAGAAAGGCATTCATGTTGCAACATTTTACTTTTACTTTTTGTTTCATACAAGCACTTAACCCAGAGACATTCTTAAAAAAAGAACTGCCTTGTAAGTAAGAACTGTAGAGTTATGTGTCAAATTAGTCATTGCTAATTAGCTTATTAGCTAAAGTAGTACAAAACAAAATAAGCAAAATATTTCTAACCCCTCATTTCAGATTTGGAATAGAAAAACCCAGTGGACTTTATGATGTTAAAATTCATTGCCACTAAAGTGCTTCAGGCTTTTTTTAAAAATAGCTTTTCATTTAAATGTAAAAATTTGTATTTATTTATTTATTTTTAAGGGTATAACAGAACTAGAGGTAAATTATTTGTTTATTTATTTATTTTTATCTTTTCAGTTCTGTCAATTTCCCTCATTCCTCCTTTCAGACAAAACATCCTTTATATTCCAATCAGATTTATTAGTTCATATGAGATTAGATATACTGTGTGGGAGTTATGGGGTTAAATATACTCTAGTTCACATAATGTTTTGCTCTCTCACTACAATTCTTAGAAATCTAACAAATAAATAAATAAATGTCTTTAATATGCATAAATGTAGGACAGTAGCAATTTAGTATAATAGGAATCATAAGGGGCTATATTTTCTTTCTTTCTGTTTACCTATTTATAATGGTAATTTATGATGTGACTGTCATCTCTCTTAATATGAATGATTGATAACCCAGAAGTGACTGAAGTCTCATAATGAGATTCGTTAGGAGGACAGAGAATATGCCAGAGTATAATTTGTGAATAGGTCAATTAAATATGACAGCTATCAAGAGCTTGTATGCATGGAATCACAAGCTCACTATTACAGCTAACAAGTTCAGCACACACCTCTGTCCTAGGAAACACAATATGGTATTGTATGATAATGTAAAGTTAGATAAGAACAGAATAGAAGCTCAGATTAAAATCATCAATTCTATCAGACAAAGGCATTCAAAATGAGTGAGTTTCCCAAGAGTCCTTCAGAGAGCTTTTGTAACTGAATTATAATTCAAATGAACATTCAGTTTTTAGTGGAAATGATACTTGTTGCTAAGGAATATTTGGTTATGTTTTAGAGCGTGTGATGCATTGAGGTACTGTAGGATGAAAGCTGCAAAAAGTGATGAGGTGATGTTGGGTGGTGTTCACCAATTCAAACACAGAGGAGTCAGCTGACAAATTACATTGCGTCAGTTGACAATCCTGGCTTTTTATGTCATATCATCTCTGCCCATAGCTCTCCTGCTCTCACACCTTCATGCTTCTGTGAATGCCTGCGAGGGCAACTTGAAAGCTTGAGGTGATATAGAGAGACAGTGGTAGCCGCCAAACACTGGTACTGACTTAAGCATAATCTCGAGAGCCTTCCTGTCAAATTGTACCATGCTGTCAGAAAAAAAAAAAAAAAACCTGAATCGCTTGGTCACATTTTTTCATATCCTTCCTTCCACTCAGCTGGAAAAAGAATAGGGATTTCTCTCCTGAAGGAGAAAGTTTCATAGATGTCCCTGAGAGTGGGTAGAAAAGGGACCCTATTCCAGGTGCAAGCATCACCGCTGCAAATCAATCATTCCATTTCAGAGAGATAATTTATTATGGGTGCAGAGGGTTACGGATTCAATCTCCACCATGTTCTGACTGCCATGTCCAATGCTTAAGCCTGTCATCAGTCTTCATCTGGCTAACTTTTACTCCTCTGTCACCGCCATTATTAAAGTGGCAATTCGTCCTTTCCATAATGAAATATGACAGCATACATACAAATGGCGAGGTGGCTAAATGTGATAAATCACTTTTATTCGGAAAATTAGCGCCTACTGTGCACTTTTTAACAACAAACTCTAACTGACTGAAATGTGAAATGTTGCTTAAATGTGAAAACCTACTTTACTTGCAGCATAGCACATAAAGGCATGTGGAATCACACATATTAGAAGGCTAGTTGCCACTCAAGGCAATGCATCTCTGTTTAAAATGAGCCTGTGCCATTGCTTTTGAAGTGTTAGAACACTAAAGTTCCTTCTTGTACTTATTTTTGGTTCTTCTTTTCTTTGCTTTCAGTCACATTTCCCATTCAGTACATCACTTATCTGAGACCACTTTGACAGTCCTGACAATGTTTTGATTTCAAATGAAAATGGAATACTAGTCGAGGGAGTGTGTTGAGCTTATAACTCAAACTTTTAATGTAATATTGAAATAATTGTGCTAATATTCGGCCAATCTCTCTGAAAGCCAGTCTGCCAAATCACATAACGGGTTTGACAAAAAAGCAATTAAGGTTCATTGAAACATGTAATTTAATCAGTCAGAAATGGATGTTTTTGATGGGTAAGACATAATTACCTTTCTCTCCCCTTCTATTTAAGGCATTTTCTATAGAGTTTAAACATGTATTAGCCTAGCGAATTTGTGGGTTGATGCCATAATTATGCAAGAATATGTACTATATTTGGGGCTGGACTGACAGCATAATTACGGCCACAAATTCTGCATCAGGGAAAGCATTCAGACTGGGTGTTACTGCAACTGCAATTATTTCCTTTGTGACATATTGATGTTCCTGTAAGAAATACAACGGATAAGACAAAGCTAAAGAGTAAGTTGCTTCATTGCTGTTTAATTGAGAATTCAGCTCCCACAGTCCACCTCAATTAGAACTGTCCTACAACAATCTAAACAGTATGCCCTCTCTTGTCCAACTAGCCATAATGTCGATTCCTCACAAATTACAACAAATCATCAGGAAACTTGCAAAGAATGCCAATACGTAAAGAACAGCTTAATTATATTCCATTTGCTGCCCTGGCAGACTAGCATTAGCTATCGAGACAGCTGTGCAAAGCTTGGTTGGATTCCACTTTTTCTGATAAAACTGCAGGCGCTTTATTTGCTCCAGATGTTGATAACATTTTGGAAGCTTTTTGTTATCTCGTTAATAGTACCTCTTTGTTTTGTAATGTTGGAAATAGCGAAGAAACTGTCAACTTTTTTGCTCAATAACATTAAATGTTTCTTAATTTTAGGACAGTTTTGAACTATTTCCTAGCCAACTGCACTTTCAAATAACGCTTGGATACTTTCATACTCCTATGTCAGTGTGCGCAGACACACAAACACACACACACTCACAAATCAGTGCTGTGTTTGACTCGCTGCCCAGTCGCTATCTCTCGGTTTTAGATTTCCTGTGTGATTGACAGCTCTGGTACCTTTAATAGGGTTTGTAATAGATTCGTGATGCCTCTCATGCTCCTCTGGAGAGCATCCCAACAGCTCTCCACTCAGTCGTCTTATGTCATTCCTGACGCCTTAGCTTAGATTGGCTTATCTCTGCCTCAGCCTCACTCCTGACTCTCAGACAGATTAGTACAGATGTTCCATCTTCTATTTACAATATCACCTTGTGTTCTTCCTGTACGAGAAATAATATACAGTAATCGAATTAAAGAATCATTGTGTTATTCCCCATAAGGCAGAGTTTCAGTGTGCTTCCCTCAGCATTCATTGATTTCCTTTTTCTTAATATTAAAACAACTATCGGAAAGATACAAAAAATAATTTAATTTGCTTGTTTCACTTTGTTATCCTCTTGTATCATAGTGTACACAATCAGATTCTTAGTCTTTAATATGGTGCAATAAACCTTGAAGGGTGAATGTATTTGCAATAATCGAGAAGTGTAGTGTGCTTTTATAAACAGAAGTCCTCTGTGTTTGTTCCAAGAAGGCTGGAGTATTATAAGAGACAGTATATGAGGATCTCATGAATGTGTAGATCGTTGGTAGTCTTCATGCTGGCCTTGTTCTCAGTTTTCAGGATCTGTATGAATAAGAAGAAAGTGATTAGGCTACTAGAATTCTCTCATTGCTTTTTTTTTTTTTTTTTCCATTTCTTCAGTCTTTTGGTGGTCTTTTACTGCATTCAGGGTTAGACCAAATTGGCCACATGTGCCTCCAATCATCCTGCATCAGGTGCTGGAGCCTGCACTGTGTGTGATTCTGAAGAGCCGCTGATTACAGTGACAGTTCTGCTCTCTCGTAACATAAATGGAGAAACCTATGTGTTGCATGTTGGGTTATTTTTGATCTACTGTTGCAACTTGGCCTGAAATAAAATTTTAATGAAATGTGAAATATCTGTGACTTTATTTCCTTCATACAGTGAAGCCTAATTAAAGCTTCATCATGGTGAATCGCATGCATTGTCTTATAATAATTGTATCAGAACTAGATTCATTACTTGTTTCAGTATTGCTGAATATATGAAGCAAACAGTGGTTCTAGAGCGAATGTTCTGAATCTAATTTGCATACATTTCCAAAACAAAAATCTGTACTGTATTAGATAAGGCCAGATTCAAAAGTCTTGTTTCATTTTGTTGACTTGTTAGAGTTTTACTGACTGGATTATTAATTATCACTCCACAATGACAATCCATACGCACCATGCAAACCTTTAGAATATACTGTATAAATACATGAAACTGGAGTCCTACTAAAGTGGTGACCAGTGGCAGCAGACTACAGACATGCATGCATGCATAAATGAACAAAAGAATGAATAATTGAGTGAGTGAGTGAGTGAGTGAGTGAGTGAGTGAGTAAATGAATAAATTAATGATTTTAAAGATACATTTTAAAGACTTTAATGATTTATATTAGAACTGAAACTTACATATAAAAAATTTTATTTTTTTTTTTCATGTTTTTTCCCCACTAGTCTGAAATAATGCACATAATGAAAAGCTAAATAGCCCCCTATTTTAATCCCTGTTTTAAAATCCCCTTTCTTAAATTAGGGTGTTCTGAGAATCCTGTGAGAGTGACATAGTTCTGCACAGGCCCCTCCCACAATAGTTGACTGACAAGTCCGTGCTAGCTTAGCACAAGTGAGGGGCGGGGTCAGCAATTAAAGCAACATGGACTAGAATGGCTTGATGGAAAAGGCTGATTTTGACAGGGTAAAAAGGTATTTTTACACTACCATTGAGACATTTTAGACCCTAAACAATCATATTGTGTAAAATGGCCACCCAATAACCCCTTTATGGTGTACATATATGGTCAACACTGTATTCATAGATATAATAGGAAAGTATTTACACATATAGGTACAATACAAAATCATGCATGTACATAATAAGTGCATTGTATCAAATACTAACTTACTAAAATGTCCAGCTCTTCATGTTATATATTGTTAGTATTCAGATAAGTACTTTGGCTCATTACAGTGAATTTCAAATGAACTGTGGAGATTTTTTAACAGCACGAACAATACATTGAAATGGACAAATTGCTTTCATGTCTTCTTACTTTTGTGGAACAACTGTCAAGTGATGAACAAAAAGAGTCCTTTTCAAAGTATAAAAAAGTGAGGCAGTGGTTGAATAAATGGATTTGGAGCAGCGTTGCTCGTTCAGGCGCCAGACTGCTGATCGGGAGAGTATGTGAAGTCTGTCTCAGTCTAGTCCCATTCCTCAGTGCCTGTCACAAGCAGCCAATACTTAGTCTCATCGCCATGATAGATTGCTGTATTATCACAGTGTGACACCCCACTACCACCCCCTCCATGCTGAAGAGAGCACCCGCAAAATGCTTGAGTCAGCTTGATTGATCCTCTGATTTTTGTGGCTGGATACCTCAGAGATTTGACAAAGTTTTTGACAGTTTTCCTTTGTAAGGTCAGCATGTTTGAGTCATAGGGCACTTCGTTGAAGCAAAGCAGCCAACTTATTGTCATAATGACACAGGGTAACCCTCAAACGATACTTATACTTAAAGGTCAGGTTCATCTGAGGTGATTAAAGACTGCAGTCAATGGACCCACTATAAGCTCTGAGCAGGCTTTATTGGATGAGGTATAGCAGAGGATTGATTTGTCCTGGGTACTTTATGATATGCCAGATCACTCTAGAGAGCGCAGCATGGATTGGAAATAGAAAAACTTTTAGAACACAGTGAAATGCCTGGACAATGCAATTATATAAAACATGACTTGAATACCATATTACCTTATTAGAAAGAAAATAAAATGATAGTAAAACTATAGATTAATGAGAGCAAAAAAAATAAATAAATAAAATTTAAAAAAACAAAACCAAATTTGTATACTTTTGTATACTGTGTCTCTTGGTATTTAGGAACCTTGAAGTTATACCAATGATGAGTCACGACAACGCGACCTTTATAGCTCAATAAACACTAATTGTAAAATTTGGGTAACACTTTCTATGAAGCCTGTATTTATAATACATTATAAGGGTATTCTTAAGAGATTATAATGAATGCATAATGCATTATACATATATAATAAAATAAATAAAAAAATAATAAATAAAATAATAATAATAATAATAATAAATAAAAAAGAAACTTAGAACGTATTATTATATCTCATGAAATCATAAAAACAAATATAATGCATTATAATATTAACATATTTGCTATAATAGCTTTTAAGAGTGATTATTTATAACAAACAATGAACACCTTATTAAATATATTTAATTTTTAATAGACTATATCTTATCTTGACATTGTTTAAGATCTGCACAATATATACAGCATCTTGTGAGTTTTATTTGAGTGTTTCCTGTGAGGCTAATATTGAAGTTAATGTGAGCTAGCTAATACGTTCAACTAAAAAAAATGCAATGTTTAGTATATAAACCTAAGAGTATTAGTAGACTTAGGAAGGGTAGGTAGAATGTTCACATACTTGCAAATGATCCTAGACTCAGTATCCTATACTCAGTCTGGAACCATCAAAATAAAGTGTTAACATTTAGCTGACACATTACTAATGATCTATAGTTGATGTAGTTGCAAGAGTTACTTAACGACAGGTAAGGTACCATCAAAATAATTAAGTTTAAAGCAAATGTTGCATATTACACATTCATGTGATCCGATATCTGATCGTATGGCTGCTTGAGGAAAGGAAAAAAATAATATTGTTACTATTACTTATAAGTGGTATTTTAAGTAAAGTAACACAAGTAAAAGGGCAAGATATGACACTTATAATGCATTATAACTAAATATAAATCGCTTAAGTGGATGAATCATGTTCATTGTGTGTTATAAATGATCATACTTTTAAAAGCTGTAACCACATAAAAGTAATGAAAACTGTTATATTCTGAATATTGTACAACATATTATAACGTTATTAATAATGCAATATGCATTCATTAAGAGTACCCTTATAATTTATTATAAATACATTCACAGGCTTCATAGAAAATATTACTGAAATGTATTTCATTTTGTGATTGCTTATGATGTGATTTTTAATAAAGTCTTGCAGTTGATTTACATACTTTGAATATTTCTCTGATTTAGTTGGCCTGCAATTGTTCACATATTGGCAACGCATTATGCCACCTTACACCCCAAATTTATATAATATTATAATGATAATTTTATTATATCTTGACTTAACTTAATAATTTAATTTCCAATTTATTTATTTTTTTCTATTATCATAACATTTTCAACAATCAGTTTACTCTGACAGTTGTGTTTGTGTTTTCAAATGACTTCTGCCATCATCAATAACACTTCTAACCTATCCCCAGTAACGTGTCACAAATACATGCGCACTGCAGATGACACTTTGTGATGTAAATGATGAAGCAAGCATTCAATTCCACAAATTGACATTATCATTCCATTCTGGAAATCCTGCTGTGTTTAACCTGGGTCTCAGCTGTGCCTCACCTTGTCTGTTCAATGAGGACGGGCACTCCATCTTGGTGAGGAATGGAGGCATTTTAACAGGCCGCTCGTGCTTTGCATGTTTGCCACCAACCCTCCTGCTCCCTTCACATCTGCCTTGCTCATCGCCATTGATTGCATGATACAACCAATAGGTGAGTTTTGCCGCTCTGACTGTTAATCCTGCACCAGCAACACACTTAAAAAACAGGGTTGTTCTCTCTCCCCTTTAACACATTACCTCTTTCTGGCATCGATTCAGAGCAGGGGAAAAAAGAAAGAAAAAACATGCCGTAAACACAGGTTAGGGAATGAGAGCGCTGGCCTTGTCAACCAGAGGTCTTTGATCGTGCCTGAGCTAATGCCCACCTGCAGGAAAAGGGAAGACCCTTGTCCCCCCTGGAGCCCAAACCAAAGAACAGAGAAATACCTACATGGCAGACACAGTGCACTGACATATCATCCATCCAAACCAGATTAACCAACGCCAGCTCACCCCTCCTTTTTTCATTTTCGTTATTTCTCTCACTGCATAATTATCAACCGTTTTTCAACCCATTCTAAATAGAGGGGTGGGTGTTCCTCCTACCCTTGAGCTGGAGGGTGAAAATTGCATGCCTCTCAGAAGACCAGAGATGCACCAGAGCTAATCAAGCAAGAGAAGAACACATTTGCGTTTCTCTCAATGTCATTCTGTATAAATAGATTGGACATCAATGCGCGGGTCACATCATTGTGTGCAAGGTGCTTCAGTGCTAAATTTCTGCTGAGATCAACTCTGTGACCAAGGCTCTCTATCACATACGATATCAATTTGAAATGTTTAGTCCAATTCATTAGTAGCTTTTTTTTTAGGATAAATGATGCAATTCAACAATAAACAATGCTATGGTTTTGAACAAGATCTCAGGTACTGTAGCTCCACGTGCTTCATGGATTAGGTGGAGATTATTAAATGCCAGACCTTAAGTCCAATACTTTTCTCTGCCTTGAAGTAAATCAATACTACTTATCTTTGATAAAAGAGGCCATTGAGGCACAGTAGACTCCCTTTAATGGAACAATGTCTTTCTTTCTCTCCAGCTCTCTCCTTTTACAGGAAAATAAACAAACACATCTCTGTGTGTTGTGATATTTCAGACAGTGCTCAAGCAAAAGGCAGTGTCACATTTCAAGATTACATTAGCAAGTCAATTTTAATACATGAGAAGAAAACTTGTGGATAAACAACGCAGAGCAGTGGCGGTTTGGACTATGTCAGTGTGAGTCTGCTTATAATTCAGGAGTTGTTTATTTTTTCCTCATGCTCTTAGATGAACCGGGACACAAAGTAATATGCCTCACCAGGCTCATATGACTTCAAATGATGAGCAGAAAGAACCTATGTGCTCCTTGGTTCCCCCTTCGAAATAATCTTTGCGATTACTGCCTGCACCAAGTGTATATTTGCCAGTTCTCTGTGATTGAGTCGGCTTGATAATTACTAAGTAATCTTATGCACTGAGCACCATCCCTGCTGATGTTTCTCTCCCTTCCCTCTTTTTCTTCTCCATGAATATCAAATGCCTCCGTGCTGGGGTATGAAAGCAGTACATCTCTTCTGTAGACACACAGACATGAAAAGAGAGAAAGTACACCACACACTGACAAGAGAAAGCAGCAGGCTTCAGACATGAGGCAGCCACTCGTGTCTGGCCTACTGCTTCCATTCAGGTACTTACTCTCTCGTTCTTTCTTTCTTCCTGTCATGTTTCATGGCATTTTCCATTCTGCTTCTTGAACCTGCGCTGCATTCCAGCAAATAGCCACGGAGCCTTTCTGTGCACGAGGTTAGAATACCTGCGAGGCTAGGGTACCACATGCAGATGTGGAGATACCCATCTCTCTGTAGATATTTGTAATATTTTATCAGTGTCCCTTTAAGAATGCCTTTAAATATTCAACTTCATAGATTCAGTGATGAATATGTGAATGATGCAATAGATGGCCAACGGTCGTACATTCAAAGACCGAGCCCTCCTTAATCAAAGCGGTAATGGCAAATCGGTAAAAACACACTATTTTATTAACTATAGGTTAACTAAAAGAGGTCTTTTTTACCCAAGCTTGCAAGAACACATTTGCCAGCTGCAAATTAATCTGTGACAATTCCATTGAGTTTTCAGAGCCTCGTGTCCAGTTTGATGAATAACCCCATGGAAAATACAGATTTTCAGTAGTGAAAACCGTTAGCTCCTAACGCAAAGCTAATTAGTCCACTTTTCTGTTGTGACAGGCTCGCTTGAAACTTCTTTTCTCTTTACTGCTTTAAGAGCCAAAGGTTTTTCCTCTCATTACCAACAACATGTTTTGAATTTGCTTATGTTCGTATGTCACGCTAATAAAAGCATCACTACTTAATACACTTAGCATTCATTTCTTTATTACTGTGTTCATTTGCTATTTACTCTTTTGTGTAGCTCAAGGCTATAATCTCTCATTCCCAAAATTAAGTCCTTGACACATTAGTCACTGGTCCATCCGTTCAAGCCAGATATTATATTTAACAATGAAGAAACCCAGTTGTATGCAGTTTAAAGCACTTTTTTTTCTGCTGGTAGTGGACAACGATGATGGACTAAAGTACTATGATACAGATTTCTTTCACAGGATTCTTTGATGAAAAATCTTGCCAACCCAAACTTTTGAACATACAGTATAGATATAAGAAAAAATACTGTGTATGATCACCGAGCAAAGTCTACGACAAGCACGACCAGTTTAGTTTTATTTTATTGTGAGTCTTAATAGTAATATCAGACTGTGAGTTTTGAACTTGAACTTGGTTTTGAGCTTTTGAAACTAGATCCACATCTGTTGTTTACATTTCAAAATATACTGTTAATTTTTCCACACCATTAACAGGAAATTATGTGCTTTATATTTGCATTTAATGCGCAAAACCATTTGCCATAAAGACTCTGACTATGAGGATGTCAAAACACTGAGGACACAAATAACAGTTGCTTGGCTCACTGTCAGTACAACTGTAAACAGTAGCTTCGTCCTAGTAGTGTGGAGACTGCGGCAGAGTGCTATTCACTCTAAATGTAAATGAGAGGGGTTCCAAGTGTGGTCAGGTAATGTGTGAGCTGAATGCACTGGCTCATTCTCGTCCTAAAAAGACTACTTGGGGGAGGAAGAGGAAAGATATGAGGCACAGATGTGCATCTATTCAAGATGCTCAAAAAAATAAAAAAAATAAAAATACATCCATGTGAAAAAGTTAGGACACCCTATTGAATTCCATGGTTTTACATTTCAGGACATAATATAAAATTAGCTGGCATGTCTTAAAATTTGTGTGTCTATATCATTCTAATCCACTGTGAAAAGTTGAGTCCCAGGGTCAGAAACAGCAACTACATCACCACAAAAATTCAAGCTCATCCAAAAACAAACTTCAGTATATTTAGTTATCAGACACGACTGAATCTTCAAATGGGACTGGCTTCTAGAATCAGAATCAGAATCAGAATGAGCTTTATTGCCAGGTATGTTTACACATACGAGGAATTTGTTCTTGTGACAG
>JAUCMS010000127.1:18048883-18079127 GCA_032357445.1 Enteromius radiatus
AGGCCAAGTGATTAGCACACCTGATTCTGATCATTTGAATGGGTGAGCGAAAACTTTTGGTAATATAGTGTATATCAAATCAAGTGGCATTTGTTGAACCTAATCTATTTGTTATAGAAATAGATTAGATAATATAATGTACTCAAAATAAGGACATAATGTATTTGGGCACCTTCTATGTGTTTAAATTTGTGGAACAAATATCATCTAGGACAACTGTGTAATAATAATCAATAATAGATTGAAATTAATATAAATTACTTTTTAAAATGATTATTGATCACTGTTTTATTAATTAAACAATAATAATAATAATTATTATTATTGTTATTATTTTATTTTTGAGTAGTGTAATGAAATCCAAAAATATTGAGGGACTCTGGATTCTAAATTTACTACTCAGAGAAAAAAATAAAAGAAAAAAAGAAGTGATACCAAGCTTGCTATTATTAATAAAGGGATGTCGGTTATACTCATTTCATTCTGATTTTTTTTTTTTTTTCACTCTCTCTTGGGCAAAGAACTGCATTGGGCTTGTGCCTGCCAGATATTTGGGGAGAAAAAAAAAAACAAAAAAAAAACAATGTGTTCCTTTCATGAGGAGGCACACAAAGCAGCATCCCAGGCACTTGAGGGAACAAACAAGGCTAGAGGGAGTGAATCATCTGAAGGTAAATATTATCAGTGGATCATGCTCTGTATGCTGGCAAATGGGTTCTGGAAGAGCTTGAATTCAAAGCTATGCAAAGACTATATGCCATATAGCTGAGAGGTTTTGAAAGTCTTATTAATATGTATGAGTTTATGTGGAAAGGTATGTTAGAGTATGATTGGAGTAACAATGCTTTCTAGTATAAGCATCATATTAGAAAGTGTCAAATTCAGTTTTCAGTTTTTTGGACAAATTACATAATTAATGGAAGATGGAAGCTACTTGGACAAAAGAAATATATTACCTTTGTGTGAGAATGTGGCCATACACATGTTCATATGTATCTCTACCCAGATACATTCTGAGATGATCTGTTATTAGAACAGCAGCAATCTTTAACTTCTATCCTGCTCTTCATCAAACTTATGAGAAGTTACCTATTCTTTTTTCTTTTCTTTTTTTTTTTTTAGCCTTACAGGCTCATTCTCCATCCTTATGTGCCCTCTACAGACAGACAGAGGAACTAACAGCACTGCTGTGGCTGCATTCTCTCTGTTCCCAGATGAAATAAGACAAGGACATGTACATTTAATGCAGGCTCATAAAACAATTTTGGAAGAGGGAGGGGTTGACCTAGAAACTTGGGTTTGTCGACAGTGGGAAAAGAGCCCTAAAGCGCTTTACTGGGGCTGTGCAGAAATCCTAAATCTAAACAGTGGAGGGCAGTGAGCTCTGAGGCTTTTATACACCAAGCAAAGAACGGGTGAATTTCTTTCCTCTTGCACTCTCTCTCTCTCTATTTTTTTCCCTCTCAACCGTGACAGAAAGTTCCAGACTGGGTTTTTGTGAACTTTGGTGGAGCTCTGTCTCCGCTATCCTTTCTCACACTTGGCCTCTTTTGACGTCAACATTAATGATGTTATATATAATAAATATATAGATACATCAAAGTACAGCAGTAATTTACTCAATCAGCCCACATCATTTCACTGTGCGATTGAGAGTGCTGGCTGACACATTAGTTTCAGGCGAGAGAGGATGCTTGAAGAGCATTCGTAGATTTATAATTCTCCACAGGACAGAACTCAGAATTATATAGAAAAGCTTGATTGAACAGAAATGAATCAACAGATGTTGTGAACGAAACTAGGAGAGAAGGAGATTGTGGTGTATAAGGGGTAAAAAAAATATATAAATACCGTTAGATTTTTTTGCAAAGACCAATCATTTAGCGTCTTAACACCTTAATATATCGTCACAAGATGTAGAGTTTAATTTGGTTTTTATCTGTGTATGTTTTTTTGATTTTCAAAGCTTTGGAATGTTTGCCATAGACCTCCATTAAATGACTGACAGACTGCAACAGTTTGAGTTCTTTGTTTGCGTTCCACTGAAAAAACAAAGTCACCTACATCTTGGATGTCCTGGGGGTAAGCAGAAAAACTTCACATTTTTATTTTTGGGTGAACTATCCCTTTAAATAACTTTATTTTGAAAGTGGATCATGAAACTATTGCTTTGTCCAGTTTTGTGACATTTCATCAAGATTAAATTTTGTGCTCACAATTTCCACACACCACAGAAGTTGTGGTGGGCACTGAGGTTAAATGTGGAAGTGATTGTGTGTTGAGTCCATTACAAAAAAAATGTGACAGAACTATGCAGTTAATCAAACCCCTCAGCCAGCAATTACATTCTGTAGTGAGGAATTTTCATACCATCAGAGCAATTCAAACATCTATGCTCCTGTTTTATTTATTTATTATTTTACAACTTGCATCCCTTAACAAAAGCAGGCAGCACAGAATGAGAAAGAACACACTTTTACAAGACATGTAGGCTACTTGTTTTTAAAAGCGGCTGCACAGAAAACAGTAGTCAAGCAGGGAAAATAATTCTCCTAGTTATAGCAAAGTTGTTGAGAACTGATCTGTATGCTTGCAATGTTTGACCCTTTCTGTCTTCTTCTGATTGGTCTGCTATTTTGACATTGATAAGCTGTGCTACAGTTGCAACAGGCATGTGTGAGGCGCTTAAAAAGCAGCGAGGTCAAAAATGTCTATCTAGTGCATGTTTACATAAGCCCCTTTCACACTACATGTTGGTCCCCGAAAATTGCCAGAGTGCCTTCAGTGTGAACGCAAACCCTTCCCGGGATTGAATCCGGGATCGGTCACGGGTTTGGGACCTAGTAACATTGCTGGGTTCAGTCCCGGAACGAGCTCTCTGTGAACAAAAGCCAGAGCCAATGCCGTAACGGATGTGTCGTAGTGATTGACGTAGTTATTGCAAGACTCTTTTTCAATAATACAACCTTGCAGTGCCAGAGGGGCTAGTCTGTGTTTTAAACTCATCAACTCTCCAAAAAAAAAAAAACTTGTTGTGATTCCAGCATTAAGCATTTTATACATGAATAATAACATCCCAATCATCTGCCATGTTTATAAAGCAATGCACAAAACACTTCTGCTTTGCTGCTTCACTTTTTACCTGTTTCTTGGCTGTCTAGCGTTTTCGACTCTTACAGTACATTACACGTCCCATGATTAAGTCGCATGTGTGAATGCACCCACAGATTATGGGAAATCACTGAATGAAGCAAATCTAACAACCCGGGAACAACTGCTGGAACACATTACTCGTGTATTTTCCGGAATCTGTGTGTGAAAGCGGCTATAGAAAACACAAAAGTGAAGTGCAAAGACATGTTGTGTCATTTTGTCATGGCTTCTTAAAAAGAGTTTATTTATTTACCTACCTACTCTGCTTTTAATTTGTTACCATTGCCCATAAAAAGTTTGGTTTCTGATGTTTTGCAGTGTATGACTTTGAGTTCAAAAGGGCTCAAGGCTGTTTGGAGTCTTTGCTCATTAAATAGTGACATATTATCCACTTAGTAACATATCGTGTAAATAATTTGGATAAAACGTGTAACTTATTGACACCCCTAATTCAACATACTTCACTAGCCTACATTCAGTATAAATCAATGCGATATTTTAATATAAACTTCCTGCTGGTTTCAGCTATACATAAATCATGAGACATGAAACAGCATATGCATATCCACTGCCACCCTTCACTTGGTTACTCTTAGCTTCAAAAGACTTGCAGGATGCAGCACAACAGATGAATGAGAATACTGCAAGCAGATGACCGCCATCTGGGAAAGAGTCTGACCACTTGGCACAGACCTGTGGTACATCCAATGCGATTTAATAAAAAAGATGGTTTCAAAGATACAGGACACAAAACAACAATTCATGCATTACATGTGATTAAAGAAGGCAGATTATTCCAGTGCTGAAGTAAATCTAAAATTTAGTTTATACAAATGTTCTTTTTAAAATTATAGTTCACCTAAACATAAAAATATCATATCAGTCTTTAAATGCAAGATATTAAATATTTAGATACGTTTCATTTTATCTCAATTAAATATACTTCAGTATATCTTTAGTTGGACTTCAGCATTTTCACACAATTAAAGTGCATTAGTATAAAATGAGTTTATTATACCAAAAAAAAAAAAAAACAATTGCAGTGTATTACATTGCAGTACATATGTATACTCAGCATTAAATAAATTTACATTTGTAATACATTTTAGCATTATTCATGATTTACTGTACATTTCTTATTTTCTTTTTCTTCTTCTGTGAAACATAAAATAAAATATTTTGAAAAAAGAATAAGATCCAAACAACACTGACTGACATTGTATGGGGAAAATATATAAATAATCCATACAGGTTGGGAATGACATGAGCATGAATAGATGATGATGGAATATTTTATTTTTTGGGTGAACTGTCTCTTTAACTATCTAAATGCTAGGGGCATAAAGACATTTCAAGAAACTGTAGCAGAATGTATGAAAATGAGTCAAGCTCCGGTTGCTTGAGGGAAAAACAATGGAGATTAGGTGTGCAACTAAAAAGCTGTTCCATCTGGTACACGGGCAATTCATGAAACAGCCCATACATGTGGCAGCCAGTGCATTGAGGGCAAAACACTCCAAATGGAAGCAGCATCAGCTTTCCTGGCAGCAGGACCGCAGGATGGATAACGAGTCAGGAAATGCAATGCGTATCTGCAGCAGGTACACAATAGCCTTTGTCCTTCAACTCTCATGAAGCGACAAGGAGACTTTGATAAAATAATGAGGATTTACGAAGTGGCTTCTTAGTTTCGTTCAGCTGGTCAGATACAGGAAGGCTGTTGATTCCTCTCCCAGCGGGTTCTCTGTGCTCCCGAAGCATTGTGCGAGAGGAAATGATGGTGAGCAGAGGGCCATCTGTTGTGCCACTTGGCAGGCCTGCCCTTGCCAGGGTCTTTTCAGGTGGGAACTGGAGAGACTCCCTCTAGTGTGGTGTGAACAAGGTGCACACAAGATAAAAATCTGCTCAGTATTCACACATTTTACACCACTTACATCTCCAGATGTGTGGAAGGATTAGTTTATCCGCCTGTGCATTCTTTCACCTTTGATTATGAAGGAGTTGTCGTTATTATTGGCGAAGGATAGAGAAGATCAGTCGGAAATGAAAATTACATAAACTTTTTTTCAACTTCGTCCAAATTTTCCCTTTTTATTTCCAGAGCGGAGCACAGCATGTGGCAGCTATTTCAAGAGCCATCGTCAAACAACACACACACAAATAAAAAACACTTTTCATGCCTTACATTGCAGCAGACGCCACATGTGTTCCATTAGCCTGATGTTAAATTCACAACTATTTAATTATTATTATTTTTAAATGTCATTTCTAAGACTCCTGACTGATGAGGAAGTTGGGCAGAGAGAGGGAAACTTAATCAGTGATTTGAGAGCTTCACTGTTTTATCTCTGTCTGACTGCAGTCAAGTGAGCCCTCCTGTCCTTGACGGAGGGATATGGCAGCAGTGACACAGCGGATGAGAGAGCTCCAGCCTTGGTCAGGGGAAAGTCATTTATTTCCGTTGACCTGCTCGGTCAAGTGGATTGAAGCTGAGCCTCTCGTTTCACTCTCTTTCTTTACAACCCCTGCCCCCGTCCCTCCCCTACCAGTCTCCCTCCCTTTTCTTTTCCCTTGCTGAGTGCTGACACCATTCCTGCAATTACAGCACACAGCGAGGATGATGGGCCTAAGATTTTCCTCTGTTACAAGAGTCGAGACCTCGTCCCTCACGCTGACACCATTAAGCCGTCCTTTTGGGGGGAGGGATTTAAAGTGTTGGGGGTGGAAAAGTTGCTACCCTCCAGCTCTTCGACAGCTGTATGAAAGTGCTTTGGATGAGCCCAGATTACAATCCAATTTTGAAGGGTTAAGGCATTACAAAGGACACCGTGTGATGTGACCCAGCTCACGTTTAACAGGTATCCTGCCTCTGGACTCGGCTGCATGGAGATCGTTATTACAAGTCCATTTCATCTCGAGAGGAAGGTCCTGTTAGAGATCATTTCTCAGCTCCAGCAGCACCTGGTGTCAGAAGATTCATCGGTACCGTCGACACACAAAGCGGGAAAATGCTGCGCAAAGAGCTCTGACAAAAGAAGGCATCAAGCGATGTGTAGAATTTAGCTCAGCGCGAGTAGTATCTTCTTCCGAAGCCTGAAAGCAGAAGGCGCACAAAAGGTGGAAAGCACAGAATTTGTATAAGCGCTGAAGTCGCACAAGAGGTTGTTTAACGCGGATTTAATCCAGCCTTCCGTCTCTGCCTAGAGCTCTTAATCTCTTTACAGCTAAACTTATCACGCGATAACCGACTCTTCACTGATTCATTTCCAACAGCACAAATGAAAGAGCTGCTGAATTACCACTGGTGTGTGGCCTGCTTTCCCGTCTATTGAAAGTAATACCTTACATTATTTGATTTACTGCATACATTTATTAGCTTTTAGAGAATGTGCTATAAAATCTCCCAAAGAGAGCTCTCAAACTTTATTTTTACGTATATATTGCCTGTTCCCTTGCTGTAAGGAATCAATCTTCCAAGAACGTATATTAACAGCGTTAAATAATGTTTTATTCATAGGTTTAAAGTGTTGTTTTTAAAAAAACGCTGAATGTAAGTGCTTTTTCGTACTGTTGATAGGCCATTTTACAGATGCGCTAATCAGATCTGTGGCTTAATGGACCCTAGGCAGATCTCATCTGAAGAATCAATCATAACCTCATTTTTATGCTATTGAACACACATGCTGATGTCATTTACATCACTCCATTGAGATCAATCAACATATTTTCCCAGCATTTCGGTATCAGCATGCTCGTGACTCCAACTGCATGCCAAATAATCTCAGATTGAGATATAGTGCGGGATCATTTACACCATGCACAGCAATGAAACTTCTTGAGTCGTGTATACCCAAAACAAGTTGAGGAAAACCGGCTAAGAGGGAACTGTTAGCATGGACCATCGGCCGTGATAATGGAAGCTGAGTCAATGTCAGAGAGGACGAGTCCTCTTCAGCTCAACTCTAATAGAGAATGACTCCCCCGAATTGCACAAAGCAACAGCATCTGAGTGAAAGCACATTGCTATTCACCCAGCATCACACATCAGGTTTAACAAGTTGAGACCTACATTATGTGTGGTTAGACTACAGACGAGAGGGGAGGGAGGTGAGTCGTTTCCTTCTTTCTCCTGCTTTTTCATTCGCCGTCTTTAATGTGACAGCGCCACACAGTCGTTTACAATGACACCAGAGCCTTTATTGTTTCAAACACATTGCCCTTGAACAATGTGAAAATGCATACTCCATGAGGTTTGTTCAAGATCACTTTGGATAAAACCTTTGTTATTGTCGATTTGTTTCCAAGGGAATTCCTCGGAGACTGCACATTTTGCTTTTAAATTGCAAGGATAAAGCTACTCAAAAGGAGCTGTTTGAGCCCAAATACGGTTTCACTTTTGCAAGATGATTGCAACATTAATTCAATGCAATACTCACCTTGTGTTACGTTTGTCACTCGCTGGATTTATCATTTGTGTGATTGCAGTAGACATGCTATTTTCACGCTGGAGAGTGCGTTCCTTGAGATAATCAGGGTTAGGTTATTTTATTGGAACCATCTGTGGTTTTATTGTATGACTATTTAACCTGGAGGGACTAGCTGTGATTTGCCAATGATTTTTGATCGCCATTTTTTTATTGCTAATTAATTCCATTGCCATTAACGCAGGCTATTTTCTCCAGTCCGTACACATTCAGTGATTGCAAGTCCTCAGGAAGTGCAGTATTACATCATTTTCAATAACCCACTGCTATTGCAAAACCTATGTGTGCTCAACTCCACATTCACATCCTTGTTATGAATGAATAAACTGGTATGAGACTGTAAAACATTGAAAAACATGCATGAAAGCACAACAGACAGTAGCAACGCTAGGTCAGGTGCTTGGGTTTTTTGTAGAAAAAAAAAGAGAGAACATTAGCTTCGGTGTTGAGTCCTCTGTTCACCCTGCTTTGCTAGCAAGGTTAAATCGTGAATATAAGAAAATGCTGTCTAAAGCCTTGAAGCGATCAAATTTGACTGCACTTCCATTATTCTGTTATTTATTTATTTACTCTGTTTTTTTTCTAACAGTGGTATACCCAGGAAATCCTGCTTTTCCTCTTTGCAAGGGTAGAACTAGGACTTTTTTCTGCCTAAGCTATAAAACACCCTTAAACTGTCTTGACTTTCCATCTCTAAACATACCTTATGCAGACCTGTTCCCTTGGCAGTTAAAAGGTAACAAAAATAATAGACCAAATATTCTCCCTGGATGTCTCTCATAATTGGCCATATGGACTTGTTCAGATGAAAGATTTCTCTCTTGGAGGCAGATGCGCGGGGTTATGGACTTAGCTTAGTGACTGTCATGCCATGGCATCCACTAGTCCCTGGCAATGCCACCCTACATTATGTCTCTGAAGCTACTTTAGAACTTGAGCCATATGTTCCTCGGTGTTTGAGAGAGGGGAGGTTCTTAATTATTTTATTTGGCTTTCATAGTAGCTCTCCAGGCCTGTGAGAAGTGTACTGTTTTTTTGGTATGTATCAAACCTTAAATTGTGTATTATAAAGGTATTTTCTTTCTTTATTTTACTCTTTGGTTATTATCCATTTTTTAACACATATTGTACATACTAAGGAGTCAGCTAAGGACTATAATGTACTATCAAACACAAGTACTGCTATTACAGACATTCAGGATGTCGAAGAGACACTTTAATCTCTGTTATTTTAAGAAAAAAAAGCTTTAATGTTTACTCTGCATTATGAATTAAAGTGAATTCCTAGCCTCCCTGCTGTGCCACAGTAATTCAGCTTGGAGAGTTTGTATTCATTTGGCAGATGCCAGATACGGGGTCCCTTTAAGGTCTGCCCAGGTTGTGGGCTTCCAACCCTTGGTGCTATTTGCATAATGGAATTATGGGAACTATGCTGTGTCTTTAGTGGACCATTAGGCAGAACTTTGCTGGATTGTAATTAGTGGCTTCTGCCCTTAACCTTCATTAACATGCAAATGCAAATCCTACTCTGGAAGAAATGCACGGCACATTGGAGCAAAAATGCCAAAACGATTAACAGGCAATCCATGGCTAAACTGCCTATTTTTATTTATCACTTTTGAAATCACTTGATGGAAGGCTGACGAGGGCGATGATTACAGCGTGTAGTTTATGCGGCTGCTGTGTAGCTGCTTGCTATGGCATTAATCATGTTGTCAGCATTGTTATAATGTTATATTAAATCACACATTGGTAAAATGTTCCACTTATAAATGTGCAGATACATGTATTAATAAATTGTAACATGCTCTGATATATATTACATGACGGTGAACCATCACCTGATATATTGGGGGGGTTAAAACAAAAAAAAAAACATACCTAAACAGGTGTTTTTTAATTTTTTTATTTATTTATGTTTTGCAAATCCTTTTCCAGATTGCATTATTATGCTAGTAGCTGACTTTCTTTTTACAAAACAAGTGAACAAGTTTTTAATACCTATTTTAAAGACCCATTCACAAACACTGATTCATGTATTAATAAAACAAATAACTGTTATTTTGAGCTAGATTTTAATAATTTACTCAATTATGAATAATATGTTAAGTATTTGCTGTTTTATATATATGTATATATGTTTGTTTGTTTGTTTGTTTGTTTTTAAGTTGCATATCAAACGTGTTGCTTTCAAGATGAAGTGCTATTTAACAGCTCTCTATGAGTGCTATATTGATTCTCCTTTGGCGTTGCATCTTCCCCTGCCACATAGAAATCAAAACATACATCTGTAATTGCATATGTGACAGTATTTCACTGATCTGGAAAAAGACTACTTTATCTCTATCATTAGGATGTTATAGTGCTTGTACTGTACATTTTGTTCACTCTTCCGCAGACATGTTTGTCCATCCAAACAATCACAAAACATTATTGCCCAATCCATCCAAATTCTTCTCTATTAATTGATTTTTATTAGCATATCAGTGAGCTGCCAGCTCTCATTTTGGAATCATTATCTGCTCCAGGCGTCATATAATGGTGGTTTAATGACAGTCTGAGATGGCATTGACACTTTAGGGGATCAGTAAATATTAGATTTTATTGGCAAGGTGCAATTTCAAATGCACTCCAGTACAATTTCAGCTGTGCATTGGAGGACTGACAGAAGAGGGCCGAGGAGTGCAATACACATCATAAGATAACGATGCTGTGCAATTTACATTTTGATTAGAACAGAACTTCTCACAGTGTCTCTCTACAAGGAGCAGGTAAAATAATAAAAACCGTATGAGAGGGCACCGCTGCAATATATGTCAAGCATGCTGGAAAGTAATGCTTAGAAAATATCCAGAGATTTCATTCATAGCTACGAAGTAAAGTATAGCTTTCTTTCCATTTCATCTTAGAAAACATATGTATGCCGTACAGATGCTTGTACACACACACACACACACACACACACACGCACCGCAATCACACAAAGCGTGTGCACAAACTACACGTACACTCTGACACACATGCTCACAGACCTTAGCCCTTTTAAACTAGCTTTATTTGCAATTCAGATCAGCTCATTTGAATTAAGTGCTTCTTTGCTATGAATACAGCTGGACTTTCCAGACATGTCAGACAAGAACCTTGCCAGAATTACCCCATGGACATGGACACATTAATCAAATGAAGAATTGGCCATTCGACAGCCCACTGAATTCACCCTTTAGTTGGGGTCACAGTGGAGATAGGTGGAGTCTATGGGTCGTTCTCCTTTTGTTAACCCTGTCTAATTAAAGTCTAAAACTAGTCCTCTATGACAGGGCTTTTATGGTGTTATTTTAATACATGCCATTTTTACACCTAATTGATTTACTAAGCTTATGTGCTGTGAGGTGTTATGTAGAGGATTGTAAAATACAACAATATGTGCTGGATGCTTTCAGACTAAGGAGCCACGCCATAATTTAAGTGATAATCAGTCATCACTCTTGGCATATTTACCACCATCTTTCTCTCTTTTTTATCATACACTTGACAACGTTGTTAATATCATAGGCACCACAAAAACATTACTTTAACACTACACTGTTTTCGCTGGGGTAGTGAAGAAAAGTCAGAATAAGCCTTTATAAAAAAAAAAAAAAAAATACAGATATGTAGTATTGTAATACAGATACTACTCAGAGAACTCTGAGAACGTTTTACTGTGAGGAAAGTGTTTTTTTTGTTGTTGTTGTTGTTGTTGTTGTTGTTGTTTTTTTTGCTCCCCATAAACCTATTATTGTACCTCCAAATTATATATAGCTAAAATACCCTTTTTTCAATCACATCTTGAAGTTAAAACTTATTTTGCATGTCTTATCAGAAGTGTTAATGTAAAAAAAAAAAAAAAAAAAAAAAACATAATTTAAAGATTAAAATAAATTACAAAACATTGATATTTTGCCATTATAAAATTTGAACATAAATAGTTGCAGGGCTGAAATGTTGTTAAATATTGCTTAATATTTATGTATTTATGTGAGGTAAAGCAATATATATAAATATATATATATAATTATTATTATTATAATAAATAATTACTTTGATACACGTAAATTTTAAAAGATAACTATATATTTAATTATAATTATAGATATTTGTATGTAGCTCTCATTGAACACTAAAGTCTTTGGGAAGGAAGATATTTCTTTTCCACAGTTTCGGAAAGATTATCAGAGTATATACCCCTCTCTGCTAAACAAGAGGTCAGCCATCATCTTCCACACTGAAACTGTGCTCATTTCATTGGCAGCCAGGAGACAGTCCGAGTCCTCTAAACCGCGGGAGGGCTCTGAAACATATGCAAGAGTTGGTAAATCACTGACACTAGTGACTTATTAGGTTAAGCTCTGGGCACCCAACCATTTTTAGCTGCTAGCAAGCTGTAATGCCATGCTGCTTCCTGTAGAGAAGGTAGAGCACAGATGGTATTTAGCATGGCTAACATTTCACCTGATTGATTAAGCGATTCAAAATTGTCATAAATATCTATGACCTGGGTATAAATGTGCTGCATTTAAGAAACAGTGGTAGGTAAACAATTAGCATAGCAGCCAGTTCGATGATGAAACACACATTCTCGCTCATTAAAAAGCTGTGTCTTTTAGCAGTTTATCCCTGCTGTTTTATGAATTCTGAATTACACCTCATTAATGTGTCATTTACATAATTACAAGGAATAGGGACAGCGCGCACAGCAGGATGAGCCCCGATCGGAGGAGGACGTAAAGAAGTAAAGATGAACTCGTATGAAATTCACTCACAGTCACATAAAACAAGCCAGTCTTCCCCGACCTGTTACGTTAAGTCCGCAGCTTCTCCCAGCGTGACACCGCTTGCTTGATGGCTGCCAGACCTCTGAATTAGCCACTTCCTCGATCGCAGAGAAAATCGACTTGATGAACACTGCAGAAAGAGAGGTGCAGCTGCTGATGGACCCTCAGCACAGGATGTTAGATTGTTTTGTATCTGTAATTAATCTACCTCCAATAAGGAGTCTCACGCTGCTTCTGAAACTACCGCATACATTAAAAATGCATAATTATCAAGTCTAGCACAAAAATCCGGGGAGACTTTGAAGGCATCCATCCGTTCTTTATTTTAAAAATACTATCAAACACGAGGCACATTTTAACAAGAACACTTTGTCACTAATGTAATACATAGGGAATAAGTCAAAGAAAATTGGGGCAAACGCTCTCCAAATTTACCAAATATAAAAAAGTCTTTCATTTAGCATAGCGAGGTGGTGCAGCACACCTTCTGTAGGTTATTTGTAAGATAAATGGGACCACAGAAACAGATGACAGGTCTTTAGCTCAAGTATAGAATGCAATTAACCGGCAAATGAGGCCAAGCAAACCCAAATGACCAATGAGAATGGGCAATACTTCAGAGGGAATGAATATTCGGACTCATATCCAATCTTTAGACAGCTCATTCAGCCCCACTGAGGTGTTAAATGGCATGTGACATTTTAACCGGTAACCACTGATTTGGGTATTCAAATTTATTTATCATTGTTTTAGAGAAAGGCTATTTCTTGTTTCTTTGACAAGAAGCCATGAGGCATAAGACAGGCTGGAAAAATTCCTCTCTGGAACAATATTTTAAGTTAAAAAAACCCAAAACAAAATCAAATGTGTTGCCATGGCTCAAACAATAGAGTAGGTAGCATTAGTAATGCCAAGGTCATGGGTTTAATTCCCAGGAAATACACGAGTTGATGTCAATGTGCACTTTGAATGCAGTGTAAGTTGCTTTGGATAAAAGTGTCTGCCAAATGCCTAAACTATAAATGTGCATGCTGCATAAGGTTATTTTTGAAGCCTGATCAGCTCTACCTGATACAAACATAAAACATAAAAAAAAAAAAAAAATAGCCTTTGGAGGTCCTGCAGAGGCCCTGAAACTCACCGCTCTGAAATATCCTCCACCGTTATTGTGTGGGTGAAACAAGCTTAGCATAATGGAGACTGGAGTGGGTGCTTTTATCTGCTGCTCGTTGCTCAATCCCAAACATTGCTTGTTTTCTTTGTACATCAGCCAAATAATATCCATGTAAGCTTGTCACTGATATTAGTATGGGGTTCTCTAAAGTTACATGACAGTAATTTCTAGGTGTTTGAAATAACAGATGGGGCTTGTTCCACCGAGAGGAGTAACTCTCATGCAGCACGAAACCCAAAATGCTGAACTTCATTATCATATGCACAGATTTGATTGACAAGAGGCAATGAGAGCCTACAGTGAGAGATTGCTCCTGCCCACCTCTCCCATGGGCCGCAACTGTGTGACACATTGCCAAGATGCGTTACTCCAGCTCCTAATGCATCTTTATTACACCGATCCCATTGCTCCCGAGCATAGAACAAACTTCATTTGTCTTTATCCAAATCATGTTGGCGCCTACTTTAAATGGAAAACTCCAATGCAAAACGAATGAACAGCATCAGCAGCCCAATTAAAGCCTTGCCTGAAGAACAGCTTGGTTTGGAGACAAGAGCTCTCATGTGAAGATGAGCTTCTAAATGTTCTACAAAACACCCCAAAGAGACAACACATCCATATATTTCCCCTTAAATGAGCCAATTTTATCATCCACCGTTACAGAAGAGGAGAGGAGCAGCAGGAGGAAGTTCCTCTGTGCCACCTCATCTCTCTCTTTATCTCACTATCTCTCTCTCTCTCTCCTTCACACATTTCTCGTCTCCACCCCAACTGAGAGTTTTTGAGATTTATGGTGGGGTCTGATGAATCGCTGGCACAGCAATTCTTAAGGGGTTTTCGCATCCCCCCCATTTGTTTTTCACATTACTGATGTTTCACTTAATGTTCTCCGAGCATCCCCACGAGATGGCAAGGTAGGCTTGTTCTCAAGTCGAGCTTTCATTTGGCTTGCTCGTCTCCTCTGGAGATAAAGTCTGATGTACAGGCCCTCTCCTGAGGAGCTATTAATGCAGGGAGAGGCATTGGGTGTTCGCAGGGAGAACGTGCATTACCTGGGAATTGTACCTGCATGTTTCAGAAACCGATGGAAATAAAAGATCATCAAAGGACTTCTAAAACTGGAAATTACAGTGATCATGACAGTGATCAGCGTTAATCGCATCTTTGTGCAAGGACTCTAGAGAAAGAAACCACAAACAGATCATGAAATGCAAAAAAAAGAAAAAAGTTAAGGAACCTGAGCACTCTGTGAAATGGCTCTTTTCAACTGCAATAAAAGTATATGTAATTGTGAGAGTGAAAGAGAGCGAAAATAACACTCCCACCCACTTACTAACTTTGTGTGCATCCTCATCTAGATGTGAAGCACAATTTAGTTCAAGTGTCTTCCAATAAACTCATCTTGTGTTTCATTGTCTAGTGTTCATAGCTATATAAGGGTTTTGCCATCACAGGACTAATTTACATTTTAGATATTGTAAATCAAAATACAATAATGTAAATCAAAAGAATATTTCATAATATTGCAATTTTTACTTTATTTTAATCAAAAACGATACAGCCTCGGTGAACTGCACCAAGTATATGCACCATAATGAATATTAATTAATATAATGATATAATATGAATATACATGTGTGTAATGCTCAGTGGGGTTTAAGTAAATGCAATTAATTTCAGAATCAGAGAGAAAAATCCTTGGAGGTTTGTAAAATCCATTGCAGGTCAAATATAGTGCATTATGTAGGCAGCGCAAGAAACTGTAAATTATCACTAATATGCTAATTTTGTATGTGAATCCAAGCCTTTCCAGCAAACAAGCTCATTGTTCAATACGGTGTATAAGCTTGATAGCAGAAATAATACATGTCATTATAAGTCACATGCTAATGCTGTCATCCCCATAGTTTGACATGCAAATCAGCTCATCCCATTTAAACACGCAGAGAGTCCAGCTCTAATTAAATTCTTCCACAATAAGAGCTGAATGACAGGTTGGACATTGTGCTTGTGATGAGGATTTATGACCCTTTGCCAGTTCCTCTAAATGGCAGTTTTGGAGCAAAAGCTTGTGCCGGTTTCCCCTACCACCACCACCTCCAAGCCCATTGTGGGCATTTTAATAAATTACATCGCTGATCCTTTCATACGAGCCTGACATAGTTCCATCAGCCGGTGAAATCTCTCTAGACCCAGGACTCACTCGCAGAGCTCGGATCTAGTGGCTCCCTAGGCCAGGTTATCTAACCTTCATTGTAGCTGCATGCTGGATGAGTCCCAGGCCACACGCCTGAGGAGAAAGTCATGGCTTTCCCATCAGGCTAAAACAAGACTTTGCATATCATATTCCAACACCTCAACAACCCCATGACACACGCAGCGCTCAAATGAAAGATGTTTGATATATCTGTGCCGTGGAGACCTTGTCTGAAACAGTTATTCCCATCAAGTCATTTTTGTGTGTCTACATCTCTGTCAACACTCTGAGGGCTTCAAAATAGAGCTTTTTGACAGCTTCCCATTATAGCTTATTGGCCACCTTTAGATGTATATGTTTGTGACCTGGAGTGAGCGAGTGTTTCCTTATTCCCAGTAATATTTTTAGTCAAAACATCTATTTTGGATTGGGCTTTTTTTTTCTTTTTGTGTTCATTCATTTGTGTGTTGTGCAGAAGAAGAATAGTTATAAAAAGAAAAGAAAAAAGAAGAATAGCTCATAAAAATGCATGTCATCAGTATTCAATGCAGCATATCAAATATGGTAAACAAAAGTTATTTATTTATTTATTTTTTACTCTTTATCCTTGAAAATGGACGCATAAAACTATGGAGTATATAGAAAAGTAGATTAATTAAAATTTTATTTTTAAAAATAGATAGATCTTTCAAAACAAGTTTACATAAAGATCTCTTGTCTTTGTTACATAAGAAATGTGTGTAATCATATGAAACCAAAATAGTTGTATCTGTGAAATAAAGAATAAAGTGTCTTGTCACCTTGACAAGTGCTGTTCTGTCAACATAACACTGGTGACTAAAAGACAAATTGTTAAACATAATGCGATGTCCCTTGTGCATCACAATTGATGGCCAAGAAAAACATGAACAATACAGTAATGTTGACAACTCGAGTCAGCTTGGAAGGTTCTGCTTTTTTATTTTTATTTTTTATGGAAATTTATGAAAGTGAAAAACTAGTAAATGATCATGGTGTGTATGAGATGGGGGAACTTCTGCAAAAGCCAGTAGCTATTAACATGTAGCTTTTAACAGCGAACCTAGTGAAGCTAAGCAGGGTTGGGCCTAGTCAGTACCTGGATGGGAGATCTCTTGGTTCCTGCTGGAAGAGATACCAGCAGGGGGTGCATATCATGTAAAGCATTACTACACAAAAATACCATTCAAGTTGCATGGATCTGGTTACTATTAAAATAATGTCTCTCCAAACGGTTAGACGCTCTGAACCTTAACAGCAATTCTAACAGATTGGGAACAATAACAAGTCTCATTCATGACCCATAAAATCTGTAATGGAATACTAACAAAACTGAAGCCATTGCTGGACAAGCAGTGTCCTTATTGGCAGAAATAAGCTTTCATAATTCTGACGGCAATTCTTTAAAATGAATTTAAATGGATCTGAAAAGATCTATAATATCACATTGTCACATAATATATACTCATGGTTTAACCCTGTGCTCACCTGCTTCTGGCATTTCGTTCTGCCTCTCAAAGAGACAAGATTTAATTAAATTTTCTGAACAAAATCTAAGCACTTATCATTCAGTGCAGGAATAAATCGACTATCAAAGGGAAGGCAATGCGCTTTCCTCTTCCCTCAGTGGACAAGGTCAATTAGAGGAGGACATGGATTGGCAATCAAAACTGACACCAAAGATTGACTATGGTGATTACAGGCATGCAGATGGGAAGCTTTAAAGGTTATTAATAATGATTTATAGAATTAATTAAAAGTAAGATAGGAGAGTGTGCTTGAAATACGTTAAATAAGTTGGGTATGCGAACGGACCAAAGGTGCTTGAGAACCTTAAATTACTGTGGTGTTACAGATTGATAGTAGGGTTTTACTGCTGTTTTACATGGCACAACAAACACTACAGGATTACAGTTTGGTATAAATGCTGTTAATTTTTCATCTTATTTTCTCTCCTTGTTATGCTTTATTCCCTTGCATGCACACTAAAGCACTGTGGACTGACAAACTCTCTTTGACATGTTTACGATTTTCAACATATTCTGGATCTTGGCTCTCACCCCAGGCATTGCGTTTCTACTTTTTAACCCAAATTGCATTGACTTATTTTAACTAAGAAGCGTATGAATGAACACAATGATGGATAATTGAAAGAAATTCAATGCACGTCAAAAAGCCGTTTTATATATACAACAGGATAAATGATTCGACTGAGATTATGTATTATTTATTTATCCAACATTTTTTATTCTATTTCAACTTAATTCAGAAATCACTGAAACTCCGTTAACCAGTAAAGTATATTAATCCTGGCACGTAAAGATATATGCATAAAATAATCCACATATTTTTTTTTGGGGGGGGGGGGGTTACAGATTCTGTTGGAAACTGCTTTTAAGATCTTCCAGAGAAAACAATGCAAATTAAAACAATCAATAAAACAGGTAGAAATAGTCAACGCTAAACCACAGTGTCTGCTACAGGAAGCAGGAGGCTAATTATACACCTCTGATACCACTGGGATCACTGAGGGTTTGCAGATTAAAAGTGGCCACGGGCTACATAGAGACTTTGTTCCACTGTATCATGGACAGACCTGTGTTTTCATGCATGCAGTATTACCCAACAGACGAGCAGTAGAACCGGATCAGTCACCTGCCCCTGCGCGGTTCGTCTCTCAGTGGGTTCAGATCTGGAAATGATACATTTTGCCTAGAGCAAATCTGTTCGAGGGGTTCAAACAAAATGTGTGCTTCAGCAGCATGGGAGAGCCTCTCTGACCTCCATCAAACAATCCTCTGGTTGCTGTCTTACGCTAAGACCTCATAATGCCTCTCTTCAATTTTGCGGGTCTGTCTCTAATGGGATCAGGGTTATATATTGAGCCTGACGACCAGTTCTTTCCATCCCCCCGCAAGCCTCGCTAGTCCAGTGAGGAATTTGAATTTAGAAAGCGTTATGATACCTCTGGACAGTCCAGCCGGTGCGCTGCTCTCTCTAGTCAGGGTTAGTGGAGCCTTCACTGATGACAGGAAATGACAGAGAAGGTGATTTGTATTGTGTATGTGGGGCGCAATTCAGATGCCTTTCACAAGCTGAGAACTTTGAAGCAAGATCACCTTTTGTCTTTGTAGCACTGACGTGCTCAAAGGCTAGCGTAGACTGTTTTGTTCTGACGTTCAATTGGCAAGTTTTGCTGGAAAAGGGCATGCTGTGCTGCCATTGATGACGAGGTCAAATAGGTGGTTCGTACATTGTGTGTTTGCTCAGGGGGAACACAGGTGATTGACAAACTGTAAACCGTAATCGCTAATGTAAGTGACAGATGAATTCCCAATAGCCAGAGACTATAATTAAGCTGCGTTTTTAGACCGGTAACCTTTCATCAGTTCTGAAAGCACAGTAGGTGCCCTTCTCTATTGAAAATTTGATGTCTAGAGTCCAAAGCAACTGGGAGTTGTAATCATGTATATGTTGCAGTTTTGTGTCAAACAATGGAGTATCTTTTGCTTTTAGGCTCTAAAATGTGTAGTTAAATGGTAATTAGCTTGGTCCTGGAGGTGATTCAGCAGTTTAGATGTACTGGATCAGAATGTGATGCAATAATATTGCTTCTGTTGCATTCTGCATGTTTGTAGAGATATCGTTTACATAACAAATTTTGATTTGTAGTGCATTTTTCAATATGTTCTTACTAGGAATTTAAATGAATGTTCCATTTTTGTAGTACTATAGAATGAAAATAATGATACAAGAGCATTGCATTTTTTGGCTTAATTTTAATAATAATAAACTGTACGAATGTAATGTATGATATGAAAAAATATTGGTTTTTGTTTGTGTTTCGGTTCACCACAGCCAGCGTATTGCAGAAAGACCCGGAGGTTTTTTAATCAGATTATGTCTTGAAGCTGTGCTACTCTGCCCATTTGAAGGTGAATCACAAAGTATTGCCAGTATACGCGATATGCCTCATTTGTATGTATTTCATAAAACTTAGAAACCTTGCTGTGTCATCTGATAATTACTGTAGAACTGTAATGTTCTTCCTAAATGAGAAATGTATTTATATCAGTGAATGTATCCCTAGTAAAAGGTATAAGAATTAGCTTGTGCCAGCGATAAAATGCTTTTCTATTGGTAAGTGGCATCTATCAGAATGTAGTGTTTGTCATACATTTAATCTTGATCCAGATGACATGTTCAGTGTCACAGCTAATTAGGAGAGTAATACATACCCTCATTAATAACTGCCATGACAGGGTAGGAGTGATTTGGCCCATAATCATGCTGGACAGCTCAGAGAGTGTGAGGGCACATGGAGGAAGAGCGTGTGGGTAGGGGGAAATAGCCAAAAGCAGTTTGCAAATAAAGTAACTCATTGCCCTAGATCTTTCCAGAAACACACAAACCTGAAAGCTTCTTTATTTCCATGGACATTCATTTATTTGTCTCTAATCTGTTGTGACTTTGAGTGTTACACTAGCAAGCTGCACAAGTAAGTCTACTGCTGTGGGTGTTTTCCCCTCATAACCTGCCGTGCTTGGTTAAGATGAAAGATTCATGACTCAAAGATATGTTATGGAGTTTTGTCTTCACCAAATGCCACACACAGATATACATATAAATGTAATAATATCACACTTACAATTGTGCATGTACTGTATGCGTGTTTGATTAACAAATGTTCTATACAGAGTAACATTTTAGATTCAATATTGAAAACCACCACTGGAAAAAGTTCCAAATGAAATCACAGCAAAATGTTGCAGTTTGCATTCTCCTAGAAAAATACAGGTCCACAATAAATCAATATTTTTGATTGAAACATTGAGTGAGTGAATGAATGATTCATTGGCTAATAAAGACTGTCTTTGTCACCCCCACAACATTTGCACCACTAATGCAATTATAGACAATCTGTGAAAAATGAAGTCCCTATGGTGTTGGACTGTCGTATCTGCACTCTTGGAGCTTTTCGCAAGAAAAAAAGAAGAAAAAAAAAAAACAATATGTTGTATACAGCTATTTATTTATAGACATTTGGTGTGCGTGTACAACTGTCCTCTTTCATGTAAAGCAATATAGTTCTGGGAAAAATCTGTTTGAGTTTTTAAATAATGAGGAAAGTGAGAAAAGGCAATGAAAACATGTTCATAAATCATGTTTGTTTAACCTTCATAGCTTGGCGCTCTGTGCTTTGTTCTAGTAGGCAGCCATTCTTGGTGCTTAACTTCCACAAATTCTCAATCTTGGTTGAAGCTCCAGGGAGATGGGCAGGGCTTGTACACCTTTTGAAATGGGTCTAGCCCTTTCGTGGATTAACACTTGCTAAAGAGGTCAGAAAACAAGGATACTCAATGGCATCCCCGTAGCCCAGACACATGCATATTTATGAGGAAAGAGAAACACAGGAAAAGGAGAGTCCTTCAGTTTCTCCTTGACCTCAAAGAAATGAGAAGTGCGTTTATACTATCGTTTTTCTGTGTGCTGTTTGTGACAGATCACATTCTGGTAGATTTGCTGGTTGTTCAATATGTTCTATATCTCACATACTATATTATTAATGTTCTTTAGTTGACTATGGTTCTTTGGAGAAGACAACATGTTTAGGGTTGTAGGTTCTTCGAGCAGTATATTCATTCTATAGAGAGAAAGAAGAAAAAATAAACAGTCCTGGGTTCTTTGAAGCACAAGTAGGCTATAGTTTTCTAAAGACCCATAAAACTTAAAACGGTTCCCTTATGGTATCATAGGAGCTTAAAAGGTATCCTATGGGATCAGGCTGTAAAGCCTTATTTTTAGTTTACTGCTGGTTTGTAAATCCCTTGGTGCTACATTAACTTGACATAAAAATTGTGCTTATCTTTGTTCTGAATTAATTATACAGAATACAGACTGCACAATAACCACAAATTTGTACATCTTTATTGAAGACTTCAATTCAACACGCATAGTTCTTAGAAAAAGAATGTGAACTATAGATTTTCCCAGGCTTGAGTATGCTATAGATGACACAATCTTATGAAATTAATTGTGTCCTGGTCAGAAGAGATTACTTCATGAATATTAAGAGTTCAGAAGATGGAACCGTTAATACCGATGAAGCACTGTCAGTCATGCCTACACGGTTAAATAAGTGTGCAAATGAAGTAAATTGGCTGTACAGTATGACAAAAGGTCACATATAACCCTGTTCACAATGGATCTGCAGATGTGTTCTTCTTTGGCTGATGTCAGCATTAAATTAGCTGTTTCACTAGGGCACCTTTGCAAGAAGGACAGTTATAAAATTGGCACAGAGTGTAACTTTTCAAAACTGTTTTCCAACAAAAACTCAGTTCTGGGAACACGGTGGGTGTGTCATAGCTTCAGGCTGCTTTGAAGCCTCAGGGTTTAGATGGCTTGCAATTTGAAAGGAAACAACAAATTCTGGATTATATAAACAATGTTTACTTGAAAATATGAGTATAAAAGCCAAAGCATTGTATTTATGTAAAATATATAAATAGGTAGTGTCTGCCCAGGGAGTCTCCCCTCTAAAAATATAGAGAAAATATTGTTTAAATAGCAGATGTATGCTAACTTTCAAAAGTTTAGGTACATATCTTAAAATGTTTTGGACTCTTATACTCTCTTTTACAGACTGAATTTATTTGATCAAAAAAGTATTTGTACAAAAAATGATGTTTTTTTTTTTTATTGATGAATAGAAAGTGAAGAACAGTGTTTAAAAAAAAAAAAAAAAAAAAAAAGAATTCTTGCAAATTAACCAAATCTTAATGACCCCAACCTTTGTGTATTGTATAATGTAATATTGTATATCAAATATAATTTGGTCACACTTTATTTTTAAGGTCCAATTCTCACTATTAAGAAACTAATAATTATGATATAATATAATATAATATCAAATAATATGCTTTTTTAATAATAGTTAGACAGAAGTTTCTGTAGGATTAGGGATGAATAATATGATTATCTTGCAAAATATGTGCTTTACTACTAAATAGTACTAATAAACAACCAGTTTTGCTTGTAATTACATGATCATCTTATATAAGCTACAATTCGTGTATCTGGGTCCTGTAAAGGCACAGGCACATTCCCAGCAAAGGAACGTCTAGAGTGCCAGGGCAGGGCAGCTTGAGCAGACCTGACAAATGAAGCCTGTCAACTTTCCCCCCACAAAGATCAGCAGCCCTTCCTCTTCCTCTCGAGGTCTGACTGGGCAGCTGGACGGCCCATTGTGTTTTTGATCTTACCTTTCATGACGACCCCACCCCCGAGACCATCCATCTTTTGAACTGCATTGGGGGATGGCCTTTGATAGCAGGAAGAGGCCACTGCCCAGGAGCATCAGAGGTGTTTCTGGGTAGAACAGAATAAATAAATACGAGCACGACTCACTAAGGCACGCTGGCAGGCTATTTCTGCCACAGTGCCACAAAGCGCACAATTCTAGCGTGTCCATTCACTGTTTAATAACACTGGGTGACTGATTCCATTTAGATAAAGGACAGGTCTGTCTGGGTGAAGTTTATCCCTGCTTCCTTCTTTCTTTGTGTTTTTTAAGACTTCAAGCAGAGAGAAAAAAACATATATATTTTCTAATATTGAAAGCAAGTTTATGGTGTCATTAAGAGATTCTGGTGGTGGATGCAAGGTCGTGTTTGACGACTAGAATGAAAATGAATGATTTATATGCCACCAAAATGCTGATCTGAGCAACCTGGTCTCATAAAAATATGTACCTCTGTGCACATTTTTACGTATCTTACAGTACGTTTTGCCACAGAGAAACATATTGATATTGTTTTGTAGTCATACCATTATATTATTCATGTAATTGTGCTAAATTACGCTCTCTTAAACTCTTAACATCTGTGTAAAAAAGGAATAAAAGGTGTCTTAGTTTTACTTCATTTAGTGTTCATTTCTTTTGGAAACTGCAGTGATATTTGCTTGTTGGTATTTGTGCCTCGCTAAAAAGTGCACCAAGGTACATTTGTGCCATGAGACCATGTAGGATTTGAGACATTCAGAAACAGTATGATTGGACTGGAGCAACATTTAAATGCTGCCATCATTCAACAGTTGGCACTCCTTGTGGATATAAGGTGTTGTGCTGCAGTTCCAGATTTAACATCACAGCAAGCATGTTGTGGGGTTTGATGGAACAGGATGAGAAGCTTTTTGAAGTGCCAGGGCCTTATGGCGATGGTAAATTAATTGTAACGGGCCTGGTGTGGGTGCCGACGACAGCGCTGGGTTAGAAAGCTCCACCTAACGTCTGGTCTGCTTTACTCTGCTCTCTCGCCTAGAGTCAGAGCGTGAGAAGCAGCGGTGTGCTGCAGATACCAGTCAGCTCCAGGGACTCTCTGTTGGCACTTACCTAGATCCGCATCTGTTCTGATTAATGCCAGTCTTGACCTCCCTTCGTACATTTTAAATAGGTGAAAAACAACTGGAGATTGGTTTTCCGACAGCCCTACATATTCCATTATAAGAAGCGTGAATGATAGGAGCGACAAGGTCACTGTGGAAGTAATACAAGCTAAGAATCTGGAATTAGAGTTCATCTGTTGATTTGAATAAGATGCAGTGGAACATACTCTTTAGCAATTACATCTATATGCGTGAGAGTCTTTTTTCATGCACAGATGATTTTCTTTTTTCAATAACGTGGTGAAAATGGGTCAGTTGCCCAGAGTGCATTACAAAAAGGGGACTTTGTTTACTCCAGGCGTTATACCAGAAACCTGGCTCGCTGCCTTAAGAAGTAGGACAAAACGAAGAGTAGGCTGCGGGTGAAAAACAGAAAGAATAATACCAAAGAATAACAGTTTAAATTAATAATAAATACAAAAAGAAACTATACAGAGTGGTCTACACTGTTAGCTTGTATCTTGCAGCAACAGCAGTACTTTAAAATTTATTTCTGAAATGTGCTCAGAAATTATCACATTATTTTATATTAGATTATGCTTTACAACTGCTGCTACCAGAGCAGATTTTTCAACAAATTTACCTTTTATGTGTTGATGGCATGTCTGAAAACTCTGAAGTGAGTCGAGATGTTATACCTTAAAGGCAAAGGTTTTAAGGCTGTTAGACAAAATAGATCAAGACTGCCATCTGCTGGTGGCTAAAGGACCTTGCAATTGTATTTCTGACCGCTAGATAGGTGCTCTTGGGACACCTGATTGCTATGATCAGGCACCAGCTCGTGTCACACAGAAATTAATGCCTGCAAACACAAGGTGAAGTGGTCAAGGAGACTGAGGTCTCTGTGGAAAAGGTAGTACAGCCAGAATAGCACATTCAACTGGAAAAGGAAAAAAAAATAAATAAATAAATAAAGAGAGGTAGCGAAAAGACAACTGGTTCACATCTGCCTCAGATTATGCATACAGAATGAGAAGATTGTTAAGGAAATGCATATATAATAACATGAAACTATGCCCATATGATACAACAATCATCAAAATATTTGTATAACCCCCCCTCCCAGAATGCAGTGTATCATCCTTTAGATCTCTACAATGGAATCTTGGCATCTGAAAAAAAAACAGTAATAATAATAATGATAATAATAATAAAAAGGTCTTTATTCTGTGTTCCATAGTGCTATTCTGACAAATATTATCATTTAAGAGACTAGACAGGCAAATGTAATTGATTAGTTCTGGTTGCTATATCCAGTAGCCTATAGATATTAATTATTGTAATTTGAGGAGGACACCTATAATTAGACATATGAGAATAGCAATTAAAGTACCAACTTTTAACTGTAAGACATGCCGGCAATGGATCATAAATCAAACTCCCATGATTCCAATTCGTGCCATTTAATTTACAAAATGCAAATATTGGATATGACTTTGTTAAAACCTTTGTAAATGTTGCGAGAGTCATTACTCATTGTTTGTTTTCTCAAGCTTGCCAGCATATTAGCATTTGATAAAATGTGTGAGAGATTTGATTAACCTGGAGCGTAATGGAAAGTGTCACAGAGCAATGAATTATTACAATTTAGGATGGAATTTTATATCATTTATTTCAGGTTAGCTAATTTATTTCAGTTTTTAATGAGCCAGAAGAGGTTTTTGTGATATCCCATAATTGGGACCTGCTAAATGTTGTCTTCCAATTTTCAAAAGAGATGAATTAACACAAAGGCCCAGAGTTGTAAAATGTATCACTTTTTAATTTATTTATTGAAAAATGCTTGCTGTTATTTATTTGATTTGCCTAATAAACATGTTCTAGGGTTGTGTCAGCTGACTAATAGTTTCAAGCACTCGCAGATGACAAACCTCATGACAAACTACTGTGCGGCAGTGGCACATTTCTTCAGTTTCATCCAACCCCTCTGGCTGATTGTGTTCAAGATACATGCGTTTTAATACCGTCAAGCACAATTTTGGAGCTATTGCAATGGCTTCTTTAATTTCTCATTCTGAAAGTCTGGAACCCAGTTCAGCATTTCAGCTCAATAAGATCTTATCTTTTTCATTCAGTTCAGACACTAAACATAAGTATCAATGAGAAAAAGTTGGAAAATTGACAGAGTAAACAAGAAATAGAGAGGATGAAAGGTTAAACCCGATATTAACAAATGACTGCGGAAAACTTTGGGATGAAATACCTCTTTGAAGTGCTAAAATCCACTTTACTTTTTCATGCGATTGTAGATTAGGCAGTTGCCTTATAAAGCTCAAAATGAGATCTATCCATTGCTGCCTCAGGCCTTGGAGCACTATGGGGGAACAATTCCCAGGACTGAGAGATTTCAAGAACGACGAAGAAAATATAACATAATGCTTAACATCAGTTCTCCTCTTTAGTCAATACATCTTCTATCAAAACAGAAACAAACATATAAAACAAAATAAACAGGACACTTTCCTAATTTCATATAAATAATTTTAAGTAGTATTTTTTATAAATATTGTGAGAAGAAAAAGTAATTAGCAATTAGCCACCTGCTAAATGTTAACTTTGAAACACAGTATACTTACAAAATACTACAGTTATATTTACATGAGCAATATCATTACCGAACCACAGTCATGCTGAGGTGAAGCAATGCAGACTCTGTGATATTGCTTTTATACAACAGTTAGAAGGCACCAGTGTGTAAATAAATAATAATAAAAAAATAAAAAAACGGCAAATAAGTGACGTTGTAAGACAAGTTTCGGGAGGAGTAATGACGCATTGATCACTCCCAGCTGTTTTCTATTATCTAATCACGCCAAATATGCTTATACGTTGTGATCATAGGAAGCGCAAACTCGTGAAATGAATACATAAAAACAACATCAACAGGGTGACTTAAACTATTTCCTTCCACTGAAGATTAACAGATGAGCCGCATTGAAAGATTATTGTATTACTGTATGTAGAGTAGAGTGTTATGAGAGAGACAGAAATGGACTCAGAGACTACCTGCATCTGATTTAGCATTTATTTCTCAGGTCAGTCTCAAATTCAGAATAAAATGTTGGAGTATCCTTTCATCTGTCGATAAATTTCTTTGCTCAGTGCATTTGCTGGTTGCTGTGTGTGTATATATATACATACACAAAAAAATACGCAAATGTCAAGATACACACATATGCACACAACTGTTTGTTGTAAAGTTATTAAAAAGTCGTAAAAACTTTATACTTATATGACCAAAACTATATTTTCTATCCCCTAACTCTACCATATCTACTCTAAACCTACCCCTTACACAAAATCTGTTTGCATTATTACATTATTAGCCTATATATAATAATACATTTTTTATTATTATTATTATTATTACTTCTGTTCATGTCACTTTGCCACTTTGCAGTGGATTTGATTGGATAACTGGACTAACCAGTAGATATGTTGTGCCAGTTTGCAGGAAGTGATGAATTTGGAATAGAAACAAGTTTTGATGCACATGAGTTAAATTATTTTGCTATTTTGGATGGAAACATAGCTAATCGTAAAAATCCACATCACTTACACAGACCATTTATCAATAACAAAATTATTAAATGTTACTATTATTTATATTATATATATGTTAAAGAACAGTAATATTCAAAAACAGATTTTATAAAAGTTGCTAAGCAGTTCAGTCTAACGCTCACAGGCATCACTCAAGTTACGAAACTTTGTCCTTAGCATGAACTATATTTTCTCTTGAACAAATAATAATAACAAATTAATAAGTCCAAATACTGACCCTTATACCAAAAATGAATTATATATAATGTTCCAGGAATCAGATATCTCATGTTCCCTGATCAGAAATGCTGTTGTATAAATATATATGATGTATAAAGGACATTCTGGAGTTTACAGCAGGAACTACTGCACTGTATGTATTTTATAACAGATTTTTTAAAACAGATTTACTATAGGCACAAAGATTGTCCTAATAAAGACAAAACGTAAGTGCTATTTATCACTGGTAACAGGAGGGTGCTTCAGCATTAAAACATATTCATATCAGAGTAAAAATACATATCAGCTGGATCCAACCCAACGGCCAGCAAAGCCTTCAGGTTTCATGACTGAAGTGTGCAAATACTGAAGGCAAGAGCCATGCAACAACATGGTGTCATGTGTAATCACTTTCACCATGAGCTGCACAAGTTCAAACAGTAATAGGGACACAACAAATAGATCTACATTCAGGCTTATCTCTCTGCTTATGACAATGCTTGATTATAAATGGTCACTCGTAGCATGTAGTGGTCCAGTTTTTCCTACAGTAGTATTCACAGTCATCTATAGGAATGCTGTATATCCAACACAGCCTCACGACCAATTTGTACATATTCGTATGAGGTCCCAAATTTGTGCTAATTCGTACTAACCTCACTCATACGATTTGTCAGAATTTTGTAGGTTTAGGGGCGGGGTTAGGTTCAGGTAATTCGTACAAATTTATATGAATTGGCAACTCATAAAATCCGTACAATTTAGAAGAAATCAAATAAATTCATACAAGTGAGGTCGTACAAATTTGTACGAATTAGCCACCTTGTAAAATATGCACTAATTGCCGTGAGATCAGGTTGGTATATCAGATTGCTCATCAGAGCAGATAAACCAAAGTAAATTTGTGGACTGAAAGCTATAGGCTATAGGGCAAATCTCCTAAACCCTTACTTTGCTCATTTATCTTGATAATGGAAAACGGAAAGCATGATTGAACACCCAATGCCAGACACTTTTGACCGATATGCTTTAGACACATCATACAAAGATTTTTTGATTAGTTATAGTGCTGCTGGCTCATTTGTAATCGTTAAATGTTGTTGTATGTAATATTTCAATATAAGAAAAACAGCCATGAGTCTTTTTGGGAAAGATGCAAAACGTTTTTCACATTTGGATTTGGGGATCCTCTTCCTCCACGCAAATCCTCTCCAGTTCTGTCAGGTTGGATGGTAAACATTGGTGGACAGCCAGTTTTAGGTCTCTCCAGAGATGCTGAATTGGGTTTAAGTCAGGGTTCTGGCTGGGCCATTCAAGAACAGTCACGGAGTTGTTGTGAAGCCACACCTTCGTTATTTTAGCTGTGTGCTTAGGGTCATTGTCTTGTTGGAAGGTAAACCTTCGGCCCAGTGTGATGTCCTGAGCACTCTGGAGAAGGTTTTTGTCCAGGATATCCCTGTACTTGTGACAAATTTTATTTGTCACATTCACAGGAGCGTGAGGGGGGAGGGGTCAATGCTTGCGCTGTCGCACCAGCGGTTGTTTACCATCAGACACACTCTGCCTCCCTTAGTCTTCCCTGAGTCCAGTGTTCTGTCCTTGCGGTAAACCGAGAATAACTCGGCCAGCTGGATGGCCGTGGTCCGGTACCGCTGGATTCAGCCATGCTTCAGTGACACAGAGAAGGTTACATTCCCGAATGTCCCTCTGGAACCTAACCCTTGCCCTGAGGTCATCGAGCTTGTTATCCAGCGACTGAACATTGACGAGCAAGACACTCTGTAAGGGTGTTCAGCCTGTTCCTGACATGGCTCGTTTCCCTTGAGGACGTAGGTTAGGGTCGTGTCCTTTGTCCCTTCTCAGGATCTCGCTCGGCCAAGATGGGATCGGGCTCAAAAACTGAGAAAGGTGAGTGCATTGTGCACTAAAAGAAATAAGTAACGATCGCCATCTAACAAAAAAGAAACCAGTGCTTATAACCAAAAACATGAAAAATAACCAAACATAGACAAAGTGGAAGGGTTTTGGTCAACACAGTTTCGTACGATTTGTCTAAAACCATGTGATGGGTAGCAAATTCATACGAATTGGCATCTCGTAAAATACGTACGATTTACAGTAAATCGTATGAATTCGTACGAGTGAGGTCGTACAAATTTGTACGAATTAGCCACCTCGTAAAATATGTACGAAT
>JAUCMS010000127.1:18088829-18126247 GCA_032357445.1 Enteromius radiatus
GTTATTCACTAACCCCACCCACAATCCCTGCCGGACCTGGGACTCGAACCGGCGACCTTTGGGTTACAAGCCCAACTTCCTATCCATTAGGCCACAACCGCTATATATAAATATAATGAATATATATTTATATATTGTCAAAATTGAATATACTTAACTTACGGTATATTGTCTGAGGGTTGGTATTGTAACGCCGTAGGCGTGGTTCTCTGTGTTTTGTCTTGCCATTTTCTGTGTTTACGTTTCTACAGGTGTCCTGTATTGTTTCTCTGATTTGTCTGTGCATTTATATATTGTTGAATGCAGTAGTTCACTATTAGAACATCTGTATTTTTTGATATCAGAAAACTGGTTGATATTATAGAAGTGAATTCTAGTGAATAAATCTCTGGGAGGTATGAAAAATATAAGTTACTGATTGGCTAACAGTTATCTAATGCTTTCAGCTGAGTAATATAACTTACTAATTTGGTAATTGAAATTTGTTGTTAGCCTAGTAGCTACAAGGATGTATTATTCATTTGTCCATGTGTAGTTAAGCGATATCTCTATGTATTACTAATAAACTGTGAAATGTAATTTCAGCTTTTTCTAACAGACATTTTTTATCAAAGTTAAACCACCATCTTGCAGTGCACCTATTTCAAAAGTATCTTATTAGTTAGATGGTCTTACTACAAGTCTGTAGTGCCAGTGAGTTCCATACAGAGTTGTCAGGTTTTCACAGAAAAACCCACTCAATTGCTACTCAAAACTAGCCCAATCTTCTTCAGGGGGATCCCTGCATTCCAGTTGGATAAAATACAAAAAAACATTTTTTTGGCAGGGTTCCTCTGAAATAGGTCACATTCCAGGTGCTAAATATCACATAATTGGGGTCGCTTCAATCCATGGACATGAAAAACATCCCACAGAGAGAGTGTTAACCTCTTAAGACCCTGCAGGTTCATATGAGGATATTATATTTTAGTAAATTTCTCTGAGACTATACATGCCAGAGTCTGGATGTCCTGTACAGAGAACAGTCATGGCTTTTCAGAGATAACAAATGATTGGTTGTTTGTCTATGACCACTCCCTGTCCTTGTTCATCAGAAATGTCTGAAATTAATTTAGTAACACTCTTGGAAATGGAAATATGATAATATTTTGTAGTTATTTAAATCTGTTTAATTCTTCAACTGTGTGTCATAAATCAACATCTCAGGAACATGTTATAGGGTTTCAAATTAAAATATAATTTATCGTTACAAAACAGGACGTTGATTTCCAGTATGTCCTTATATCGATTTAAAGCATATTTATTATGCATTTCGGAAGACGAATAGAAATTCTATTTAAATTCTATGAAATATTATATATTATTGTGAAAATCTTGTCAATTATTACTCCCATCATTACACTTATTTTTCATTACATGTTGTCCCAAAAAAACATGCAAATTAGAACAATTGTATATTGAATCATTCCGTTCATCATTATACAAAGTTTATAAAAAAACGGTGTAACGGTGATTTTGAAAAATATATTATTTTTGCCTATGTTCACTAATCTGTTTTAATGCTATAAACAATGCAAAGTCATGAAAAAAAAAAACAATTTCTTCATAAAACTTTTTTTTCAATTCTTAACAGGTTAGAGTAGCCCAATTCTGGGCTTGGCAACAGTAATTCCTTTGCTTTAACAATGCAACACTTCTTTAGGGTTGTGACAGTCTAGAAAAGTACACCACCAAATTACTTTCTTTTCTTTGCTAAAACATTTTTTGGACAACAAAACTGGAGCAATGTCAGAAATTAGCCAAACTTTTTTTTTTTTTCTTTTTTCCTTTGGACCTTCGGTTAAGCATCAGTCAATTTCTACAATCATCTATTTGTAACATGTGTTAGATATAACCATGTATAAACTGATCAACTCATCACTTGTCAGTGAAGGTCCTAAATGAATTCAGCTCAAGACAATGCAGCCAGCTGTGGGCACCCCCACATGTTTGGACCCCAGGGCTTCAACCCCTCCTAGCTCTTATATTAATCTTATAATTATATTACATTTATATTAAGCCCTGCTGAGGAAATATTCTGACTTTAGTTTGGGTTATTTCCCCTGTGATTCTCAGATAATTATTACAGGTTGTAGACAGAAGATGAGACACTTCAGTGTATTACCTGCCTGTGAGCGCTGTCCCCTCTCTCCTGCATATAGCTATGAAAGCTCATTACTGAAATATGGGCTCTGAATCTAAAACTTGATGACCAGGTGAAAATGAGGGGAACTGAAAATTTTACATCTACATTATTGTAAATTCACAAAGCATTCTATACAGCTACAGAACACTGAGTATTTGACTAAAATATTACAGTATTCTGGTTGTAAAACATTTAATTGGTATTAATAAGGTAGCTTATATTTCAAGTGGCTGGAGATTTTGGGTTCATAGGTTTCATAGCTGATTGTGCATAAAACCTCTTTGTTTTAAGTAAACTTGTTGATGCCAGGCACCTTTTTCTTTAAAGAGATTGCGAAATTTCTTAATTTAAATTGACATTTTTAATTTGCCTTTGCAGTCAGTTTCATTTAAATGATGGATTGCTTTGTATGTGTATAATTGAACTTTTGAGAAGGAAATAGCCGACAAGGTATCAACATAAGAAGGTTTGTGTTCGTGCTTCATTAATCAGAGTGGAAAGGTTCTGCACCCAGATGGAAAGCGAGGGCTGGCAATCAGACGAAAGGCCCAAATGAAAGGGCCTAGCCAGCCTGTTTCTCTTCCTGCTATATCATTCTAATGAACACTCGGAGGGAAACCAACCTGTTGTCTGACAGCCAAAATAAATAAGCTCTGTCTCTTTAAATAAATAAATCAACAGCAACAAAACAATAGTAATGGAAGCACAACTAAAAACCTAAAATACATATTTATTTAACCCAGAAAAATAATGCTAATTATAACGCAGTACCAGTTAAACATTTGAGCACACATTCTTCAGTATTATTATATAACACTACAAATACTATTTCACACTCAAATTAAATAGCTCAATTCTTAAATCCTGTTAAACAAATCACAACTTTTAATATATATATATATATATATATATATATATACATTTTATTTATTTATTTATTTATTTTTTCAGAATATGTCCCCCTAACTAGACATGCTTTGATTCAATATACACACCTAACCCTTTACAGGAACATTTCTGCATTTTTACACTTTAAAAAAAAAAAAAAAAAAAAAAAAACTCAGTCAGTATGATTTAAAATCGTTTTGAAAAATGGGGACATGTCCTTCTCTTTGTAATAGGTCAACTGATGTCATAACCATGTCATTATACAAATGTATGTCAATGTCATCATATGTCACCAAAATGCACACACACACACACACAAAATAATAATAAAAATAAATAATTAAATAAATATATACATCAAACTTAACTGGAGCTTTTATATGTTTAGAACCTTAGGTATTAATAATGTTTTTGTACATTTACTGCAGATAGCAATATAAGAAATATTACTAAAAAACAGCATTCAAACTTTGCAAGGACGTTACCCTGTGCAATCCATTGCATAATTTGAATTACATATTAGAGTGTAAGGAAATGCCAGTAAACTTAACTGAAGTAGTGCTATTCATTTTCTGTTAGGGTATTATGTTTTTTTCTTCTCACATTACATGTCACATTGTACAGTATATTAGGGTTTGTAAGAAACTGAAAAAATTAAACCACAGCAATGCCAGTGTACATACATTCCCAGTAATTGCAGCATCACCTTTTAACTTCTTCTTTACTGGAAAATGGCAATGCTTTCTAAATATCAAGCTGCTTGATAGTAAAGTCGCTTTTTAAAATAATTACGAAATAAATACATTTGAACTTAAATATCAACAATATTTTACAGTATTTACTTTGACTTAAGTATTATTTTATCTGTGTAGCATATGATAATAAAATATAATTAAAACTGTAGGATGCAGGCAGTCTTTTTTCTAATTTAAGAGGTAGTGAGTAATTAATTAGTTTTAGGTTGTTTTTTTTTTAGGATTAACTCTTATTAATGAGTGTGCATACTATTTATAATATGATTGATTTTTACAATTTATTTATTGATTTTTTTTTTTTTCCAGAACAACAGTACAGTTTATGTTTATGAGGAGAAATCATCCCTGAATTCTTGACAACAGGCAGAAGAAAAAGAAAGAGCATATTCAGTGCAGCTCTTTACAGTGGGAGAAACCAATTAAATATACTGTGGACTCATTCATTGACATGTGCTCTATTGTCTGTCACTTGATTAAAGGGTTTTGTTATAGCAGAAGACTCCTTTCCATAAAATAATGGTGAACTCTCTTGGAAAGTACACTGGCATTTCTCTCTTGACAATATTCAGCCTTTATGTTTTCAAGGATCTTAACAAGTTGAGCACCGCATCGAGCAAGAATTCTCGGTGTCGAAACCAAATTAACATTTCTCTGACAAGTAGTGCATTTTCTTGTCTTCATGTTTTATGACTGGTATATCAGAGCATGAACATCAGATCTGACATCAAACCCCAGCCATAACCCAAAGGGTTTACCATGTTTATAATGAAATAATCCTTGTTGTTGTGTCTTTGTGGAAATAAAAAAATAATGACATAACCAAAACTACTTAATGCTACTTGAGTTAAAACAAATGACAGCCTCCCACTCATGTCAGGTTATCATCACATGTCTGCTCTAGGTCTTCTGGGTTCATCTGAGCCCACTTGAAGTTGATTGCGTCTCAGCACTAGAGCTCAGGGAAGCACTCAAACACTGTGCGAACCAAACAATTCTGAGGAAAAGTAATTGAATTCCAAACGATTTTAGGCTTCTCAAAAGAGAACTATTGGCAACAAATCACACCCTATCCTGAAGAAAAATATTTGACCAATTTAACCAAAAAAGGGAAGAAAAAAGGATTTATGTAAGCACTTTTAGATATTTTTAGATGTCACCATTCATATCCAGTTGCTTTTCATCATTTGGAGTGTGTGACCCATTTGAACAAATGTTTTGTTTTTTTGTTTTTATGTTGCTTTTCTCACTTGGTCTAACATATGGATGTGGATGATTTGGTGTTAGCATTCAAAATGAAGGTTTGCTGCTGCACCTCAGGGTTTGGCTAGAGGAAGATACACATATGTGCAAAAAATCTTCATGAGAATCTGAGATGTTTTAATGCCTTTGAGCTACACTATATTGAGAAGCACATGCTGTACCATATGCAATTTGACAATAAAGTAATAAAGCACTGAACAGAAAGAAAATTGCATAGTGGTCATTTTATTTCTTTCCGTCTGTATGCACTAGTTAAAGATGTATTCCTGCAGGTTTGGAACTACTTGAGGATAAGTAATTTTCATTTTGGGTCAACTATTTCTAAAAAAAAAATAATAATAAATATATATAATGTGTAACATTTATTAAAAGCTTTAGCATTTTTTAATAGAGCCAGAGGTCCAATAATCAAGGTAGTAAAACAAGTTACAAACCACAATAACTACCTCTAGTTGATTAAAATATGTAAAAGAATAAACATTGTAAATAGAATTGAACATGAAGACTGAGGATGACACACAAGGACTGTGTCACACCACATGTCAAATATGCATGCTAAGTGCGCACAATGTAATATTAGTGAACCAATAATGTGGTGCAAACAACAGCAAATGTTAAGAAACCTCAGCAACTGTTAATTTCCATGCCTTCATGATTTCCTTGTTACTTTTCACCTGCCTTTTTATGTACTGAATTCACTTGTTTTAGCCAATATTCATTCATATATACAAAAATATGGATTATTACTATTTAAGAAGTCAATTCTAAATAAAAAAGTAAATGAACCATGCACCATTTCCATTAGCCTAACAAAACAGCATTTGCAAACTATGAATTTAATTAAGAAATTTAATTTTTCATTTAAAGGTTACTCCATCCCAAAATGAAAGGTTTGTCTTACCCTTGTGTCGTTCCAAATCTGTAAAATCTATCTACAAGATATTTTTGACGAAAACCGGGAGGCTTGTGACTGTCCCATTGACTGCCAAACAATTACCACTGTCAAGGTGCAGCTTTTTGCGTCTTGACTCTTCATAAAATTCAATTGAACCACTGATGGCATATGGAGCAATCAGGTGACGTATTTCATCATGTTCTGCACCTTGACAGTGGTAATTATTTGACAGTCAATGGGACAGTCACAAGCTTCCTGGTTTTCATCCAAAATATCTTAAATTGTGTTCCAAAGACAAACAAAGCTTTTACGGGTTTGGAACGACATGGGGGTAAGTGCTTAATGCACCCCAAAATGATAATGTGCAAAATTATCATTTTGGGGTGGAATAATCTTTTGAGCATCGTTTGCATAATTTGCCTGGGCCATGACATGTGGAATACAAATGTAACAAAAATGTAGTCATGACAGTAAATAAATGAAAACGAGGACTAGATAGAACAAGAAGAGACTCCATATTTAGTAAGGTGCGTGATAAGGGGATAAAGAGCCCAGTCATTATCCTCAAATCGGTGAGGCAGTAATGGTGCTGTCAGAAAGAGGAGGTATGATGTACATGCTGAGAGCAGCCATCGCACTGCAGACTTCTGCGTTCCTCTTCGCTCTTATGAAGTCTACTACTGTGAGTTCCATCAATGCTCTTCTATAGCCCACGCACGTAGAAAACCACCCTCAACAATTACTATTTAATGTCTGTAGAAGAAAGAGTTCAAGTAATCTTTTTTTTTTCTTTCTCTCTTTTAAGAACATAATTGTCATTTCAATCACTTGTTTTCTTGCAACTTCTTGAGCACCCTTCAGAGTATCACACCCCTATTCAGTCCTGAATATGTATCTATTAGTATATATATATATATATATATAGTTTACAATCACAGCATATACAAAATATGTGTAAATCAAAAAGTGTAGCTACTCTCTGTTCCTCTTTTTAGGCACTTCATATATATTTTCAAATCTTTGCCTAGCCTGTTACATCATTTCCTAAGTGTCCCAGAGGTACTACAGAGATTGAAGAGAATAAGAAAACACAGTTTTGCCATTTGCACTAAAGGCTTTTGGTTGCTTTTCAAAGACACAAAGTGCAAGTGCAAATTCCAACCAAACTCTTCATTTGTAAAGCTGCAGCACAACTGATAGAGTACAGTAATCATCTGTGTGTAAAAGCATTCATTAAACAGGACATTTGAAATATAAATATTTAAGTTATCAGATTAATAGTTTTTTTTTTTTTTTTAAATAGGCTTTTGACCGTTTGAGCTTTACCAAGAACTCTGAATGAATTACTCCACAAAACAAGGAAACTGTAGAAAAATAGATAAATAGACCTCAATGCTTAAATGCAATAAAAACCAACCTATTGGTTTTATGAATTCAGTATTCAGTAAACCTATAGTCTACAAATAAAACACATGTGCATGAAGCACACATTACAAACACAAACCTTGGATTACTAATGAGATCACACTGGTTATTGAACATGTCTGTTTGAGGACAGCAGTAAAACTGTGTTAACCTCCTATGGTGCGACTGTTTTGTTTTGTGACCTCAATCTGTCAGTGTGTGATAATGTACAATGAGCTAATCTAGTCCTATACCACTCCACAAATAAAGAAACTGCATTACACACACAAACTAGAAATTGCAAAGTTATAAACTCAAGAAATTGGCTCAATACCCTCAGTCCAAAACCTGACATGTGTACTGCCGAGGCTTGATAACGCAAACTGCTTTTAGTTTTTAGCTATGGGCAAATCAAGGTTACTGAAGGCCATAGTGGGAAGTAAAAATACCAATAAATAAAAATACACATTTGTCTCTCAAAATAATCTCTGCAGTCCCCTAAAAAGCAAAACCTTTTCTAAGACATAAATAACATCTTCGAATCCTATACAGAGATTTGTACTGCCACCGTTACGTATTCAAGCATGCTGTCAATCACAATCTATTACCAAGTTCTGTCATCCTTTACCACATCATCGGAGTAGAGCACGGTACTCTTTTGTTACGAGGTAATTTCCCTTCTGAAATTGATGTCATCACAAGTCGAAGCTTCATATACATCAGGATGTAAATGGGGTTTTGGTGACAGTCCGTCTCAATAGGATGGTAAGAGGCCATAACTAATACTTATGGTATGTTGTCTGATGGTGGAGAGATCACTCTTGGGAAGCCATAAGGTGGAAAGTATCCTCAGACGGCAACACTGTGTTCACCTCAATCATGTTCTTATATCACTGCACCGAACAAAAACCCACTCAGCTAAAATCAGAGTTTGTTCGACTGTGATATTATACCAATTACAAGAATTCACCAAAGTAAACAGGATTATTAGCATACAACAAAATAGCAGTTACATCGTCTTACCACTGTCATCAACAAGCCATTTTTCTAACCAGCCTTTGTCTGCTCTCTTTTCCACTCTCCCCCGTTCCTTCGATTTCCCTCTTCTACCTCCTGGTCTGACTCACACCTTAATTAGATTAAGACATGTAGTACTTTTCCGACAATTCTCCCAAGACCTAAATGGAACATAAATGATTGAATCCCTATTATCTAAAGCAATTATAAATTGATACCTAAGGGAAGAGACTTCTGACATAAAACATTCAATATTCTATTCTCCCTCGTGATCCCCTTTTAAAATGTTTACATTCTATCATGCTGATCTGTTTTTTTTTTTTTTTTGGTTTTATTTTTATTTATTTATTTATTTTTTTTTTTGCCATCATTAAATTTGTGGCATTCTTGTCAAGGGCATGTTTTCACAAAGAGGGAATCATTGAGTAAAATAACATGGCAACACTGATAATACAAAGAGGGATGGGATTGACTGGCACTTATTCTACTCTTTGTTGAATATCTCTGGTGGAACAAACATTACATGAACGTAAAACAAAACAAAACAAACAAATAGAGAAAAAAAAAAAAAAAACAGTTGTGGAAAACCACTGGTTGTGAGTGGTTGGCACACTATTAAAGACTGTAGTTTTAAGAAAGATTGAAATTGAAAATTAAATTAAAGGTTTTACTTCTACATCAAACTCACACCACTTAACACATTTTATGATATGAATTTTACGGAATTATTCATGCGTGATGTATTACTAATTTGAACCAATTTCACAACCTTATATAATTGTGTCCACACTTTTTTTTTTTTTTTTATCACTTAAATAAGCAATCAATCCATTTCCCTCATAATATTATCATATTTCAACTATTATTCATTTGCAGTTAATTTTCAGAGTGTCAAAACCAAACCAACCCTCAAAAAGGCTAAATAATTTAACCCAGGCTTCTAAAAATACCAGAATATAACTACTGTAATTCCTTTCTATTAATGACAGTCCACAAAGAAGAAAAAAAAAAAAGGAAGAAAAAAAACCTCAACCTTCCTTTCCTTGGTGGTATACTAAATTTGAAGAAAAAATGTTGACCATTGACACGCTGTATGAAGGGAAAAAATCTCCATGTTCCACAGAAAAAGAAAGTAATTTGCTTTAAATGGCATGAGGGTATGTAAAAGTAACGGAATTTAGATTTTTTTTCTTTCTTAAATACAAGAAATAATAAATACATAAATAAATACATTTCTTTAGTACATATTTTATCATGTCTCTCTAATTATTTTTAAGTCTAGTAAATAAAAGGTAATATAGTTAAAGCACATTTATTCTACACTAAGCATAGTTAAAATCTATGACCATCTTTACCATATTGACATTTCACTCAAGATTAATTAAACTTCACTTTGAGTACTACCTGTGTACAATGCACATTTCTTAATGTTAAGCCTAAAATGTGTTTTGATGTCACTAATGATCTAAATGTCTTTAAATGCAAGATATTTAAAGTGTACCTGAAGCAACCCAGGCTCACTGGAAATACGTGTTTCTAAATACATTTCAGCAGCACCATTATTACAAACCTTATTGCACGTTTTGTGGCAGTTTCAAAGTCTCATATGTCCAGTGAGAGGTGATAAAATGCGAGTTCAAAATGTGACCCTGGTGTATATTTGTTACGTTGATATAGGCGTGTATTGCTATGTTTTTATTACTTTGCTTCAGGTATTTATTGTGGTGATTAATAATTCAAATATATTACACAAAAAGTGTCACTAAAATGTAATGCTCAAACTCAACCCTAAACCTACCCGAATGTGTCAATGAATGCAAAAGTGGTATAAAATATAATTGTTGATGCAGCCGTGGTATTTTAACTTCCTTTTTGAAACTGTGGAATTGTAAATCATACTTTGTGTGAAAGAAAAAAAAAAAGTTTTACTCCCTCTAGTGTTCATTTCAACTGCAAAGGAAACTGCAGCGATTGGTATGTATAAGTATGTATTTGGAGTTAAATAGAAATATAGGAAGAGGAACGTACAGTATTTGTGTACTTGAAATAGTTCCACTTTGGCTCAATCAAATATACAGAATATCTTTAGTCGGACACTACTTCTGCACAATTAAAGTGCATTAAATACAAAATTAGATTAAATACACATTATTAATTTAAATGTATGTAGATAATAGTTAAGGCCACCTAATATAAAGTGGGACTGAAATTTGACACTTATCCATAGTAAACTAGAACAATGTCTCGACGGAAAAGCAAATTTCCACATATATCTTAGTAGTCAACTGACAATCCAACAAAACAATATCACAAATGCCCAAAAAGATCTTGCACTACCTATCTGTGTGTTCAAACAATATGGAAGGAGCATTTAGGAAGAGCACATCAGGAGAACCTGGCAGATGGAAAGTCGAGCCCTTCATTAATGGGGTCATCAAGTAGAACTCCAGAGTGGACCTGTCATGTTGCATACATTTAATAACAAATGGCAGGTGGGGTTGTGGTCAAGGCTGAGTGACCCAGAACAGCCCTCCCTTTGAACAACACCTTTGAACTCTGGACAATATTGTCAGGCATAGCAGGATGTTGTTTTTCAAGGGAATATTACCAGTCACAAACAGAAGCAGATGAGTGGTCCTGACGTACCTCTCTGGGGTTGGAGGTTGGACAGCTTGGAGTAAGGAAACAGATTTTTGATCCAGATGTCTCCGTGACCTTTTTAGCCCCCTCGCCACCCAATATCACCGTGGGTGACAGAACCACATGCCTTATTTACCCACACTGCTTATCAATCTCCAGAATTGTATGCTGCCGATTATGCTGCTTTTGGACATAATGCTAGCCATTGTCCACAGTTTTCATTTCATGAAGAAGCAGTTGCTGGCCCAGTTCTATTGTTTGCCACCTCAGTCTGTCTTTCATGTATCCACTGTGGATGTGGATGTGACTCTGGCTCACCCCCACGAGAGCATATTCTTAATATTGCCAATGCCAGTTGAAATCCATGGATTAGTCTGACACATCTCCTAATCCACCAAACATCCCTTTCTCATATCTGACTCCTCTTTTGAATAAAGCATATTGACTTATAGATATAAGATCCTTTGCCTCAGACAAAATGAAGGGATGTGCTGACCTCGACACAAAGTTGCAGATAACATTCATACCATGTAATGAAAGACCAAGCTTTGTGTTCAGGATGGCATGAAATAAGGGCTTTTGAGGATAAGAACAGTCTTAATGCAAAATTAAAATGTCACCGCACTTGGTCATCTGTTTGACATATCTTATTTTGACATAACAACAATAATCCTTTTCTAACACCATCGACCACTGAGGCTAAACACTAGTTCATTGAACGCATTGGATCAAATCTTTCTACTGTTCTTGTTTGGATCATAAAATAAGGCATTTTGAGGACATGCCACATTTGCTAAGCTAATGCTACTTCAACAAAAGCTCCATGCTTGTAGTGTTATGCCTGGAAATATTATAGCTATGTGTCAAAAACTGTTCCATGTAAATAGATATTCTACTCAAGGTTATTCTTGAAGATCACAGAATTAAGAATGCATTTTCATAACAAAAACAACAACAATGTTATTGGGAAAATAATAAAATGCATAAAAACAAAACATCACGTATATTGTTTTAATAAAATACGAATAAGTGTAACACCTTTAGCATAGGAACAAATCACTATTAAAAGAATACACCCCCCAGTTCCAAACCTGTATGAATTTCTTTGTTATATATAATTTTATTAAAATATAAGTACAATGCACTTATTGTGTTAATATTGAATTGAAAAACACTTTTGCTTTTGAGGTTGGATAAAGGTAAGTTTAAGGACAGGTTTGGTAATAGGGGTAGATTTAAGTGTTGGTTAAGGTGTAAGGGATGTGTAATTCTAAATGTAATTACATATTTGTATGTACACAATAAGTGCACTGTACTAAATTATTAAGTTAAATATAAGTACATAGTAGTTAAGGCCACTCAATATAAAGTGGGACCATATTTTGAAAAAAGTTTGTATCCAGGCCTTTATGGATCACCCTTGACATCTATAGTCCACTTAGTGGCACTAAAACACAGGTTCAATATGTGAACCCATGTGAAACCTGGCATATTTTATTACGTTGAAATAGGTATGTATTAAGAATTAAAATATCTGGGGACTGTCACTAAAAGTTAATGCTCTTGGAAATATATTGTGCCTGTGCCCTACACCAAAACCAACCCTAAACTCACCCAGTGGTGTTAACAAATGCACAACTGATTTAAACAACACATTTGTTGGTGCAACTCTGATATTTCAGTTTTCTTTTATGCAGATTTGAACTGTTTAGTCAAACAGAAAGTTACACAGGATTCAAACCGGAGCTTCTGGTCTCTCTGTGAGCTCCCGAACAAACCTACTGTCTATGAAAACCCATTGCTGGATATGTGTGGATATGTGTGATGATAGCTTTCAAAATCATCAGTATTTAAATCTACAAGCATATTAATATTTATTTGAAGTCATAACAAAATATTCTTACAGTAATTGTGCGAAAACTTAACAACTAGCCTAACTTACTTACTATTATTAAGCAGCAAATTACTAGTTTAATTAATTACAAAAGTTAATTGTTTATTAATAAGGATTGGACCTAAAACTAACTAATAGTTAAACTACTAAACTGAGTCTGATACAGTCTTCCAGCAAGGACTAACTCAACCATGCTAACTAGTCAAACTTTGACCTCTTGGTGCATGTGCATCTCTTTTCTCCAGTACTTTCTAATAGATGGTCTTGATAGTTTTAATAATTTATTTACAAGCAATCCACATGTGCTAGATGTCTGCAAATCTACTGTTAAAATTCTTCGTTTGGGCGATTGTCTCCCTAACGTCAGGCTTTGTCACCACCTTAAAGGCTCTGTTATGCACAATGCTAGTCCATTGACCTTGAAGCGGCCTTTATGGCAGGGCTGAAAGAAGCACTTTAGGATGCTGTGGGTGCTGAGAGGAATGCAAGACTGAACGCTTCTCATGTTTGATCCTGAACGGCGCTGACATTTGCGACAGCAGATGGTAGCCTTACAAATTTCTTTAATCCTGTAAGGGAAACATTCAGTGTCAAAGGGGGCACCTTGGTGATTCTATAAACATTGAACTATAAGGTCAAATTCTAGGGGATAACACTCAAAAGGACCCAGTAGCAGATGCAATGTACTGTATATGGGCTTGTTTACATGGTTTATTTATTTATTTTTAGCATTAATTAATGGAACCACTTGGGTTGTTTTTTATTAAGTCATTATTGTCATTCTCAGCACTCTTATTGACTTTGTATTACTGTGTAAAAATATTTTAATTGTTCAATAAATACTATTATAGCATCCTATGAAGTTTTGAATGAGGTGACCTTCTGGATGAGTTTAAACAGCAACAGTTTGCTAGCTTGATAAATGTTTTAGCTACAGTATAAAAGAGTGTGATATTTCCTTTTCATTTCTGTTAAGTGAAGGTAATTTGCCATGAAACAAAGGAGTTTTGTTTATTTATTACACTCATTGTAACATATTTGTTTGTCTTTGTGAAAACTGCATTATCAAACTTGCCATTTTAATGCAAACTTAATATTAAAAGTTATTTAGCAGTACATTCACATTGGTAGCTGTAAAAGCTATTACAGTTATTTTCTATTTAATCACAAATATTTTCGAGCTACATGAGCACTTAGTTTCCTCACTGCAAAATTAAGAACATGTCTTAAAATAAATACATTTAAAATAAATGTATGTAAATAAATGAGTAAATAACTTGTAAATTATATAAATCATCAAACAATTAAATAATTATAAAGAACGTGATCATGATTTAGAGAGTTATAATAGTAGATATATTCAGATATAGCTGTATATTTTCCTGACACAACCAGTAACATTATGTTGGAAGAATAATAATTCAAAGTATAATGAAAGATCCAGCCAAAGGTCATGAGAAGAGTGACTTTTATGTACAGTACATACATTATCATTACCGCAATACATTGTTTTTTAAACAGCAATTTGTTGGTTACAACATTAAATGACATAGTCTGGGAATGCCTTAACATTTGATTTGATTTCATTTGTAATTGAAATTTATTAATTAAGAATTTGTTCACACATTTTTGATTTGTTGGAATTTAGGTTTTAGGTGACTAAATCATTATTTATGATTTAGGTGACTTAACTAGATACCCCATCTTAAAGAGACTGCAAGGGAAAGGTGGGTGGAAGTTTTTTTTTTAGGTGGGGGTAGTTGAACTGATATATGATATCAGACTGGTATTTTGTTTTGCAAATGATTGGTGGTAATAATTCTACTACTAATAATAAATGGCTAGATATATCAGTTCGATAGCAGACTTTTTGGCCAAAATGGTGATTTGAATAATTTCCTCCACTTGCGTCACACAGTGTAATACTTTTGCAGCATTTCCAGGCGTGAACTCTATCAACGGACTTCTAACTGATTATTGTTATTTTGTGGACATATTTACATGGCTAGCTAAAGTAATGTTTGTTCTTGGCCAGATATTGCATCCCAGCAGGGAACATGTCAGGCTTACACCCCAAGAAGTAGTGGATTATGGAATAATGTACTTTGTTTTATTGGTCATGGTTAGAATGACATCTGAAGGCTGCTGCCATAATGCTAACCTGTCATTATATGAAATGTGTACAGCACCATACAATATTCTAAGTTTGAAGGCTAGTGAAATGTCAGGGTGACAGTTAGTACAGTACTGCCTCGTAACAAACAAAATACATGCTATAAGCTTGAGTTTCATGATTTGTTCCTCAATACATTGGTAATTTGTTTTAGTAAACTAATAAAGAACTCTAAAGTGCTTTTCAAACAATACTTTACAATGTCTTGTAAACCCCCTAGTAAAGGCCTGTTTTAATGCTTAGCTACGTTGTAAAAAAGCTAAACTTTTGCCCTCTAATTCAGCCAGCATGGGAAAAAAAAGCTACTAATGTAGCAAATCAGAGTGAATCAGACACTTAAGATTTGATCAGAACATTGAAATATGATGAGCTGAATTCCACAAAGAGGCCTCAAGACAACAGGAAGTCATAAATCGGCCCATGGTACCTTGTTGCCTGCCTGATGCAAGCAGATCCAGCAGACATTGTCACAGGACAGCTTGCGACATTAACACAAATGAACACATTGAGAATCCTAGCTCAGGAAGGAGATTGTCAATATTGGACAAATAACCAAGATAATGGTCAAAGGACATCATTATCATTACATTGGTAAAATAATTAAAGATTTTGGACCAGACTGAAATTCCTGATGATACCTTTAACCTCTGGTCTTCACAAATTTTGAGTAATTTTGAGTAGTTTAATATCCGTGTTTATGGTTTTGCTTCAATCTTCTTGATTGAAATGTTTCTTCCCATGAATTCTTAGTTAAATGTATCATATTCATGTTATAGAAAGCATGTCCAAAATTATATTCATCAAGAGCGGGAAAATTCGGAACATTTTACTGATAAGATACGATTTGGATTTATGATTTGGGATTTCCGTGAGAGTTTGTGCAAGTTAAGTTTTGCCTCAGACTTCACCGCATCAAACTTCAAAAGGACCGTGACTCACTTCTCCTTCAGCCACTGCCCAATCATCGGCCTTCCCAAGACTTCAACGACAACTGACTTCCAGCCAATCAGCAACCTCGGTAAACCCCTTTCTGCAGCGAGGACCACAGAAGGAATCCTGTAGCACAAAGGCAACGCAAGTACAAACCTCCAGATTCAGGCTGAACTGGTGAAATTGATATAAATGTTAACCTAATTGATGCAAGAGTTAATCTTTTGATTGATGGTTGTTCGAGTTGATGCAATAGCACCCGTTGCTGTAAAAGTTATGTGTCTTAGGTTTATCCAATAAAGCCATGTTTTAACTGAAAACAGAAGTATCTTGTGTTGTGTGTTTTAATCTGCCAATCTGCGATTCTGTGCGGTACTGTGCAAATTCCCTATTAAATCTTCTATAAAAATTATTATGATTTGATTCTTTGTTTGAGCTAATTTGCTTATACTAAGGTCAATCCACACTTCATCAAAAGACACAGACAAACGGCAACAGACACCATCGTTAAGTTTTGTCGGATCATTGCATTGCCGTCTGTCTCCATTGGTCAGCATTTGTTTTCACACATTAAAGATTGAATCTGTGTCGGTTTTTGATATGTCTGAGAAGCAATGTACTGTACTTTGCTGTCATCATTGATCTATGTCTGTTGGTGGCCTTTTAAAAACAAGCAACATACAACCAATGAAACTGCCTCAGTGCATACCTCATTAAAAATGAATGACCTTTTTACAGTCACAGAAATCTTCATGCTGTTTTAAGCACCAGGCAAACAAATGAGTTAGCTAAAGTGATAAAGATAAACTATTACTACAGCTGTATTTTCTTAAGGTGTCCCTCTATGTGGCAACATTTCTATAGTCAAGCAATTGTTAAAATCATCATTCTCTAATCAGTGTGCCATCATAAATAACCAAATAAATTGAACACATATTCACACTATATTTAGTGTGAACACTCTAAATTGAAACCCATGATTAATTATAACCAAATAAAATATCATATAAGCAAACTATATTAGTTAATAATTTTTTCTTTCATCCATTGTAGGCAGAAAAATATTTTATAAATTATATATTTTATAAATGTGTTAACGTGTTAGCAAAACACTTCCAACCCCAAATTGCTGAGAAGAACAGGGGGTTTTGGTAACAGGAATGTATGCTATATGTGAGTATTGGCAAATATGGTGTGGGAGAGAGAAATACATCAGTGGAAATGTATTTTATTCAGAACGGGATTTTATAATCACTGCAGGAATATAAAGTACATGTCAACAGCCTGTGCCATTTAACGTTGGGGAAAAAATGAGGCCAATGATTTCAACCTTGAAACATTTGACTCCCACATGTACAGGAGCAGCAAGAGGATCTGTTTATCAAAGCCCCAGGTGCCAGTGTTTGTCAAAAGTAGAGATCTTATGCTCTTAGAAACACACAAAAAAGGGTCATTAGCTCACTCTACAATTGAAGGAACTCGCCTTTGGCAAAGAGGCAGTCACTTTTAAAAAGAGAAACCGAGATTAAAGTGGAAAGAGCCCCACTGGTAACAAATCTGCATGCCAATAGCGAGCTCTCTCTGTGTTTTGTTCACAGTAGCTCTTAATCCTCTGTTTTGTGTTTTATATTTTTCAGTTCTGATATGATAAAATACTAAATTTTATTACCCTACTCTCTTCTCTCTCATTCTGACTTGTTTTGGAGATCTGGGCTGCGTTCTCTGAAACCACCTTAACGCTACGTTGTTCTTAAGTTGTACCTGTGTTTTCCAAAACCTTCTTAGTTAAGTATACCTTCTGTAAGTCATTCGTTCGTAAGGTTGGTCTGGAGCACTCTTAGCTATACCTTATCACTGCTGACGTGACCACCAATACGCAAAAAGCTTTTTCACATCGCAGTTTAACTACACATAGCACATTTTAATATAAAATCTGATTTAGTATTACATTTACATTTTTACTTTATGGATAACGTCCCACTGTCTTAATGGGCAGGAACCAGACACAGCCAATTTCATGGCTATGCTTTCCCAGATTTCTTTCTTTTTTTTAAATTTCTTTCTTTATTTATTTTTTTTTATTTTGATTGGAGACCGTTGGTGGGACACTCGTGAATAATACACCTTTTGTGGTGTTCCACGCAGTGGCGGTTCTACATTGAATTACCCCCTGGGCAAGACCCCCTCTTAGCGCCCAACCCTTTTATAATTTCAAATAATATCAGAAAAGCATTTATTTTGAGTAAAAATGAAAGAAATAATAAGTTGAAAATAAAGTATTGGGTAGGGTTAGGGAGGACTTTGTTTTCCCAACAAAGGTGTCAACCATGGCATCTATTTAATGATGTGAATAAAAAAAAAAATAAAAATAAAAAAAACATTTACACTCAATAAGTTGCATTCTGTTTTATAATGCACTTCAATACTGAGGTTGATGCTAATAATGTGATACGGCTGGTGAGTCGTGGAGAACTTTACCACACTTATGGCCGTGAGGGTGTGGGATTGCGCACTTGCTAAATTATAAACACATAAGCGTATTTATTTCTGCATGTACATATTTAAATGAGCCCCGATAAATGCAGCTCGTACTATTTCTAAAACGTTTCTTTATAAAGAACATTGTTTTCTCAATGCTTTTCCTATACCGCTGTGAAGCAAAGAGCGCACAATCAATCATCGAGGCATGGATATCGATGGACAGCACCTGCTAAGGTCGCACTTAAGAAGGTTTACCTTAAGTAACATGCTAAGGTATAGTTCGGAGAACACACGTAGGAAAGGTATAACTGTAGTTAAGGTGTACCTTTTGAGTCTTCGTAGAGACAACGTAAGCGGAGAACGCAGCCCAGGTGATAGCTGTGGTCAAATATACCGCATCGGCCCTTTTATGCAATGCAGAAAAATAAAGCAAATCGCCAACAAATGTACATTCGTGCATAATCTCAAACCGTACAACCAACCATTGCACAATAATGAATAATCTTAGGCTATTCAGTTATGCTACTTTGTGAATAAAGTTGTTCTTTATGCTACAGTCTAGCAATTTCTCACTTTTTGACCTCACTTTAAGTACCTTAATGAGTATGCAGTATTATTTCCTTGCAAATAACCCTAGAGGAAAATGTACTATCCAATAAATGTGTTTTTTTTTTAAATGCCTCTCATGGTGAGAGATTATCCTATAAATGTTTGTTTTGCTCCCTTGTATTTCCTTGATTATGACAGATTTTTGAATATGCAGTTGCAGTTAGTGGAAGGATTTAAAACTTTGAGTAATGGTACTCATGCTCCGTTGCCTTGGCTGCTTTCCTGTAACTCTCCATTTTCACTAATGGCTGGCAAAGTGAGATCTCCCATGATGCTGTCACGCTGTTTCTGAGCAGTGTCATGGTGCAGACAGTGCAAGATGGACTGATGACCGTTGTCTAGGAGAAAAGTACTTACACTAAACAAAATTGCACTTAAGTTTAAATTTACATGTTTATAATAAAATGCTTCATTATTATAGGCTTTATAATCAGTAGTATTTATACTACTACTACTACTACCTTTTTAAAGGAAGTTTATTATTCTCACAAACTAAATATGATTTTTTTAATTAATTTACTTTCACGGAAAAAAGTTTATATACATGTATACACATGAAAAAAGGATTCCTGACTATCTAAAAATGTTCATGGGTCTACAACAGAATTTGTCTTGGTTTGTTATATTGTATTTTTGTTGACAATATCTCACTACTGCCATCGGCAGTCCCATGGGATCTCTTCTAAGTGACAGCAGGCTGAAGTTGAAAGCAGCGTGCAATTGACAGAAAACACAGACTTAGAACATGTTTACCATTGCAATTCATAAATGACAGTATACCCAAAGACAACTGCTATAAATAATAGTTATGTGCAGACGTTAATAAGAAATCCTAAGCTTATCTTGTGGTGAAATGTGTTGTGAAAATAATTATAACAATATTATATTTTAGCCTATTCTATCCATTACATTTTAATTATAAGCATGTCAAGTCGTGCACTAGCCATATCACAGATATCCTGTCAAGTTCCCGCCCTCTCTCTCACACACACACACACACACTACGTAATAATACTGATGACATTAACAGACTGCATCTTCTCGTGTGTCAAGAAAGAAAGAAAAAAAAAAAAGAAAAGATGAAACAATTCCAGGGAGACATGATCTCAATGGCCAGCAGTTATTTAAATTAGCACCCCAAAGCTCAAGCCTTTATAATATTTGTCCTCATTGCACGTTTAATTGGCCGGTCTATAATTTTGCACCGAGAATTAAAATTCAATGACTGAGATAACATAGGCATCCACTTAACCTTCACCCTTATTTTGAACATTTTAATGACTGCCTTGCTTCAGTGACACCATCAGTGTTTATAGCGCTAACGGCAAGAGCAGTATCTGGAGACTAAAGAGAGAGATCTCATTTATACACACAGCCTGTTCTTGCATTTATTTTCACTCTAAATTACCAGCCCTTCTGTTTGTTAAAGCACCTCATCTGCATTGAACGCAGTGAGCAAGGCTTCTGCGGACACAGACGCGTGTGTGTGTGAGCGTTTCTCTCTATTTCACAGCCAGACTGGAGCCCTGGAGTCACACAGGAGGAGGAAATCAGCCCTAACACACAACTGTAATCCATCTTAAAAGCACACTAGATAAGCTGTTTAAAGCGTTCAGAAAACAGGGCCCTCTTGAAACACACACACACAATGACATTCAGATGTGCTTCAAGTACAGAATAATTACTGCTCATTCTCACAGATGAGACTAAACGCTGTGAGAATTGTATTTATGTGCTGTTATTTATTTTGCAAGAGTATATCCTATTTTATTTTTGTTTATTTGTCACGTGACATTTCATACGTGCTTGTGGGATTAGCAAACTTACCACAGTATCTCTACTATCTATTTTCACATAATAATTGCAGCTTGAAAATGTCTAGGCAGAAAAAAAGCCATCACAAATTGCACCAGCAGCCACTTTTCCAAGTAATACGTTGATTTGGTTATTAAGCTCCTAATTACTTTTCCAGATTTCCCCTGGTAACACATGGCTATATCTGAACTTGTGAACTTCACTGGCTACTGCCAATTTAGCTGTCATTCAATTGAAAGATCAGGGCCGAGAGTGTCATTCGCTTCCTGTGAAGAATAACATTACAGGTAGGGTCCCGCTAGCAATTATCTGCCAGGAATTACAAGGTGTCATTACTAGTAAGAAAATGAAGTGGCCTGGAAGTCTCAGTGAAAATTTTGAGCTTAGTTTTCTATCTCAGTTCCATTCTTCTTTTATCATTCATTATAGCACCAAAGGAAAGTGTACGTTTGTTTGTAAGAGACTTGGTTATTTCATAGTTTATGTTGACTGGTAGTAATTTATTCCACCTACTGAGCACTGGCAAGGAATGGAAGCAGAGATAAGACAAATTGATGAGCAGTTGGCTGGGATCTCAGTGACTGTAAAGACGTAGAGGAAGACGCCTCAGGTCATTAGAATACTGAGGAAATGAAATCGTTCGCAACCTTGAGAAGTCAAACTATGGATGCCTCCCCACCAAAAAGCTGTTTAAGGATTGTGACAAATAAAAATCTATATCTGTGCTATACTTTATGTTTACACAACGGAACAAACGTTAAAGACAGTCACAAATGATAAGTGCTAAGGCGCCATCTTTGATATTTGCTTTAGACCCTGTCTGCATAAATGCAGGTGTTATTCGTGTCCTCGTGAAAATTTGACTATGAATCGTATGAAATGTTAAATACATTTAAATATAATAATATATGTTATATATTCAACCACCCCAGATAGCTTTGTTTTTAGTTTTTTTTTTTAGCAAACCTAAACCTTAAAAAAAGATCCCACTTAAATTAAAAGGCCTTACATCAAAAATTAAATAAGTAAATAAAATAAAAAAATAAGAAAAAATGAGAACAATGTTCATATTATATTGCAAAACACATTTTTCTGCTATCGAGGTGGGATACTGATACCAAGTGATTAATTTAAACGTAACTGAAGGCCACCCAAGTGGGAAAAATAAGAAAAACTCAAAAGTCTGAAGAATATTTTAAGTGGGTATAAATTAATCGTGATCTAAAAAATACCTCATTAGATTTAACTACACGTCAGTCTTGATTATGATAGTCAGTGAAAGCGCTTCATCAAGAATAATATTTAAAACATTCTGAAAAATGTATAAATATTTAACATCTATCAAAAAACAACCATTTATGAGCAGTCAGTCATTGAAATGTCAATAAAAATCAATTCAAATGTAATAACGCAATTTCCAATTTCTACCGCTCATTGCCCAGCTATGCACCTTAGATTTTATATTTCTTTATTTTCCCTACGAGTAAGCTTGAATCTAAAAAAAAACAAACAAAAAAATAAAAAAATATATTTTAAGCTGGTGTAATGATGATTCAAATAAATGTATTGGCACATGATCTCATTAGCCAGTCAGTTGCATTTACATGTGTGTAAAAATATACAGCCGGAAACATCACATCACATTCCAATGAGGGAAAAAACAACAACGAACAAACAGGAAAAAAAGTATACATTGTTTAAAAACCCTCTTTAGGAAGACAAAGTTATCTCTTTTTTTCCTCAATAAATCTTTCTGTGAAACAGGTTAAAGAGATACCAGAAAGAGAAAGTCTCCCTCAAGTCCTAAAGCTAATGAAGTCCACACTGTGTTATCTTTCTGATGTAAACTTATCAATTACAGAAGCCCAGTGCTAATGAGTTTCCACTTTTACCGTATCCTTTTTAACACGAAAGGACTGGTGTGTGTGTGTGTGTGTGTGTGTGTGTGTGTCATCTGATTAGAACTACCGTGTCACAAGAGAGACGGAACGTTAAAGAAAATTCACCTAAAAATATGGCTTAAAGCTAAATAATAATAATTAAAAAGCTCAAAACTGAATCAAAAAATTTAGCAGTTTGCTTGTGCTTCTTTATGGCCTTTAGATATTTATTTCAAGAGACTACAAAATATCACCTAAACATGAACAAAATAACGTGTAACCTGAACATGAAAGTCAGGAATAACATGCTTTCATCTATCTACTGCATCCCATTACACTGCAGACCAGTATCAGTTAACATTGGCATTGGACATAAAATTAACGTTGAATTGACATTGAATTTTGTCCCCCCAATGTTGCAACCGAAATAAGCAGATATCAGCGTCTCATAAGGATATGTGCCTGTTGGGTTAAGAGCATACTCTTTTTTTGACAGAAGACTGCTAAACACTCAGCTTCGCCATTAATGGAATATATTACAATTTTAAATACATTCGAAAAGAAAATTGTAATTGTAATAATATTTTATATTAATATATTTTATATTAATATTATAACAATATTACTATTTTACTGTATTTTTAATTAAAGAAACATTATTAAGAAGCATAGGAGACCAAACGTTTTAACAGTGCTCAAAAGAAGTCAGCAATTCTGTTTAAAATTGAGTCAGTACTACAGGTATTCATAGGGCGCACTGATGAAAAATGCTGCTCATGATTCAAAAACGATCTGGCATTGCATACAGGTTTGATTCTGTTTCGGGAGCGCAGGGATTTCACTTCCCAGCAGTTGCCTTTGAGCACCGTTTATAATGCTGTTCTCCCTCATACGCTCCAAATTCAACCAAAGTAAATGAGCAGACAGAGATGCTTTGATCTGGTTCTGATATCTGTCGAAATTTTCATCCCACAACAAAGGAGAGAGGGGGAGAAACAGGTAAACCCTGGCCTTTTGATCTTTACCCTATAGCGGGCCGCACGGCTTCTGAAGTGGCATGGGTCATTAAAACTCTTCTGCCATGGAGGCTCACTTGAGTGCAGATGAGAGAACAAGGTTACAGGAGAGGACTGTGCTGTCAGGAACTAAGAGCTAAGAGGCTTCCAGGTCTCTGGGGCCTCTATCCATCTTTACATGAATCCACATTTGCTCAAAGACGTTGAGTCCACAGACCGACCTCTAACCAGGAACTGAAAAGACTTTGCCTGCAAGCTGATGCAGTATATTTCTCTAGCTCAAACTATACAGAGATACAACTCCCAACATGGAATAAACAGACATTCAATTATTTAGATGAGCAAACATTAATCTAAATCCATATGCTGAAGTGTTTCATGTCTTGTTTGGTATCCTCTGTGCTGGCTGCCACATTATCAAGACGGCCCCTCCAAGATGCTTTGTGGATTGATTTGGCAATGTGATGTTGCCCAGAATCGCCATTGTGTGTCCCACAATGAGGCTGATCCATCCAACAACTCAATTTCACTTTTCAGCCCAAATGAGATTGGGTGTGAGCAAAGGCAATGAGGTCAGTGTGAAAAATAATCTCATAAGGCATAATATTCCTCATACATATTTGAAATACGTGAATGTAATTTGAGAGGGAAGTATGCTTAATCTATTCTTTGATGTTAGATGGCAAATCCATCCCCACCTGTCAAGATACTAATCAGTTTCATTCCTTTTTTTTCCAATGCGGGGGAAACCAAGTTAACCAAGATTTTATATTTTTTTCTACATTGTCTTCGGGGCCCTTAAAAGCATATTATACACTGAAGATCACATACATTTCTAATGATTTTGGCTATGCAAAGTCATTGCTGAATGTGGGACACAGATGTATTTTGTTATATAGTTATAGATGTATTTTGTACAGACAAGAAAGAAATAAAAAAAAAAAAAAAAAAGACTGGCAATCACAGAACGCACGGCAGGAGGGAAGCATAGGTGTGCTGTCTGGAACGCGCTGAATGTGTTTCAGTGGCCATCCGGACGTCAACTGCACTATCCATCTGCTACTTCCAGATTTGCAAGCCACTATCAAACTAACTTTAATTTCCAGATGATTGTATCAAACATACAGTAATCACAGCTTCTCAGAAATGCATTAGTCCTTACATTCGGGAATAAGAGAGATTGTACAATTCACTTAAGGTAACAAACAACTTGATTGGACTTGTGCAAAAGATATTGACGGACATTAACATTAGCAGATGAGAAATGTTTTTTTAAACCTCTAAATCTGTGTCCCATCAAGGACCACTCAGATCCAAGTCTATTTTCTGTGTTCTATATCATCTAGATACTAAACAGTCGATGAGAATTTTACTTTGAGACTGTTTGTAGCACCAAAACAAAGAGGAATATTTATTTATTTGTCAAAATTATGAATTTTTAGAGTTTTTTTCTCAGCATCGCAGATGCTCATGCCACTGCCAGTATCCACACAAATGTGTTTGTAAAGACATACACCAAAACACAGTCTGGTTGTTCATCATCAGTACGATGGTGCAAAAGCATATCTGTGATGGTTTTAGCAGCAGGTGCAAGAACAGACCTGAAACAGACTGCTAGTAATCTGGTAATCTGGTCTAGTATTTCAAGTTTTTCCAAGAGGAATATATGGCGTCATTCATCAAGGCTGACACACTATACCTAAGCACCTGAGAGCTGCCATCCAATATCATATACTCAAATCCATTCTCATCCAGACACGCCGAGGGTCACATCATATCCCCTTTCGCAGGAAGACTCCCTCACAGAGTCTTAACGGCCACTATATCACTAGTCTTTTCACATTTTTCTTACTCATATCTCTATTCTGGCCATATGACATTACCAATATACATCAAGATAATGATGATGATATTAGCGCTGAAGACAGATGACAGAAATGATGTTCGTGGTAATATGTTACTCATTAATGAAAAGGTTTTGCATTCTTACCTCGTTAATGTATTATAGATTAATCGTAAATGTATAGTTGTTTCAAAAACAAAGTCTGAAAAATGCAAATAAGTTTTTAAGTCAATTTTGAATGGGTTTTACAAATCAATGCTCTTATCTAATAAATGCAAATGCATTTACATAAAGAGTAATCAAAATAAAAAGCATAACTGTTTTTGTTTTTTGTTGCACCAACTATGCAGAAAGAAAAATCTGAATTTGCACAGCATGAAAATCATTAATTTTTTTAGGACAGTGCAAGACTAACTGGACTGGAGATTTGCCAAGTTGATGGGGAGACTTCCATATGGATGTAATTGCTTTACTCACCAGCTCCATCTTTTAGTATCGGGAACTTGGACCAGTTTCTCTTAAATCCAACAAGCAAGCTTCATCTGCATCTCTTGCTAAATAAATAAATAATCAAAAACGAAGCATTTGTTGCATTCTTTTCCGGGGCTAATACTCAGCCACTATGAGCAACAAAGAAAGTCTCTTGCATGTCTCACTCAAGCTGGAGGAGAGTGCATGGGGGACTAATTATGCTGGCACAACCTCAACACTCAGTGGGAGAAAGTTCTCTCTTGTGGAGAGTTCTGGGTACAGTTAGGCGCCCACTGGTCTGAGACGCTGGAATGGGGCATAAAGAGAAATCATTTGTGGCTCTACCGATCATTTGACTAATGGCTTCCATAGTATTGTAATCAAAGGATATGAAAAGCCAAAAAGTTCAAAAGACAGAGACAATTCAAGATGAGATATCATACACGCACCAGGTTACACATTCAAATGCTTCTGAAATGTCATAGTGTGGCATGTTGAAAATGCATCCTACTAAAAAAAAATAAATAAATAAAAAATAGCTCACATAGTGCAAAAGAAACTAATTAAAATGCAAAACAGGCCCTAGCATGAGGTTTCACAACATGGCAGCAACCGTCTCCTCATTTTTTACACTCTGTTTTGTTTGTTTCACCTATTGGGCAGCTTTCAGATGAGAAAATATTTTGCATCATGACCCTGATCAAAATGCAGCTGACATTGCGGAGAACAATAGCAGTGCATTTAAATGGACGACGCGTGCGGCGGCTGAAGAATGGCAATAAATGAAACAGGCTTCAAAGCAGGGTGGCTCAGCCTGCCTTTGTTACCCAGACTTTGTATGAGGATGGATAAAAACCTTGAGTTGATTCTGTGAATATGCAATGGCTTACAACAAATCCCTGGGCTGTGTCAAGAGCTCTCGTTTGAGCCGCTGTGCTTTACAACAACGGCGCTCCACTGGGACCAACAGTTTCAGCATATACGCCAAAGGGTTACATGAATTATCAATAACCGTGTATATTCTGCTCACTATATGCTCTGTTCAGTCATTCTAAATGGACAGTGTGCTCTTATCACTCTCTGTTGCTGGGTAACAGCTGAAGAGAACCGTTATGTGCTTCTAGTGCCTTTAGAGGGGCCATTTTGACTCATAATTCCTGAAAAGGGTCTCTGAAAGCAGCTGTGTCTTTGTGAGGTAAAACTGGCACCTCTGTACACACAATACATTGTGACCCAATAAGCTCAAATCATTTATAATGATTCCTCCTTGAAAAGAAAGACTAATGACATTAGCTATTGAGATGCGCTATAGCTCAGGAACAGCATGTATGGAGCTTTTAGACGAATGTCCTTGTTTTTTTATTTAATTTTTAATGAAAAATAACATAAAATGTTTGCAAGGCTTATAGGGATCTAGTTCAACTAAAAATAAAAATTTTGTCATCTTTTACAGTACATGTCATCCCCAACCCGTATCACTGTCCTTTTTCTGCGGAGCACAAAGGATGATATTATGAAGAATGTTTTTGTCCATACAAGGAAAGGAAATGGACTTCAAGATCTATTTGGCTTCTAATGTGTGGACAAAAAAAGACAGGTTTCACCCAAGACCCAGACATTTTCAAAATGTCTTCTTTTGTGCTCCACAGAAGAAAGAAAGTTTTACGGGTGAGTAATAGGGATGTGCCCAAAGCAGAATGCATTATTTGGATAATGGCTTCAAAATGAAAAACAAATTCTACCAAATAATAGGAAAAAATATTCACCAGGCAAAGTCTGTGTTTGCTGGATGAGTCAGACGATAGCACAATATTTTACACATCCGTCAAAAATCACTATGAAATAATGAGTATGTGAAGTGAGTAAATGTAAACTCTATGAGTCAAATGAACACCAGTTCACTGTTGTTTATGTGCCCAGAAATAAGACACACCTCAAAACCTGTACAAATTATGCACAATATGATTTTCTTAGTCTTACGGAACTGGGGCAAATTTCACTGAATAATTATTTTTGACCTTTTTTCCAGAATTATATCTTTAATGGGTTTCCCATGTAATTTAATGCATTTACCGTTTACACACCGTCCACTTGCAGATTTCTACCAAACATATACAGATTTGAGATTGAGATTGAGCCACAAATACTAATACTGGCTCTGCCAATAAGTGAGTAATTTACTGTATATTCTATCTTTATATTTAAAACTATCCAATATGGAGTTTTAATTGCATCACAGGAAATCACAAATATTGGTCCCACCCTAGGTAGTCTTAAATACTATGTACTTGCATAAAAAAATTAATAATAAATAATAACAATAATAATAATAATACTAATAAGTACAATGCACTTGTGTTCATATTGTATTATAGAAGTACAATGTAAAAACATGCGCATTGTCTCCAATTATTAATTTAAATGTAAGTGCATAGTATTCAAGGCCACATAGTCTAAAGTGGGACCATAACATTAAAACCTTTTAGTTACAAGACGTACACTCGCAAGAAAGGAGCACAGGTCAGTTCTAACAAAGCTGATCAAAAACCACGGTGTGTTAAAATAGCTTGTCTTTGACATTCACTAAGAGACTGAATAGATTTGTTTTTTTTTGTTTTTTTTCACAACAGGTTCCCACTAACCTCACTCTCACTTCTGACAGGCTGCCTGTGAAAAGCAAACTTCTATGCACCTAGCTTTGTGTCTGCCATCGATTGTTCTCTCTCCTCTCATCTGCCATCCATAGGCCTGTTGCTATGATGCCGATGGTTTTCTGAAGCAAGCTGAATAGGCTCTACAAAGAAATGCATTTACTGAAGAGAGATGCTGTGTTCTGAAGATGCGGTGGCATTCATCTAGCCTTGTTATTCCGTCCCTGAAATGAACGTGTCCTTCCTCTCATGCCCTTTACTTTGTTATGCTCAAAGGGCATGGTGAGGAAAATCCACTCTGGCATCCATTTGCTTGACAGACGTAAACAAAACGACACTCTGTCAGATGTACAACTTCTGCAAGGTTCAATAACATAATTTGACGATAAGAACAAACTACATATCATAAGAGATTTATCCCCCTCCTTCCCACCCACTCATTCATGAAAGCTGTTTTACATATCACCATTTTATACCCTAAAAGACAGACATGCACAGGAAGTATGTAGACTGCAGATAAGAACAAAAGAAAAGGAAGCCGATATGACTTGCACACTCCAGTGGGATCATATCCATCGCCATGACGATGTGGGAGTAGTTAACATTTCATAAGCTCTGCATTCCTGGGTTATTTGCATATGCATTGGCACATGTTATTCTCACATGCATCTCTGTTCAAGTCTTTGGAGTATGTTGGAGAACTTTACACACTAATGGCTTCCATAGTATTGTAATGACCGAGATAATCAGAAATATGAAAAAAAAAAATAAATAAATAAATGCAATTGACCTTTGGCAGTGAATGGGTGCCACCAGAATGACATAGACAGAGTCCAAGTTCAAACAGATGATATCACAATAACAGTAATATACAAGTAAGTAACACAACCTTGTGTTAAAAGTAAACAAATTAATTAAAATGTTTTGCATTCAGGTGCACCTCATCACTACGTGAGTATATAGAGGGCACGAATGCAGGCACCTGCAGACTTTCGCTTCGGAGCCTTCGCCGTTCCTGAGCTGAAGATTCCCTTGGCTTTCGTTTTGGAGAGTGGAAGGAGATCGTTTTCTAAAAGAGTTCCGCGAGTTCATGCTCTCTCTCCCTCTGACAGTGAACAACTGGGCAGCTGTCAGTGGGTCCGGCGGCCTGTGAGCAAACCAGCTTTTTGCATTCCAGTGAGACCTACGGCAGTGCACTTAGAGAGGTTCTCCCTGGGCAATCCAGGAAAAAGAGCAATTTCTCACAGTTGGTAAGGTGTTCTCCGGAATGTCTATCCGGCCATGCACCTCTGGATGTGATAGTTTCCTCACCTATCTGCACGGACATGAACAAAAAAGAGGGCGCGATCACGCTTGGGCAGCGTTCGTGGATGATTCATGGGTTCATTGTGAATGCATGACCATCGCTACAGTGAGACATTTTTCCCATCGACGTCTTCCCGCGGCAGTTCTTTGAGGCGTAAAGGTTTTTTGGCGGCCACGGCGAGGCACTTGAGAGACGCTGACCGTGCAGAATGTTCCGCCGGGCATAAAAAACCCTGCGAGCTTCTGCCCCGTCATGTAGTTCCATAGGTTTTCCTTCCGTATTGCTTCCCTGCACAGCGGCCAAGCATCTCCTCCGATGTACCCCAGAAGGATGAGATGTCTATTACAGCATCAGAGGCTGAGTCTGCAGGTAAGGTGAATGACTCGCCAGGAGTTGAATGTCAGAGCGAGACACCGAACATATGGCAGCTGAAGCCACAGTCACGCCGCAGGGGTTGCTTCATATGAGACCGTTTCAGCGTTGGTTGGTGTTTCTCCGCAGTGTTGCTGCCTATTCAACCCGTGGACCAACCATGCTCGGCGTGGCATACATCTACAAACAAGGTGGTCTACGCTCCAGCCACATGTCACAACTCGCTCGCCATCTGCTCCTGTGGAGTCACAAACAACTGAAATCGCTGTGCACTGTTCATATTCCAGGTACACTCAACCATACAGCCGATCAGTTCTCACGGCAGTCCACCCACCCTGGAGAATGGCGGCTCCACCCCCAGGTAGTCCAGCTGATTTGGAGCCACTTCACGGAGGCCAAGATAGTCCTTTTCGCCTTCCCTGAGTCCACCCATTGCCTGTTATTTTATTCCCTCCACGAGTCCAACAAAGCGCTCGGCAAGGATGCACTGGCACACAGCTGGCCTCTGGGGCTCAAGTATGCCTTTCCCCCAGTGAGCCTCCTTGCACAGACCCTGTGCAAGATCAGGGAGGACTGCTGGTAGCGCCTTATTGGCCCTCCCGGACTTGGTTTGCAGACCTCATGTTTCTCACAGCAGCCCCTCCCTGGAAGATCCCCTTGAGGAAGAACCTTCTTTCTCAGAGGATGGGCACCATATGGCACCCGAGTCCTGATCTATGGAACCTGCACGTCTGGTTCCTGGGTGGGACGCGTCAGATTTCACCAGCCTTTCCAGCGCTGTTGTAGAGACCATCTGCCAAGCGAGAGCTCCCTCTACAAGGCAGACCTACGCTCTGAGATGGGGTCTGTTCATCGACAAGTGTTCCTCTCGCGGAGAGGACCTATAGAGATGCACGATCGCAGTTGTGCTTTCTTTCTTGCAAGAGAAGTTGGAGCACAGGCTGTCCCCTTTGACTCTTAAAGTGCATGTCGCTGCCATAGCCGCATACCACGATACAGTAGAGGGTGCATCCCTCGGGAAGCACCAACTCATCATTCGGTTCCTTAGAGGTGCGCGTCGGGTTAATCCCCTGAGACTACACCTCATACCCTCTTAGGCCATCGCCCTACATGGCCTGTGGCAACCTCCCTTCGAGCCCCTTCAGTCTGCAGATCTGAAGTATCTGACACTGAAAACAGTGCTCCTGACTGCGCTGGCTTCCATTAAGAGAGTAGGGGACCTACAAGCCTTCTCTGTCGATGAAGAGTGCCTAGAGTTCGGCCCGGCTGATTCTCACGTGATATTGAGACCCCAGCCCGGATACATGCCCAAGGTTCCTACCCCTGGAGGAGGCAGACCCAGCCTTAGAGTTGTTGTGTCCTGTACCCGCATTGCGCCTCTACATTGACCGCACTCTGAGCCTCAGACGCTCCCTGCAGCTCTTTATTTGCTATGGTGGACAGCAGAAAGGGAATGCTGTCTCCAAACAGAGGTTGGCCATTGGGTGGTTGAAGTCATCTCCCTGGCCTATCGTTACCAGGGAGAGCCGTGCCCCTGAGGACTGAGAGCTCACTCAACAAGGAGCATCGCCTCATCTTATGCGTTGGCTCACGGCGCCTCTCTAGCAAATATCTGCAGGCTGGGCGACACCCAACACCTTCGCAAATTTCCATGGTCTTCGCGTAGAGGCAGTGTCCTCCCGTATCTTCAGTAGAAGCAAAAGCAGGTGAGCGGGAGGCCGGCTGGTGTCGGCTTGCTGCGCCATTCCCACGGGATCCGTACACTTTTCTCTCAGGATTCCCTCTAAATAGGCAAACCTGAGTCCTCCTTGCCCCACAGTCGGAACTAGAGCGGAGGAGCTCCGGAGTGTGCTCCTTCGCCCAGTAGGTTGTGGCTACAAATCTCAGTATTCCACAGTCAGCCAGAAGGCTATGTTTCCCTTCAATTATATCCATAATCTTATCGATATATTGCATTTCTTTATTATCCACATTGAAAAATATTGAAAAATAGCTCGCCTGTCGGCGGGGGGTCTCCGCGTAATGTGGCCTCAAGAGTCGTGGCCTGTTCCATGGGTGTTCCCATATGTAACGTTGAAGTTATTCAACTGAAAGGGTAACGTGGGTTACGTTTGTAACCTAGACGATTTCTTACTAACCAACTGCTTTTTGCCCTCCATAGACAGCAACACAATTGGAAATGAACCAGGTCCAGAAACATGTAAAACAGTCCATGTGACACCAGTGGCTCAACTTCACTTTTGAGATGGTAGGAGAATGTTTTCTTTTTTTTAACAAAGAAAACAAAAATAATAATAACATAAATAATATTTACTCTATCCATTCTACTCCCACCATTATACCACCATTTTATAGAGTATCACAATTTACCATATATATGCAAGTTTTTACTTAATTGACGTTATCAGGGTTGTTTACAATCTGCAGTTGTTTACGCTGATGGTGAGTTCAGACTGCACGATTTTGAGCACAGGTTTTGAGAAATCGCTGACAAACGCCCAAAATCACAGGGAAATCGTGCACGTTCACACAAGTGACACTCACACAGTGTGAGCTATCAAAGACGTGATCGGAGAGAATCGACACCAGTGAGATATTTGGCATGCTAAATATCTGGACTTGTCTGTGATTCAAAATCATGCTGTGTGAATGTATTCTGACTGAATAACATCGGTGATTACTTACAGCCAATGAGAGAGCAACAGTGGGATGTTGGGGGAGGAGTTACGAAAGTATGGAATGTAAATATCCTCCTCTGTAGTAATCTTTTCGTTGCAAATGAGCACACATGCAATTTGTATGGCAAGCTTCTTTTGATTGCTATCATTTTTAATAATAACCCCAGTCTCACGTGAGAACTCATCTTGCACACGTGACCTTGCGCTGTTTCCATGTCACTTCAGCGATTCTTCCTATTGTAAACCCCCTGTTGCCGATCTTTCATGCAGTATGAACACCGAAGCGACTGAATGATACCCCAGATAGTCATGCAGTGTGAAAAGATCTGCGACACAACTACTTTGAAAATTGTGCAGTCTGAACTTGGCATAAGAGGAAATGAAAATGGACGTAAGTAATGGGAGAAGAATGGATAGAGTAAATTAGGTTATTTTTGTTTTCTTCTTTATTTTCTTTATTCTCCTAGCATCAAAAAAGGGAAATTGAGCCACTGATGTCACATGGATTGTTTTACTGATGTTTTTTACTACGTTTCTGGACCTGGATCATTGCCAGTTGTGTTGCTGTTTATGGAGGGTCAGATGGCTCTCTGATATCATCAAAAATATCTTAATTTGTGTTCCGAGGATGAACAAAGGCCTTCTGGGTTTAGAACAACATGAGGGTGAGTAATTAATGCCAGAATAGTGGTGGACTGGAGTCATCTTTATTACTTGTGGATTATTGTGATGTATATATATCAGATATTTGGACTCTCATTCTGACAGCACCCATTCACTGCAGAGACTCCTTTTTTAAGCAAGTGATAATGCTGCGTTTCTCAAGATCTGATCTGACGGAGAAAGAAACTAATTTTGGAGGGGTTAATATTCTTTTAATCATATAACTGAACCCAATTAAATCTGTTGTTTAGTCTTCTTTAAACAATATAATGATGCATTTTTATAAAGCACATTTTGTTACTATGTCACTCCTTTTCATGTATTATTAATATTGTTTATCAATTTTAGTAGTTTTATTTAATCTAGGATGACAAACATAACACACTGTCCATTCCATAGCCTACTTACCTGCAGTGCATATCAATATGCGCACTACACATAATCTTGATTTTTTATTTTTTTTTTAAACCCTTTAGCTAGAACTAGACACAAATGTTATTGATATTAATTAATTACCGTATTGGAAATTAATCTAGACTTTTCTTCTGATCTAATCAAATGGCAGCCACAAATTAAACAGAGCTCTAGGATAAATTTGCAAGAGAAACAGCTACATGGTGAACAGTGAAGTGTGAATCTGGCAAGCGATTAACAAAAGCTGTTAAAGTGTTTATGTGCAGAGGAGAGCTCTTGTGTTTTATACATGAGTGCAGAGGTCACACTCACACCTGTCCACACTCAAAACTGAGAGTTTGCATGAGAATGATTTTCAGAGAGCCATCAAAACAACTCACATTTATGTTGGTTTTCATGTCCCTGCTATCCTCAACAGGCATAGAAAGCGTAACTTGGTATGTTTTCGAACTGCAGTGTAGGTTGTGCTTCTGAGCTCTGTGTCTTGCAATGATCCATTATCTGCCAGTGCGGGTCAGATTTTGAAATGTAATTGTTATTGACAGGGTCACAGGGCAGAAACACCATAGGTTTAGTATCGATCAGCGAAAATCTGCATCATTCACGTCAGTGACTAAAACACCTGCGGGCCACGATGCTCACGGTCATTTATCTTCCCGCTGCTAAAAGCTGACCTAGCAATCAATACAACCCAAACACACAGGTATCAAAACAAGCCAGGATCGAGCTGCTGCCCCTGATTTACTCGCCTCAAAAACTTTTACAGTGTGCATACAATTAACACCAGGCTGTAAACAAATCTGAGTGCCATTCTCTGCACAGAAGCAGTCCGTATGCTAGATTTTTCACAGAACACTGCCTCATGTTTACACATTCAGACTGGCCTCACCGCAAATGGAATAAACAAACTGCAGGATTGCTAATGCAAGAATTATCACCAGCCGATGGAGTAACTCAAATGCAATGGGAATAAATAATGTCCGTTTAATCCCTTAAAAGAGGGGCAGAAAAGAGAGGGAATAAAAGTTACGTGCGTGGGATTACAGCTGTTCCCTGAGTAGCATTTAAACCTCCTCAGCTGCATCATCTTATCAATCACTTGCTAAGCACTCAGGACATCTCTGAATACATTAATTTCCACTGATGTCAGCCACAAAGGGAGACAACATGAAATACGAGCAAAGCCCTGGTGAAGGGCTTTCTTCTTTGACTCAACTGAAACCAATCGCGAGTGCATTAATTCTGCGCAGCTGCAGAGCAGAATTGTAATCTTTTCTCGGTCTCCTTTCTCTTTCCCTTTCCTTTTTTTCCCCAAGCAGACTTAGCATAATGCTGCTGTGTCTCACTGAGAAGCCTTCAGGCAGTTAGCATTGCTCACTGATGGCAGGCTTTTGTCCACCTAAAGCAGCGCTCCCTATCAAGGGCTTCTAAAACTCAGCACTCAGAATAATGTGCATCAGTTTAAGGCTTACAATGTCTCCACGCCAATGAATGACATTCAAGCTATAAAGTCACAAGAAATCTATCACTTATTGTTTTAACATTCCAAATGTCACACACACTTAACTTCCTGATGTCAGACTAAACAAATGAATAAAACAGGCCATTTGGAGTGCACAATTAGTATATGTTGACCTTCTTTTGGGTGAAGATAGGCAGAGAATCCTCTGGAGTGTTTGGCGATGGTGGGGATGATAGGCACTTACTCATCTGTGCCGCTCATTGCATTCGGTCGAAAAGCGGATCTGAAGCAATTTTTCATGGCAGCAAATATGAATAATAACAATCCCTGGTGATACATAATTACAGCAACCTTGTAAACCATAGAAAGGGCACAGCAGCAAGAGTCATCTCTTCTAAAAACTATTTAACATACGAAAGATAAAACTATGGGGCATATTTACATCAGGGTTTGGCCCATTATACGTCTAGCCTATATGATACCAGGTGTCTGATTGCACTCCGGGAGGCCTACCTTCCTTTGAATGTTACAGTGTAGATCTAACCTGCTCCAACATACATGCCTTGATGTTTCAACTGATCGTGAAGACCCTGAGTAGCTAGTTTGAGTGTGTTTAATTAGGGTTGGAGATAAACATTGGATAAACCTGTCTGCTAAATTAATAATAGTATTCTGCCCTTGTAACAGCCTACAGTTCACCAGCAGTGTCCAATATTCTAATATAATTCAAGTCTTTGGAGTCCCAATGCTCAATATTTTAAAATGTATTCTGCAATAAGAGGTTGATACTTTATGACGTTATGTAATATGAAACATGAGGACACTATTGGAGACTTTGAGACCCCAGAAATAAAACATTAAATAGGCACAAGCAGAAACAGTAATGCTATAATAGATGCTGTATCAGTAACATAAAAATCAATGAGGTATATGAATATATTTTAACTATAGCCTAGAGAATAAATAATATTTTTGTGGCTTCTCCCTTATAGCAGATAAAATCTCACTCCAAACTTTTGCTAAAACCTGAGAGCCCTGAATATAATTTAGTATAGAATATATATATATATATATATATATATATATATATAGCCAGAAAATACCATTTTAATACAGAAAGAATACAAAGTTACGATTATTTAATTAGCAACATTTGCACGTATTTACAAAGAAACATTTGTGAACTGTCAAGAATGTTTATAATAAGGAATATAGATAAATGAAATAATTAATCAATGACAATATTTCCTAAAGAAATTAGAGTAGGCAATAGATATTTTCTCTTAATACAGTACATTTTCAGTTCTTTTAACATATTCAGATATATTAATTTGCATGGCTTTATTGTAGCTATTGTTTCATGTTGCTAGAAAATGTGTGCATTATTTCTGGCTTAAAATTTAAGTAAAGTAATGGCAGCTTATAACATACAGTTAGATGTTGATATGAGCAAACCTGCATGCTCTGCACTGACATGATCAGTCAGGATGATGCAGAGAGGCCAGTGGATGTTCCCAAGCTGTGCTTAACACATAATCAGAGTTCCCTTTCGTACGGTCTCTCCGACGTCATGTCGGGGACCGACGAATAGGAATCTTGCTTCAAGATGTCCAATCTACTCTGCGTGTATAGAAACACACCAATGAAATTGGCTTATGCTGATTAGCATCCAGCTGAACCTAATCATAGCGCTAGTATAAATAGGTCAGGGGATCT
>JAUCMS010000127.1:18126347-18140341 GCA_032357445.1 Enteromius radiatus
ATTCCCATTCGTCGGTCCCCGACGTGACGTCTCCGTTCCCTTCTCAGGGAACGAGGGTTACAATACGTAACCGAGACATTCTGCACATAATGTAGGCTAACCTGTGTGCGCGCATCTGTGTCGAAGTGGCATACAGCACACCTAACACGCAAGCTGCAGTGCGCTCTCTAGCTTTGGATGAATGCACAGCTCAAAAAAAAAAAAATAATAAAAAAAAGGTGGAGGCATAGAGTGATTCCAACGGAAGGCATCTGGTAAGAGTCACATTACTGAGCAATTTGGAGGACAGTTTTGCCATTGAGAATTGAATTAATGTTTTGATCACTTTGATGTATTGCTATTGTCAAATATATTTAAAGGCATCCGACGCATAATGTATGTTTGCTTTTAAAACGCATCATCGAAAAGAATGTTTTTAAAAATTTTAATTCTGCACAGAACACATTCTTGCGGTGCAAACAACTGATGTAGAAGCATGTGTTTACAGAGAACAGCTATTAAAATCAGAACCGCAGAACGCAACAACCCATACTGTGTGAACCAGCCCTTATACTGTTTGCCAATTAATTGCTGACAAAAATAGTAAACTAACTAGATTTTATGAAAAAGGAAACCCACTGAATCAGTAGGTGGTGTTTATGCAGTTGGCTATTGAGCTGCTATCTTTTAGATGACAGTGATGTGAAGCTTTGACCTCTGTAGCCCTTTCCCCAGGATGTTTTCTTCAGATTTGTTTTCAATAACACACTGGACTAGAGGGAAATAACTGTTTGAGGACCTCCGAGATTGACAATAAAAATAGGTCAATTAAATTCCAAGAATCAATATTCAAAACTGCTCGGTAATTGTCAAAACCGGAGTGAACATTTGAAAAAGTAGTTCCTGTAGGGAGGAATTTGGAATAAATTGTGCCCCGCTGATAGCGTCGTTTATTTGCACGTGCTGTCTGCATTGTTTTAGTAACCGATTCACTAAAGGAATTATGCAAATCAAGTAATGAAACAAACATGCCCCCAAAAACTGTGCTGAATGTAATTTGCAGGGGTTTGCACTGAATGCATCACAAAAGTGTTTAGTGAATTATCCTCACTATAATGAAAGCCAGCATTCCTTTGCACATCCTCATCAACACCTCACCTCAAATAAAAAAAACAAAAAAAAAACTTTGAATATATATTTTATTTACTTTTTGTTTTGTTTTTTATGTATTTTTTACTTATTTATATAGTTTTTCATGTTTTTGTACAATATTATAATGATAAACAATGCATTTGTTTCTCATGTTGAGAAGTTATGATTGGATTTATGAGACTGTATATTTACAACAGCTCAGTGATTCTCTTGAGATTTTTACAATAATTACATTTGAGAGTACAGTGCAGTCATTATAATGTTCTTCTTTTTTAACTATACTTTTCCCCCTATACTTTAAAATTAGTAGCTGACATTATAAGAGTCATGTCATATATATACTATATATATATATATATATATATATACACTCTTTTTCCCCAGTACATGACCACAAAACTTCATTAAACTATTGACTGTATACCATTTGTCATAACTTTGAAGGGCTTTATTGCGAATAATAACTTGCCAAGGAATCAATTATGCCTTCATTTTTGTACTTTGCAATTGGAAAAGGTTTCACAGGGACGTTTTCTCTGAGGACGAAGTTAAAAAGGCACCGTTATTTGTGAGATAATGCTCGTCTATCATGTTTGCAGTCGGTCCTCAAACAAGCCCATGGAAGTGAATGTGACTATTTGCAGTAATAATACATACCCACTCTAGCACATTCAGCCTTGTCTAAATCTCAAAGAACTTTAAATGAATGCAGAGAAACACTAACTCATCAGTAAGTGAGACTATTTTAAATGACACTGTTTTTAAATACGTGTAACGCAAAAATGTATGAACACACCGTACAGTAGTATCTAAATATTGACATATATTTAAAGAGTATGTATATTTTTATTTTCTACCATGCTTAGAAGTTCAACAAACTCATACTTCTCACCTACACCATTTACTTTCCATTCTGATACACATCATTTTATTTTACACTCAAGAGACATGCCTTACTTTCAACGCAGCCTTGAGGGGGAAACCTTAAGGATCCCTTCCGCTGATTTCCCAAACCTCCCACTATTGTTATCAACCTGACCCAACCCTCTTCCCTTGACAGAGAAATACTTACTGTAAGATGTGTTGCTCCATTACGTGGCTATTTACGTCCTGAAGAACTTACACTCTGATCATTGAGATGTGAGGTGGAGAAATATTATTTATTCATCACAAGAGTGTGGGTGCAGAGCAAAACTCTGCCATCTTTCTGGCCCGGAGGGAGCTGCGTCCTTGTAATGCAAATTAGGCATTGTGCCGCCTGAGTTTCCGATAGCTCTGCAGGGCCATACCTGTGTCCTTTGGGCAAATGCTTCATTTGCACACGTTTAACGCAAATGTTGTGTCAAGTTAGACAAGTTCAACACTAGTCACCTTTCCCACTTTAATATTTCGACCTATATAAAGACTTGTTGCTTCTGACAGAATGATTATTCTAATGAAAATATGTCAGATATGACTCTTACCCTCATTTTGAAGACAATTTCAACTGCGTTTATTAATAGAGAGAATGCCGGTGGTCCAGAACAATGCTGGACCCAGCTCACTGTCATTTACAGGCATTTTAACGTCATTACTAAATGTTCAGATCTAGTACAATTAGCCATGGGGTGATTTCCAGGTCAAACCTTTCACGACTTCATGAAGAAAAACCTAAAAGAGAAAAAGTCAGTATCTTCTCTTTCTTAACACCAAGTAATTTCATACAAATATGCTGAAGGTCCTAAGTGAAGACATCCGGTGAGATGGACTGCTCATTTCAACTAATTAGGTCAGGATGGCAATTATGAGCGATCAGGGGAATCCTGAATGTTTCAACACTGCTCTTTTAATGGGGGATGGGATGAAATTTGTGGACTTCAGCATGATTTTCGATGCATGGTGACTCCAGCAAGAAACCATAGCCACTTATTTCCCTTGAGTGAGAGATGCCCTATCGATCATACTCTTTCTGCTTCACTCCTGAGATAAAGGCTGGCATATGGCTGGTGCCTTGGGCCGCTGGAACATCATGCATGCATTATGTTGCCATTATTGCACCAGGGTCCCTCCACACCAAACATGTCGATTAAAACGAGGCCAGGCACTTTCACTGTGCAGTGCTGAGAGACAGATTGCACTGGTGTGTGAAAGGATGTTGATGCACTATGATTTCATGATGATGAAACAACAGTATTCTGACACATTTTTCCAAAAGTTGTTTAATTTCTGTAAATATATATATATATATATATATATATATATATATAATAAATAAATAATCCTTTTTTGTTGTTGTGATCATGTATGGAATTGAGGGTCACATATATTATCTTTCTATAATAAAGTGTGATTGACTGTGTTCATGAGACAAGGATTTATAATTGTGATGACCTCTAAAATTCTCCCTTAGTGTGGTGTATATGGGTTGGATAAAGACTGTACTCAGTACCCATTTAAAGCTAACAAATGCTTGTAGACTTGTCCAAATGTAACCAGTCACTCCACTCTTGCTTGTACTTTTTTCCGTGACCTTAACTGAGCAATAATCAGGCACTTTCTTTCAAATTCATTACCCTGCTTTTCTGCCAAATACTGTACAATATGATTCCATTGGTCATGGAGACACTTGTTTGAAGAATATTATGGAAATAGATAAATGGGACAGTGTAGTCTGTTCCTATTGAAAAATGCATATGGGCTGAAGTTGCATAGAGGTACAGATAAGAAGCTCTGAATTGTGTGGTCTTAGTACAGGCCGTGCACAAACACTCTTTTACTTTGTTCTATTCATCAAATATATGTGCCATATATTTAATGAATTAATGCAATACCCTCAACCTGGATCCACTGGTCCTCAGAGGCTTCATTTTATGCTCAATAACTTATTTCAGGTATCAAATTAGCCATGCTGTCACCGCAAACACCAGAGATCACAGATTTGTAGTTTATCTATAGCTAAATGCATCATTCATCTTTTGCTATAAGAAAATATTGACAGCAAACCTTATCATCCATCAGAGCTGACAGCTCACAATATTGCCATCCACACCCGTCCCATTATCATCTTAAAACAAGAGGAGCCACTTCTGATTATCCCAAATGATCTATTACCACTGCGATAAGAGGCAATTCTTTGTTGATGTACAGAATACAGTGATCACCTCGTCTCCGGGATTTGCCATACTGTAGATCTGATGACTTGTTCGGGTATGGTTTGATATACACAGAAGTGGACAGGGGAAAAATGAAACAGTACATAAAGTATATGGAGTGAGGGACAACTGGAGCAAGTTATTGCTTCGTTTGAAGTCAAATCATGGCAAGAATAAAGAGACTTGGTTAAGTTAATGTGGGAGTTGCAGAGGAGACAAAGAAGCACATCCAGGTGACAAATAACAAGTATCTCTGCTGGAGAGGCACCGGGCAGCCATTATTCCTCCTGACAGGTCAGTTCCTGAGGGCATAGACTTGTTTTAATGCTCTGTATGAAGCTTCAGCTGTAAAGCAGTAGGTCTTAAACCTACATGGACAAATTTCAATGTCAATTTATCTTTGTCAGTGGCTGTTCTTAACATATATGTCAGTCTGCATGGGGGTTCTTACACTTTTTTTTTTTAATAATTAGATATTATATATTTTTAAATTAAATGCATTTTTATATGCACTATTAAATTATATATATATTTATATAATATAAACAACTATTTTTATTCATTATCTTTCTATAGATATTTAACATTTTGGTGTAATTTGTCAAAATTGCTTCTAAAGAAATCTATTTTTGAATAGAAAAACTGGGGCGCAAGACCTCCCATGTGTTAAGGCCAAGGTTTTTCAAGTAAGAACATTAAGACATGTCCAGAGGTGAAGCATGTTCAAAGCATCCACCTACTCCCTTGCTGCTTTCAGAGGCATATCCTAGAAGCAAATGGAATAGCACAAATCCTCACAGTTAAAAAGTTCACTCTCCCTTTTTTCCTGGGAGAGCTGAACACTATGAATTGCTACTCTGCAAAAGTCTGTGTGTAAACTGGACACCTGGAAGGGATTAGTTAATGATCACTGGAGTCAGATCAAACACACAGCGACTGGTTCAAGATGGGCCGTCTGCTATCGATCATCCTTCTTTTACTTTACAGCGAAAACCATTTCAGTTGTTTGTGTATAGTGCCAGAATAAAGTCATTCCTCTTTTATGTCAACATATTAAATAGTGTGACCATTTGTGCTCATGCAGGGGTTCTTCAAACCAAAGCATCAGAAATCAAAGCAAAGCAGAAGACAAAGAACACAAAAACAGACCCCCTATCCAATCTCCGCCCCCCATCGCCCCACCAACCACAACACACACAGCATCTCATACAGTGTCACACAAATCGGGGAAGCTGTCAAACCTTCGAGAAGATAAATGTCCTTTATTGTCTGCAGGCAAAGCAGAGGACACAATCAGTCATGATTAAATGTTTAGAGAGCTTAAGGAAATGGCCCGTTAAAAATAATTTCCAGACCGCTTTGCACATGCACTTGGTTAGGTAGCGTCCAGATCTGAGGGTCTTTGCTTGACCTTAATCAGAGTTCATGTTGTGATATGCATCTTTGAGACTATACCAAAAAAAAAAAAAAAACCTGGAAACTTTATATTTTATTTTACCACTTTTTTTTGCATTTTACATTTTTAATACACTTTGACACTTTGCTGAAATCCAAGTTTTAAAACAAGCTGTTTTTGAATGCTAGTTTTTGAAGTCAAAATGTAATGAAGACTTCTTAGCAGGGGCAGAGTTTAAATGCAAGTGCCACCAAAGCATAGGTCAGCTCTGAATCATCAGACCAATCGGACCATAAAATGTTCTCTTTTTCTTGTTTCATTCTATTCCTCTCTCCCTTCCAATTTCTCCTACTCTTGTTTTGTTTTGAAGCCTTTTCTTCCCAATTATACCATTAGATTTTGAATAGAATCATTGCCATTAAAGAACGACATATTTTAGACAATTTCTGCAAACATTCACAGCCTTTTCGAGCTTTTACCAACCTAGCAACCGGCCACAAAGAATTTAGTTATATGGCAATCAAAGAATCAATGCCCACTTTTAACAGAAAAAAATAAATAAAAAATGCATTAGCATTCTCTCTGTAAACACAGCCTGTATGTAAATACTTGTTTATTTTAATGTTATTTTTATATACTACAATTCAAGGACAGAAAGATAAAGGCTAGGCTCATTACTTATAGACCACTGAATTCTAATTAAATGCTGGATAAGTAGCCTTCCGCTGCTCTGAGTGAAAGTACAAATTGTTTTAACCTCAGAAAGAAAAAAGGGTGAATGACAGCGTGAATACAGAAATGAGCTCATGGCCCCTGCTAATGGGAGACACTGGTGATATATTCATCTTCAGTGGAATGGAAGCGAGAAAAAGAATGTCACAATGACTACCCTGTCACATCGCTATCAGCAGATTAGTCTGATGGCTTATGGTCACTTTGTCTGATCCCAGCCTGCTGAAGTATAATGACCTGTATCAAATGCCTTCTGAAGTTCCATTGAGTAAGGGTGGTCGTTTTATCAGACATTTCAATAGGACTTCATAATACCATCGCCATGTGATATTGGAGTAGTCGTCTATAGAAATAAAAAGTGTTTAGTGTGCAAATGTTCATAAGGAAAAACCTGTCTCATAGAATTAGGCGACTCCAACCCAAACCCCCATCTTAATCCTAACCTCATCTGTAACTCTTTTGAAAGCAACACCAAAAATGAATTACTTTGTTGGGGGAGATGACTCTCTTTTTAGGTTGCTGATAATCCGATTGTGAGAGAGAGCAAAGCTAAAGAAGAGATGCTGGGAAAATAAAGATTCATAACAGATTTAATATCAGCGCTGCAGACATTTCCCGGACTGTCAAATGGAAGTTGCATTCAAATTTTGTGGAGGCTCTGGAAGTAGGGTTTGTTGTTTTGGGGGGCCACCAAATTAAAACACATTAAACTGCATGTCTTCCTGTTCTTTTCAATCAACATTTCCCCTGTTCTTTAACTTCAGATTCAACTATTCAAACACTGAATAAAGCCATTTAAAACTAATTAGTCATTAGTCGTTCACAGCATTTGCAGACATCTCATACAGTTTCATGTGCCTGAGTAAAACTCCTTTTTAATTATGGATAAGCGCTTTTTATTTAATTTTTAAAAGTACAGTTCAGTTCTAATTTATCTTTCCTTTCCTGAATTTTCCTTTCCTCTACAGCTTTTCAAGTGCAAATAAATAATGAATTTGAAATGATAAACGTAATATTTTACATTGCAGATATTTGAGTTCCAGATCCAGATGTAATATTTGTGTGATAAATCAGTTGCTGTCTCAATTCCCCAACATCATCTTTGGAAAATATACAAAAGCCAGTGAGCGTTCACTGAGCTCAAATTTTCTCTTAGGGCAGATCAAGCTTTTTAAAATTCATATGGATTTTATTTTGAATAAATCATGAAACTTCAGTACACAGCATTTTTTAAATGAATACATTTAATTCAATTAAAGAACATGACACTTTTGAATCCTGAAACTCATTGTGTTTGTTTTCTATGACTCAACACTTTGAAACTTGGCAGTACATCAAGATGAAAGCTTGAATTTGAGCTGGAAAAAAGTAAAAGATAAACAAATTATACCTTATAAACAAAATGCTTGTTTGGAAAAAAATGTTTTATATTGTCTTTGAAGAAATATTTAAAAGTAGTATAACTCTGGTTTAAAAATACTCAATTAATATATTAATTGTCAGCCATATTCATTCATTCATCCATTAATTTGCTAATAGCTTGATCTCATTGGTGTTCTGTATGTATTTTATACTTGCTATGCTTTAATGATAAAAAAAAAAAATGTTAATTCATATTATGTAATGGAGCAATGAAATAATAATGCTTTTTTCTTCTTTTTAAAACAGTTGCTCCTAAAAAGTATTCCAAACGTGTAAGTGACAGTTTCTTGCTTGTAAAGTCTTCTCTCTCTCATCAAGCCAGGGGTTAACTCCTTGCACCCCTCAAGGCTGGATATATCTGCATGCCTCGTGTGAATAGATTTAGCTCTAAATTGGTTTGGGTATTAAAACTGAGGCGTACCTTTACAAATGTATAAATTATTGATAGTCTTGGGAGGGGACACAGCCACTTTGTTCTGACCTTCACTGAGCTAAAATTGGGTTTTAAGGGCCCACATCTCTCCTTTTAATTCTTTTCTTTGACAAAAGAAGGTCACCAGAACCAGTATATAGTAATTAGCAGAATTCTCTACCCTTGTGAAGGTCATTTAGGCAGAATATGATGTCCCAACTGCTGAAATCTCTTTCTTGTCAGATATCCTGCATCCTATTATAAGTTTAGAATCCAAATATTTTCAGCAGGCAGGTGAGCAGAGTTTTACTGTACTGATTTATTTGACATACTGTGGAAATGTTTGTCATCTAAGTGCCCTCGAAGCCCGTAACAAAGAACTGGAGATTGAACTCATCTTCTTGGTAACTTTCCACCTATAAGTTTAAGCCATATCACATGGCTCACATTCGTGCCCTATTTCGTTATTTCTGATGCTGTCAATCTTTCTCTCCACTCCACAATCTCACATCGATTGAGTGTCCACAGATGGCAGTCCCCTCTGGGTTTGAGCCCACATCTCCACAGGCTGTGCCTTCACTGCACCAAGAAATCAATTTGCCACTAATGCAGAACTCAAGCAGGTGACAGATTCAGAGAGAAACCCACCCTTCCATAAGAGGTACACTTACTTAATCCTGTATGTGATCCACACTGCTGGCTGTATATCTGGTGGAAGTATCTCAGGAAAGAGGACATGGTTGCCAACTTTTCTAGATCCCATTTAGACATGTAAAATGCATTCAGAAATTTGACAAGCATATCGAATTGTTGGGAAGCAACTGAGCGGGAACTGTTTTCTTTTTCAAAGACTAAAGTAGATGCCTAAAATCCATTGCACACTAACAATAAAGGCTGCCACTTTATACTTTTTTTTCTTGGAGTCTACCCTCTGTTTGGAATAATTTCTTGAAATCCTATATAGAGCATGCAGCACATTGGCACATGGTTTGAACTTGTTGCATGGGCAAACTCATCTCTAAAACTCTAATTCAGTGTGCCAGCACTTTAGACGTCTCTTTGAAGGTTCCACGCTTTCCATTTTATTCACCACAGGGGAAAGAAATCGGTAAATGACCAGAATCCTGAGATTCCTCTGGATTGAAGTGATTCTCTTCTCACAGAATTTCACAAGTTCGACTCAGAATTCAAAAACCCTTTGAGCCATTTGTAACAAAAACACTTTTATTTGCTTTTAATCTTGATTTTCTTAGTTTCGGTGGTATAATGTCGGGCTAGCAAGCCAATTTAGTGTGGAGATGGCATTACAGCATGAAATTCAAAAGTCAAATAAATCCCTCTTGTAAGATAATATGCATGCAGTATGGCTTGTCAATAAAATACCATACCTAATGATAAAATATGTAATTCTCTGTACAGGGCAATATGATTAGATTATTTTATGTAGTTTGGCAGGAATGACCATGTAACGTTAGCAGAAAATACAGCCTGCCTGAGGAAGTACTTATATTTATGAGTAATGATCCATATACAGTTGAGGTGAAAAGATGCAGTATATTGAGACTCTGTATAAGCAGCACTGTGTATAAAGTCACCGCATGCAATCTGTATGCAATCCCTAAAAGTAAGCATTCGTAGTTATTAGATATATATTTGGATGGGTTAAAGGCAGAGCACAAATTCCATACCTGGCCACAAGTCACTTCACTTCACTATATTACACATTAAAGGAAGTTCCAAACACTGGGATTAGTCTAATCATTCAGTTCTGTCAATCATCATTATATATAAGCATCTCTGGGTATTTCCACAGTTTGAACTCAGGTTCGAGTCTCTATTAAGGACAGCAAACAATGTTTGTCTACCATTAACATTCAGGACTGGATGAAAGGGCTTATAATCAGATTGCAGATATGCAGTTGAAATATCCAACTATTGATATCAAAGAACTGGTCTTATATTATCAACAATTTGTATCATGTAATCTGAAATTGACTACAGTTTGTAAGTAAGCTACAGTACCTGCCTGTAAGATTGCACTGATACTGGAAAGCAGCTTTGTGACAGTGTTGATGGGATGCAGTCTAAAAGACAAGTTAGTAAACAACGAGAGCATGCTTTCCTTATAGGATCAACACTGCATTCGCATTTCATAAGATGTGGGATTCAAGTACACCTCATTTTAAAGAAAGAAGATTTGCACGCACCTCAGCTTTCTTTCTTGTTTTTTTTTTATTTTACAAAACACTATTAGGTCATAGGGTCATCATAAGTGTGAGGCAGTGGAATGAAGTGCATCAGATGCAGAGGTAGTTAAAAAAGAAGGTTGCGTCTCAGTTATTTTATCGTACCACACCACATCTTTGATTCATTGTTTGGATCAGCTGAGTTAAGCCAAAATCAATCACTCTTCTCTTTTATCCTCAATATGCTGTCTATGATGGATTGACTTTGTCCTGCAAATGCTAATAAATATATTACTAGCTCTAATCAGCCAGAAACTCTTGCTTCCTCTACTAGATGTTATTAGTCAGAGTGAAAAGGGCAGCCACTATGTTCTACTTCATTTAGAACCAAGAGAAATGAACTCTAGACGCTGTGCAACGAAACGAAGTAATTTGCGAGTATCTCATAATCATTACATGTAGCTAGACCTATTGTGAGCCCTTGTGAGCTGGATTATATTACAACTTTGATGTACTTTGTGAGGGTTATTTTGAAGTACTAGGCCATTTACCGATCTGTCCTGGTATTTAATTTCATACAACCCTCTCTGATAAGATTTAATCTCTCTAAATATTAGATGCATGCACAGTTTTTGGGCCTCACTGTAAATCATTTCTGAATCTCATTTTTGGTTTGCACATGTAATTCCACCTAAGCTTATTGTGGGACCTTCAGTTTAATTTTTCATCAAAGAGTAAACAAGAATAATAATGGATTGACTGTGGCTGATTAATCGCTGGGGCTTTGGATGACAGTGGATTAACCTGCCATTCTGAGCAGGCATGAGGTATTTACTCGTACAGCAGTGATGGAAATCCATACGAGGACATCTCATCCAAATTGTGGTGGACTTTGGGTCATTTGCATTTGTCTTTCTTGTATATGTATGTGTATGTTTGTGTGTGTTTGAACCTATGTTAACATGATAAGTGTATGCATTTCAATGGAGGATCTTTGTGCTTTGTTTTGTATATTATACCAAATCAATATATGTTATTGTAATTAACTCCTCTTTTAAAATAGTTCTAAAAACTGCTTATTCAAAAAAAAAAGCAAACAGACAAAAAAAACATAGGGACATACTGTATGTACAGTACATGCATAACATAATGGTTAGGACATGATAAAAAATGCATTTTCAGCTTCTGTTTGGCTTTTTTATTTTTACTATATTAATGCATTTATTTTTCATTCCAGAAAAATACCATGCTGTGTGTCAACGCATCAGTCATGCACACAGTTGTTGTGGTGTGTACGTCTGTAAGCAGATGCGATCTTTGTCTCTCTCCCCCACATCTGTCTCCTTGTTGTTCCCACCCTGCTGTCTTACAGCTTTCACCGCACCATTCTTTGTCTGCTGACAGAGGCCCACAGCAACTAGTACTTTTTTTGTGATTTGTTTTGCCTTCATTGTCTTTATTTCTGATTTGGATTGTTCAAACACATCTCTTACAGCTAAGCTGACATTTTGAAAAAACAGAGATACAATCCAGCACACTTCACTTGAACCAATTCATGCTAGATGCGAACAATAAAAACAGTATTGCAGGGCATATTAATCCAAGTATCTTCAAAATGATTGTGTGTTTTTTTTTTTTGTTTGTTTGTTTGTTTGTTTTTTTTTTAGGTAGTCATCTCTAACTCTCATTTTTAAAACATGTGACTTGAATGCAAATTATGCATTAATCAAAGGTCACAGTTAAGTGTTAGTTAAGTGTTAATTGGCCAAGCAAAGCAAAAACAATGTCTAGACTTAAAAATGTGTCTTTGAAATAATAGTATACCACATCAAATCTCAAGTATCAGTTAAATTATGAATATGCTGATTAGTTGATATATAAGATCAAAAGGGGTGGAGGAATTATATAGGCGTTGTGCCTTGTGTTGATTTCCTGCTGATTTCTGTCATATTTCTTATGTACTGTATGTAAATCATTTACAAATAATTTGAGAGCTCTACAATGAATGATTTGTTGCTCAACAAAATAAAAGATGGTGTACTGAGATTTTTAAATCATTGTTTGTTTCAAATATGAAATCCACAATATGGTGTAATGTGTAGCAAAAAAAAAAAAAAAAAAAAAAAGGTAATAATTTCAGTCATGTAAATGGAAGGTTTATTTGAGAAGTTAAAGTGACGGGGGAAAAAAATCTCAATAATGTAACTCTGCCTTTCTTTTGTTGTTCTCATTTTGCCACCGACATCCTTTGCACTTGTCAAACAGCTCAAGGGGCTCAAAGTGCTTGAGAAAAAAACAAAAAAGGCAAAAATAAATAAATAAATCAAATCCCTAATGAGAAGAGGGAATCAGGCAGTGGTGAGACAGAATAATAATGTGTCATTTACAAATGATGAAACAGCTAAGATGGTTGTGTGGGGGTAGAAAGTGTCTCGTTTCGCCCCAGGAATCTGACAGCATTGTCAAGCAAGAGTCCCCACGTAACTTCAGCACTGCAGAAGAACTTCCGATCAAAACAAGCTGGAATCACACGGCAGTTAACCTTCTGCCTCTTGTTTGTGTTGCACTAATTTGGTCATCACTAGGCTCAGTGTGGTGCCATGGTGCTAATTACATCAGTTGTGTTGAGAGAAAGAATGATGGGACGAGTACCTGAGGCAGGCTTCAGGCTCACTAACTGTGGATCCGTGATTGAGGGTGTGTCACATGAGCTCTCTTCCCCTCGCGCAATTCAAAACCAAATTTTGGATAATTTTGTGGGATAATTTTGAGCATTGTGAAAATAAATCAAGACAGATGTGCTAGATAGATAGATAGATGACAGATAGATAATCATTTCATGTATCTTGTTTATAGTCTATAGATGTACAAATGAATGCAGTGATCTTCGGATCACATCTGTTCTAGCTAATAGAATATTCACATTTCAGCAACAAACATCTTAATGACTTTGCAGCAGAAGTTGTTTATATTCTCAGTTAAGCAAAGAAATGGCATTGGAAAACAGATATTTTTTAAATTGTTCTGAAAGCATTGCATTTTCATTGTCATGTTGTAATTCTTCTTTTCAGCCGTTGTAAGATGATGGAGATTTTTGATGAGGGTTTTACGAGAGGGTTTGATAGAATTCCTCATTCTTTTGAAATGTATCTGGTAATCCTATCACATAAAGGTTGAGTGGAATGTTTTTCCCTAATTGAACTTTTGGAGCATGACCATTCAGTCTATAAATGTGATGCTTTTTCATCTGTAGAGTGCCGGAGCAATGAAGAACGATGAAGCAGAATTAAGAGTGCAGGTTTAAAGATGCAGGGGTGAATTCAGTTGTGCCGCATTAGTTTATGGTATTTTGTCAACCATCCCATTCCATCTGGAATATATATGCACCGCCATTCAAAAGTTTGGGGTCGGTAAGATGTTTTAAAATGTTTTTTTCAAAGGTCTTATGCTCACCAAGGCTGCAATTATTTGCAAAGTATACAGTAAAAATAAAAAAATAATAATAATTATATATATATATATTAGTGCTGTCAAACGATTAATCGCGATTAATCGCATCCAAAATAAAAGTTTTTCTTTACATA
>JAUCMS010000127.1:18140441-18165118 GCA_032357445.1 Enteromius radiatus
TTTATTTTGGATGCGATTAATCGCGATTAATCGTTTGACAGCACTAATATATATATATATATATATATATATATATACACACACATACATACATAAATACATACATACATTTTGTGAAATATTATTACATTTAAACTTAATGATTTCTATTTACAATAAATAAATAAATAAATAAATACAATGTAATTTATTCCTTTCAAGGCAACACTGAATTTTCATCAACCAATAAAATTTATAATATGCTGATTTGGTGCAAATAAATATTTGTTATTAATATCAAAAAAAAAAAAAAAACATGTTATACTGCTTGTGGATACCATGCTATGTTTTTCTTCAATGTTCTTTAAACATATATTCTTTAAGAGAAAAAAAAAAAGATAAATAAATTACAAATTAAAAATGATAGTAGTAATTTAGTCAAATTGCCAAATTGACAAAATCCTTCTCCATGTAGCCTATGTATAATAATTCAAGCACTAAGAACGTAGGCTTCTATTCATTTCTTTGTGTCTTTGTATCTAAAGCTTGTTGACCTTAAGGGTAGCCTGACAAAAGGATACTGCAAACAAATTATTCTACTAATTCGTTTAACTGGAGTGTTAAACTCCAGAAAATATTTTTCATTGAAAATTTCCCTTGATCTTTAAAATTACAACATTAATAACAAATCAAATAGTCTTTTGCAAATTACAACCTTCAGAGTGTGACGCCACAGCATTCCGAGCTTATTCAACAAATGAATTGACAGGATATACTAAAGATGAGCTGTCTTGATATGGTTAGAAATTGTATACAAGAGTCAGCTGTACATGGAGTATCAAAGGGACGGCATGCATAAGATCATTTCTCTCTATTTTCTCCTGTTAGACTCTGTATTTTTCAATGCTTTTGCTTCTACTCTATTAATCAGAGTAATCTTGGTGTTTTTCATGTCTTGATTATCCTCAGACTACATATATACGGCGCATATGCCTGTTGTTCTGTAATCGCTGTTGTCATGATGAATCTTTTCTGGGATACGGTGATATTCTCTGACTAATAGCATACATTTTCTCTCATAAGGATTGTTATGACTGGACGACCAATTATATATGGCGAACACTTATAGGATTCATCCGTCATCACCGGGATTGTTTGTAACGTATATTCTGTGCTAATTCTCATGTAGCAGATGAGCCGTGGAGAGAGAAGTCCATAAAATATCCTCATTATTGTTGTAGTAGTCATTAAATGCTGCAGGAAGACGAATGGCAGTGACACTCACCCTCCAGCTCTTCAGAAGAGAAATTGCTTCATCTCTATCATGCCTTCCACATCAACCATAAGAACAGTGCAATCTGGAGGTGTTTGCAAAACCCACTTAGCAAGCGTTGTATTCTCCCCGGGTGCCATAGGTTTAAGACATAATCATATAGCGGATAAAAGAGCAGCATATGAGTAATTTAATTTGGGCTCTTTTTTCAGATGAAAAATGAATTGAAGTAATGGGAATATTTACTATGAGCTGTGACAGTATAGAAAGCCTGGCACTTGAATGAGTGGCCTACATTTAAAAGTGATGGAACAATAGGGCTTTTTACACTTGAAATATGTCACCCTGGGTCATCTGAAACTACATTTTGGTCTATGTTGTTTCCTGCTCATAATTTTCTTGGGATTAACAATTAGTCCTGGGTATTCATAAGATGGTGTTTTGAACTGTATGAATCTACCCAGTTATGATTCCTATTTAAATATTTGTGGCATCAGTGGGTCATTCACTGTAAAGCACGTGACCTGCTTACAAAGGCTCTAGCGCTCTAGTGCTGTGAATCATTCTATTATAGTTTTTCCTTAATACAATTATTAGACTCAAAGGGTACAAATAAAATGGTCTCTTCTTCATTCAAACTGACACACTTTTCAGCATTTGAATAGCATGTATAAGTGTTGAAGATGAAGATTAACAGTCTTTAATTAAGCCATAAGGTAACCCACACAAGGAAGGCTGGAAACCAGATTAAACCTGCAAACTAGAGCAAGATAGGGAGATGAAAAGGTCTGTATTATGCACTATTGGAGAAAGCGTAACAGCTAACTTGGATCAAACTGTTTCCTCTAAAAAGCTGTTTATTCAGCTTAACGAAGACTTGTTGTCTATTGACATCCATTAAAGAAAAAAAAGACGGCCTCCTTTTTCTATGTACTGCCAGACCGGAAGCATTTGCTTTAGCTGTTATGCTTTTTCAGCTAATGGATGCAGGCTTGCGTTCTAGAGAGGGACTAATGACAAGACACACCTGAACCAAGTGACACAATCAGACATGAGCGAAAACTAGGTCACAAAACACATGTGGAGAGAAAACTAACTGTAAGTCCAAATGGTGGTGACCATAATATTCAACGTCTGTTGTAAAGTAACCAGAGTTAAAGGGATAGTTCACATTCAAGCCATCTGAGCTGTGTATAACTTCAAATGAATATAATCGGAATTCTATATAAATCCCCAGCTCCTCCAAGCTTTATAATGACAGTAAATAGTGGTCAAGCCAAATGGTTTGAACAGCTCTGAGGGTTAATAAAGGCCTTCTGATGTGAATCGATGTGTTTGTGTAGGAATAATATCCATATTTAAAACTTCTGCTAACTGGAACGGCTGGAATTACACTATTGTGAACGTGCGTATGACAATTGAGGTGTATAGAGTTTTAAATATGGAAATGTTGATATTTTTTCTCACACAAATGCATCAGTTTGCTTCAGAAGGGCTTTATGAACCCCTGGAGCCACATGAAGTGCTTTTCTGGGCTTAAAAATATCAACCACCATTCACTGCCTTGGAAGAGCCAGGACATTTTTTTTTTATATAAATCGGATTGTATTCATCTGAAAGAAGAAAGTCATAATGACCTACAGTAGCATGTCTTGGGGGTGAGTAGGATAATGTTCATATGTGGTTGAACTATCATTTAAAGGGCAGTGTGAAAAGCCCTAAAGACTTCCAAGCTCTTTTATCAACAGAGGCAGGGCCTATGGGTACGGCTGACTCCACTCCACCTGCTTTAAATACTTTGATTTACCTTTAGCAAATAGAACTAATGTCCTCAAGTACTCTTAGATTCTGTGTCATGTTTCTTACATTAGTGTTTGTTGTGGGCAAACAGTTGGGGTGCTGAGGATTCAGAAAAGCCCTACACCTTTGTCCCCAGTGATCGTCACATCTCCAAAGTCCCAGTTTCTCAGAATCGAAAAGCTTTATTCTTATCTATAAGGTAAAGCTTAGCAAAATGATTGGATAGACTGGAACAAAGGAAACATTTGACAGAAAGAAATGTAGCACAAAGGGAATCCCAAATCCCAGATAATATATTTCTTCATCTGGGCTTTAAGATACGTACACAGCTGTTTCAGGTTACAAGTCTTCGAGGGAGGGGGGGAAAGTGGCTATTTGCTTATCTTATGTGTTCATGAAGGCTGTTGACTAATCTTGAGTTTACATAGGAAACACATCTGATTAAACAGGGAATTGCTGGATTTGCTGAGAAGGTCAGCTCTTCTAAAAAAGGAACTGTAAAGATTCCTCAAATGCTTTCAGTGTTTGATGTGGCTTTCAAGCTTCTCTTTGCTGTACAATTCATCCACAAAATCCAAAAAAGCCTTTTACCCTGTTAGAAAGGGAAAATATTTCACATTAGTATTGTTTTTAAACGTTCAATTTTGTGAAGAATCCTGAGGAAAATCATAAAAATATTAGCCAGCAAATGTTTTCAGTATTGATAATAATAAAAAATATTTCTTGAGCACTAAATCAGTACATTAGAATGATAGATGTGAACAGATAGATGTGATACTAAAACCGGAGTAAGTATGCCTTCAATATTATTGTGTTACGTTAATTAATAAGCAGGGATTTAAAAACAATAACACAACAAGTACCACAATATACTATTCATTAGTTTTTGAGTTTCATTTGAATTGATTTGTTTATTTATTACCATGGTGGTATTTAGCTATCTGATACATTTACTGTAATGTTGTGTTGCATATAAAGGTATCAACCTGGTCTGACAAAAAATATTTGCATCTCTGCACTTTTTGTGCAGCACTTACTGCACATTTCGCCTCAGTTTCAAAGATAAATGTCTACTGAGTGGCGCTGACAAAATTATGAGAAAAATGATGCTATTGTAGATTCATAAAATACTAAACCTGAAATAGAAAATAATCTTACTGCTTATGATCTCACAACAGGAACCTCACATAATATGTACTTCACTAAGATTTAAATTCTGCTTTAAATAAAACATTCCACCTTTTTCTTCAAAACCTGTGAGCAAGAAAGCTTTACTGGAAAGACAAAGATGGCAGTCATCACATGAAAAGATTGTAATTTGGTGAGCAGTGTAATCCAGTTACACATTTAGGCTTTGCTGGATAAACATCTGAGGTGGGTCGGTTGTTGGTGCCCAGGGAGTCGATTGTGAAGCCAGTTTAGTAATGACTTGTTTCATTGCCATGACAGCCTGGCACAAGTAAAGACAGTTTGTCCCCTACAGTACCTTGGCTGTCTGAAGCAATTCTCAGACCCAAATGTACACTCATCACAATGAAACCAACCATCTCCCCAGAGCCCACATGCACACTTTGCTTAAACAAACACTGAATAATTAAATAAATAAAGTTTATTGCAATTTGCTTAAATGCTAAACATCGCAATGTATTGCAATACATGCAAAACATATAGTGTGTCAAATTAAAATCATTGCTATTGTGAAGAAGCTTTTGACTGGGGAACTAACCACAGATAATGCTTGTTGTCAAGTAGAACAATCAGAGCTCTTACATTCTCAGAAGTACATCAGTATCACATGCAAATGCATAAACACATCTCACCACTGCACGATTATTGAAGCATAAGTGGTAATTTGCAACTGTGAAGGGGAATGAAAGTGGCACTACTGTGGGATTTGACCTCATCAGTCCTTGGGGTGTGATTTTGTATAAGAAGAATAAGAAGTTTCTAGTCTACTTTTAGGTCTGATCTTTCTTGGTTTCTCTGTGGTGACTCAGAGGAGACACTCACTGCTCCTGTCCTGCTCATTTTCCTTTTAATTCTCTCCTCACCTTCTCCTCTGATCTGCACTCAGTGGGAGCTCATACTAAGATGTGGCTTCTACTACAGAGTTTGTTTGTTTGCCTGTGTTTGAATTCTGTTTATCTTCCACCTGTTTTTATTTACATGCAATTAAATGCATATGATACTCATTGTATAAGTAAAAAATTACCTTCAGCTAAATAATGAATTAATTAACTAAATATAAATCTCAACATAAACATGATATTGAGAATTTCCTACATGTAATTACGTTCATAATTCATTAAAAATTAAAAGTATGCGGACACCCACACTTTGGCTGTTATAATTTCAGTGAACACAAATAGTGTTCCCTTTAATTAACAAAAAAAACAAAACAAAACAAAAAAAACACCTAAATAGAGACGTCACTACTCTGTCAGCTGAAAAGATCTCAAAGAAAACTATGAGATGCATATACTTTTTAAACCACATATTTGTATATGTGTAATAATAACTGTGTACATATATAATTATTATATATTAAATATGTATTTGCTATTTTGTTAAGTGTGTCACTAAACTGAACATGATAAGAATTGTAAAGAAAGTAAGAAGAACTTCAACCTAGCTAATAATAATAGCAACAAAAGTATTAATTATTTACTGTAAACAAGTGTTGCTAATTTTCTACACTGTACTACACGTTTATATTTGTATATACTGTAAAAACAACAACAACAAAACCGTCACACACTTTTTCACATTAATGTAGAGGTCTAATTCAAGATCATTTTGTGATTTATTGAACATGTCCAGTTTTAAATGACTTCGCTTTTGAGATCTGATTTAACTGACCTAGTTTATAATAATACATTTGAAATGCCCAAACTAGAATTAGGTTAATAATTAGCATAATTAGATACAAATGAGATTCCAGCTTGTATTGGCTACTTGATATTACATACTTGATAATCACGTCTTTTCACTGATCATTGTACTCCCTAATATCGTATATTGGGTCATGTCTTGTGTAGGGGTTGACAAGGGACCTTAACAACCCCATTTGACAAGTCAGAACATTTCCAGAAGTGCTGATTGTGGCACAGGCATGCCAGATTACATCTACCACATCAGTATGCATAGTGTGCCTACTTATTAAGAGTTTGAAGGATATATGTTTTAATTAGCCATACCTCTAGCGATTAAGACCTGGGAGACAATTATATTAACTAAAATGTTAATTAAAGTCACAAAAAAAATTCTTAATTGTTTTCACACTGCTGGTCCTCTGTGAGTCCAGAAATAATTCTCAGAAGCTTTTCCCCAATCCGGCATATGCTGGCCTAAATATGATAACTCCCATGTCACAACGGCTGCTGTCACACGTACCACTACCTGTTCTGATACGGGAACACAAAGAACGTCAGGACATTTCATCCTGAAGAACTAGAACAAAGTGGAAAGCTACAGAAAAGTCGCTATTGGCCAGTTATGAGGGATCATTTTGTTTATAACGGGAGGTAAAAAGGTTAATAAAGGTTAGTAATATTTTAAATTATAACTTTCTTCCTGGTCTCATGGCATACAGTGGAAATGTACTTTGGTGAACTTTTTTTAGCGAGACACAAAATACTACCAACAAGTACATATCACTGCAGTTCCCAAAAGAAATGAACACCCTTTATTCCCTTTTTCACACAAATTTACAAAGTTTTGAATAATTAAGTGTAATTTTCACACAATTATTTGAAGAATCTAATGTTATAACATTAAATTCTAAAATAATATTAAATTTGAAAACTGCTTCTGAATCTCGTGTAACTACGGTTCGACAAAACAATTCAAATTTGTGTAAAAGGAAGTTGAAATGGCACAGTTACAGTACATCAACAATTGTGTCTTTATATCAGTTTTGCATTTGTTAACACTGTTAGGTAGGTTTAGAGTTGGATTTGATGTAAGGCATATTTTCAACATGATTATTAACTATTAGCAATAGTCAATGGATATTTAAATTCTGAACCACCACAACACATACCTATATCAACATGATAAAAATGTGCCAGGGTTTATGTATTGAACCTGTGTTTTAGCACCACTCAGTGGACACTTCTCTTTGAAACTGAGGCGAAATGTGCAGTAAAACAACATGTCCTCCAACTAATGCGCTCGTATAGGTCGTTTCTACAATAGCAGTGAAATATGACCCATCAGAGCGTATACAACAATTAATTGCGCCTCTATCGGTAACAGAACATTTGCATATTAATGTTTTGTACTATTTTATTGGCCATGTGATTCAGGGTTGGTGTAGCTCAGGTTGCAGAGCGATGTGTTATAAGACGAGATTGTGTGTTCGAACCCAAGGGACGCATGCGCTAGTGAATCCCTATGAAACATGATTTTGCTGCCTTTCTGTAAAAGTTTAGGGTTATTGTGTTATTGTTTTTAATCCCTATTTATTAATTAACATAATACAATAATGTTGAAGGCATAAAAATTATAATTAAAAATGTGTTTTAAAAGAAAATTGAGACCGGATGTGTAAAGTTGGCAAAAAGGAACTTTTGCCATTACGAATTCCAGACATGACTCTGAGAGGTCAGATGCATTTAACTCACAGTTTAAAGAGAGAGAGAGAGAGAGAGAGAGAGAGAGAAGAAAAAAGAAAATCTGTTGCTGGACTTGTAGCCTTACTGAGCTTTGAGGTAAATGTTGGTCCTGTGTGACTGTCCCAGGCGTTCTGTATGTATTTCGTGAAGAACAACAAAAACTGTGCAATATTGTTGGAGCACAAAGATAAATTTATCCCTGCATCCCTGTGGGTGAGGGACATAGAGCAGAAAAGCAATACGGCCCTGAAGCTTTGCAAGGATTCTGCTGTGAGTTATGGAAGCTAAGCTATTGCTAGTTTCCTATGACACACCATAAATCATGGAACAGGTTTGAACTTTTTTATTTATTTTCTCCACCTTCGTAGTTTGCCCTCCTGCAGCTCCAACCAGAGAAGGAGCAACTCCTGTGGAAGAATTTGACAGGTTTTCTGCCCAAAAGACATCATGGACAATTCCAGAAGCCTTTAGTTCTAACTTCCATCCAAGGTCAAAAACTAGATGTTCTCCCATCGTCCTTTTCTCTCATTGCAAACTCTCCCTTGCCTTTGCTTTTATAATATCTCAGTATTCCAGGCTTACAAGCTTAACAATCAGCTTGTAACAATCAAACAACAGTAAATCTTCTTTTGCATTTCCTGTTGAAAGCAATCCTATAAAGCAAACAAGACAAAATCAGTCAGAGCGATTCCAATTCTTAATTGAGGGCTTAGCGCTGAATGACAACACAAAGGGAATAATGGCTTATGCCACTGATCGAAGGAAAAAAAAAATTAAGTAGGATTTATTTAGTTACACAAAGAGCAGCACATTAACATCACAAAGAATTATTTTAGCAAAATGCCATTTTCTATAATTTATTTGACAACAGTGCATATCTCTGCCATACAATATTTAGCAATTATATGTAATAAAAGCAACATTTTTATTGTCCTGATTGCCCGTTGGAGTGCCCACAAGCACCTCCAGAACTGCACCATTACCACAGCATTTCCCATGATTCATCCCTGGACTAATTACACAGACATTGGACTTCATATCCCATCATGCATCACTCACTCATACCTGTTGATCATTTGCAATCACGGACCAGCAGCTTTGTTTTCTCTGTTGGACTGTTTACCTGGTATTTTGATCTTGGACTGTTTATTCTGTTTTGTGATTGTGTGCTGCCTGCCCTGATTTTCACCTGGATATTCAACTCTGATTTTGCCTGTCTCTGTTGCTTCTGTCTGTCGTCGATCTACTCTGCCTGTTTGACCATGAATGATTATAAAAGCTTGTGAACGGGTCTTAACGTTCCTGTCTCCTTCATTACTGAAGTACCAAAATACCAGGTTGCTGTGGTAATGGTGCAGTTCTGGATGGGGTGCCCTCTAGATGGGCTTGTGGGCAATCATGGCAATTATAACAATTGGTAGTTAGTAGTTACAATTTTTTACTTCCTGTTACTAATATAAACTCCTTTATTGTAATATATAAAAAAGCAATGTGTACTTGTAAATGTTATTTTGTGTAATAAAATATTAATGTAATAAAATAAAATAAATAAAATATGTATAAATTGTAATTGCAATCCAATTATATGCTAATATTTGCTCACTTGTTCATAAAGCACTGTTCAGCACTATAATGCAGATACAGTGGAGGTACCGTATGCTTCACACCCAAACACCCACATACCTGTACACAAACAGTCAGAGTTTGTTGCCGATTGCCCCTCGGCTACAAAATATAGATACACAGCTGCTATGAGACAATGTGACCCTCTTACAAAATCATTTTGATCTTGAACCCTCATTAACATTGGAATCGATTTTGGTAAGTATGCATTGTTGTTTTCTCTGATTAGTTGTAGTGTTGTGTGACTTTTACACAGAGATTTCACCCCTATTCTGAGCGTGAATCTGTCATATCCAAAGACAGGCTTCTAGGACTTTCAAGCATTTTGTGTAGGTTTGAATCAGCCTCCTCCACCCTTCTCTATCTCAGGTACATCACAGTGCACCCAACCACACTTAATGCCTGCAGCGCCTGTGTCAGGAAGGAACTATTGATTCATAGTTCCCAGGGAAGAATCTGACACTTTTTGTATAGATTGAGATACGAGTCAGAGCTACAACCTGCCCCTCCCCATCACTCCCTAGACACTGAGGAGAGACAGAGGTTACAGGAATCACCCAGGCCCTGTCAGTGGGACCTAGAGGGCCCAGAGGGTGGCAGGATAATCACCAGAATGACAGGCTAATGACAAGTAGGCCCGGTTAAGAGAACTGGTTAAAAAGGCCTAAATATACCGATCAAAATAGGTGACAGATGATTTCAGAAACAGTCCTTTATGTGAAAATGAAGAAGATATCTATAACAGTCTTGCGCTTTCTGTATTTAGAGTGTACTGTAACTCCAACACAGTCTCAGTAACAATTCGTACATATTTTACGAGGTGGCTAATTCATACAAATTCATACAACCTCACTTGTACGATTTGTCTAAACCCCAGTGATGGGTAGGTTTAAGGGCGGGTTTAGGTATAAGCCATTCACACAAATTCATACAAATTGGTAACCCTTAAAATACATATGATTTAGCAAAAATCATATGAATTTGTACAAGAGAGGTCGTATGAATTAGTATAAATTAGCCACCTGGTAAAATATGTCTGAACTGTCGTGAGATCGGGCTGGCAACTCCCCTTTCTCAGTGTTGCTGGTTCCGGAAGTATTTTATTCATTTATTTTCCCCATAGGCATTTAGAAAAAGTCTATAAATAAAACTATAAATTTTTACATTTTAAAATAATGAGGAGAATAGAAATGCGCACTAAATGGAAAAACTGTTTGCACTACAATCTGGTGTGTTCATAAAACAATAAGGTAAGAATTGCAATATTAAGCAGCTGTTATGCGCAGCTAAAAATAGCTGGACGTGAATGAGACCAGAAGCTAGATGCAAGAATATTACCATCACAATATTTTACAGCAAAAATAATGTGGATATATATTTTTTTATTATTTTAGGTTTATATAGACCATTTGGTAACACTCGATTCTCACTATTCACTTATTATCATGCCTATTATTAACCTATTGGCTGTGCATGACCATATTCTACATCCCTAATCCTATCCAATACCTAAACTTCACAACTACTAGGAGTTTTTTCGAGGCTAAGGTTGTAGTTTATGGTTTGTGAAAAGCGGGAATTGGAAAATTATAATTTGACTATTTAAGTATTTTAGTGTTTTTAAAATTCAAGGGTTATTCGATTTACATCATCCGTGGTGCTTCATGGAGGTGGACAGCTCAGAAGACGTTTGGTGCAATTTGCTTGCTGTGAATCTCTGATTGGTGGGATTCTTTACAGCATCATGGGTAATGCATTTTTTACTAGGAATTTTACTGTTAAACATAAGTTGAAGTAATGCATACTGATGCCTTCAACAAAAGCATGTAGCATTGATTGACATGAATTTTTACTTCTGGAAACTGGCTATTGCACTCTATAAGAAGTTTCAAACAATCCACACAGAGCACTTTTCCGAAACTGTAAACCGCATTCCAAAACAATCAGGCCTGTTGGTGGAAATCTGGCGATTGCGACTTGCATGTATCTGTAGACACTGGTTCGAAATCACTAATCAGCTAACAAGCGGATGCCACCTGCTGCTATTGTGCCTCCGATGGCTCGCACGTAATCTAGTTCTTTGACAGAACACATCTAGAGACATGACAAGAAAAACTCATGCAGAGTGACAATTTTTCCTACTCGGAAACACAGATAGCCATATCCTTTTTGACAACAACACCGGTGGAATAAACCAAAACCAGTATTTTTAAAGGGCATGCGTTTTAGCTGCTTGTTAAAGAGGACACCCAGCAGGATTCCATGGAGGATAGCTGAGGGCTACGGTTCCACTGTGAATGGTTTGTCATCAGAGGTTTTCCTGTGCTTCACTTCATACACGGTTTCTGCAAATGTAGTCTTCCTGCATGGGCGAGAAGAGCCTGCAGCAGTGCTCTTCTGTTTATTTCCAAGGCCCTTCAGGGAAATTGGTGTCCAATCTCATTCAGGTGGGCTGAAGTTCACTTTTATGTAAGACTATTTTTCTTTTCATTCTTTTCCTTTTTTTTTTTTTTTTTAACAAAGTGCACATTGACCTTTCAGTGTGCGGCTACCCTGAGAGAGGAAAGAATGCAAGCCTCTCTGCTGGGAGACAATGGAGAGACCTACCATTGGAAAGCACAGAAGCCACCGGTGAAAAGCTCTGCACGTCTCTGTGAGTGTGAATGCAATCCATGTGCTGAACTGCATTCGTATTCAACCTTTGTGTTTCCATCATGAGTCGTGCTACAACGTTTATCATCGCGCAAAGTGCCGAAAGCATTGTGTTCACACAAATTTCTTACCGCCATCGATGATTTTTATAAAAAGAGCATTTATTTAAAAGTTTTTGCTTCTTAGACTGAAGCACATAATAAAGCAACAGTACAATGTTCATAAAATATAAGTGTGATGCTGTAATATTTTCCTTACATGTTGAAATACTGATATTTGTATGTATACTAAAATAAGAACTTTTAAAATTGTACAAATAGTTACCATAAAATCGACATAGAAATTAGCCATTTCTCACTGCGACAAGACAGACTGCTATTTTCTCACCAATGAGAATAACATAAGCCATTAAAGAGAATGAGAAATTAAGAAAACTGAAATAAAATAAAATAATAATATCATCATAATGAAAAAAAAAAGAGAGAGAAAGATTTACATAAACTGATCGGTGTAAGATTGATCCTCAAGAGACATATTTTGCACATTGTACTGTACATACGTTATAAGGACTTTAGCTTGCTTTAGGATATAGCTTTCAAGTTACAAAAAAATGCACTGCGTTGCAAGAGTGTCCATTAGTTAAGGCGATTTTTGAGCTCACAGGTCTTTCTTTGTGATTGTTCATAGATGGAACTGGGCTGAAGGGTTTTTTCTTATTTACTTTTTTCTTTTATTCTAGATGACAGAAACACACTGAGTCTATTTTTGCTGAATCCATCTGCTTCCAAATATATTCATATATATATATATAAAAGAACAACCAAAAAAAAGCAAAACAAAACAAAACAAATCAAGAAGACCTGTTTGGACAATATCTCCAAAGACAATATGGAGGCGCTACAGAAGTTACAGAAGTCTTAATTTGCTGACGTTCGCTCCAGATTACTTAATAAGGCAACTGTTTTTATTTTTATTTCTTCGTGAGCTCATTCACAGTATCAGCAAATCCATGTCTCTCTGTGATCCACATCCATAACCTCAAACCTGTAGGAACCTACAAACATCAAAAGTGAGATGTAACGTTCTTCAGTTCTTAAACAACATTGCCACATATTTCTTCATTTCATACACACCACTGAGACACGTCCACCACAGATGTGTCTGTGTGTCTTTATCTTTTTTTGTTGTTGTTTTATTCTGTTTTTGTAAAATTTTTATTTCTACCCTTCTGGCTCCCCCATAGCACATTGTGATCATATCTATGACACTCCCAGCATCTTGTATACTGTGCGTATACTCACAAATAACCTAGAGTTTACTATAAAGTGAAAAACTCATGGAATACTTATAGTAAACTTCACAAAACACACAGTTAGTGGAGGAGGGCCGGGTCGAGGGAGATGAAAAGGGACTTATTTAAGCGAACGTTAAGAGTTGTCATCAGCGGAGTCTTTGGTGCCGTAAAGATCGGCAAGTTTCTTGAAGCGCGGCCCCCAGCTTTGGAGGTAGTCATAGTCCAGGTCTGAATCTGTGGTCACCGACTCCAAGGAACTGAGAGAGCCGGCGATAGAGCCTCTACCTTCGTAACCGTAGATCTGAATGGAGTCATACGGGGGCGCTGTGGGGTCATTGTCTGCATCAGAAATCCGCGTTTTGATGAAGTCATCCACGTCTACGCTGTTGCCAATGGGCCTCAGGCCGGGGCGCATGGGATACTGCAGTTCGGGCTTGATGTCCTTACGGGGCAGGAAGCCGTTGGCACCGTCTGGGTTCTGTAAGGTGGCGATGTCAAACGCCTCAGTGTCCTCCTCGCCACCTCCCTCATCATCATAGGTGATGATGTTCTCCCGAATGTCTTCCTCCTCGAACACAATCAAAGGCTCCTTTTTCTGGCGCCGCAGGGCCACGAACAGCACCACGATCGCTGCAGACATGCAAACAAATGTCAAGCCAGTACTAATAGTATCTCTCACTTACTGTATGTTGGAATCGCTATGATGCTTCTTTATGTAAGTAATCACATCAGAAACTGTTTTCTTAAATGTAGTTGCTGGAAAGACTCGACTCTGAAGATAAAGTGTTCCCATTAAACGCAGTATTAAGTTTTAATACTGCTCTTTGACAAGCCCACACAACTTGAGATAGCTAATATATTTTGGGAAAATGATAAAACGTAATATTACAACTCTTGAATATGACTTGACATTCTTTATACATTTGAATAAATACAAAATCCCTCTGAAGATGACTAACTTTAAGTTGTTGTTTGTTTGTTTTTTTCCCCATTTATTTCTATGTATTATATTATAATAATAATTAAAAAAAAAAAAAAAAAATATATATATATATATATATATATATACACACACACACTTTCCTTATAACATAGCATGAAACTCTTTAACCTAAATTTCATTTATTTGTAAGTTTAATAATTGTTCATTTCAAATGTTATTAATATTATTTTTATTTACTGGTTAAAAAAATAAATAAATACGTTTGCAGTTGTGCAACAAGTGACTACATAAGTTTGCCTTACAATCACTCTGAAGCATTGTCTTAAATATTACTTAAAGTAAAGTTAATAAAGTAAACTGTCTTTACAATGTACTTAGGCTCAGAAATCTTTAGGGAAACAAATCCCTAATCAGTTTACAGAGGCAAGCAAAGTTAATAAATAATGATCTCTGTAAACTATCCGTTCTATAAATACTTTACGCTTTTACAGTTGTATAGGTGTAAAGGAACCACAGTGTGTTTTGGGGTGAAATGCAAATATTGACATGCATCAGGCCCCTATAAGATATTTAAACCAACCGAGATAGAACTCTATTATTTACATGTGATTGCTTTGCTTGTGTATTTATGTACAAAGATAATTAGGCTTACCCAGTAGAATAACAATACAGGCTAAGATGGCAATCAGAGCTCCGGTGCTGAGCCCTGCCGACAGGATGAAAGGTTCCACATTGCAAGAGAGGATGGTGTCTTTGCTGTCGCAGCTGCACACACGGATTATAAGAGTATTGGTGCTGCTCATCGGGGGTACGCCGTTGTCATTGATCTCGATGGGAAGGTGATACACATCCTGGGACAGTCTGCTGAAGCCCTTCCGGATCACAAAGATGCTAGCAGTGCTATCTGTGGAAGCGACAGAAGAACATTGATGGAATGTTCAATCTTCGGCTGATGAGGAGGTTACAGGATTTTCATAAAACAACAACAGAGTTGTAAATGCGCTGAATAGAATTACAGGAAAGTTCTCTGTTCCCTGGAGTTTAGGTGCATGAGGACTACCCACAGCCACCGGTGAGAGTCAATGAGGTGTGAATCCTCCAATATTAAATTCATGTTTAATATTGAGAACATTTATCAGCTTTTGGAAGTGTAATCAAAGTTAGAGCGCAGGGAGCGGTATTGGTTTTATTTGCAACTGGGAGGGATGGATCAGTGCCAGCGCATTTCCCTGACTCAGTGCAAGGTCACGCTGAAGGCATAGATGGAGTGAGTTCATTTAGGGGCCTGGGGTTTAGTCATTTTCACTCCCTCTGGCACCACTTTCTTCAACCTTCAGTGGCTCTGTCAGGGAAGGCCACTAATGATATGGCTACAACGCTCATATAGCATGACGCCTTGGACAGGCTCGATCAATCTAATGTTATCCATTATAATTCTATATCATATTCTGTCAGTGAGATTACCATGGGCTGTGTGAAGTATCAATTTGCAACATTTGAACCGGAGAGAGCTCCTCTGGGTCCTTGTTTATGATGTTGTGCTCGTGGGCTACCTTTTATTGGCAAATGCTGTATATTGAGGACTCCCAAGGAAGCCTCCTTTGTGTCAGGATGGGAGCATGAATGAGTTGGACATGTGCGCATGATGTTCGACTAAAATATTGAGTGTGCTATTAAAAAATATATATTCTTTATAAATCATTATCTAGAAAGTATTATATGGATTTTTGCCACTGAATAATAACAAAAAGTATTGTGACTATGTATTTGACAATTCTGACTATTTTTCTCAGAATTGTATGTTTATATGCATCCCAGCAGACACAGGACATCAGCATAACGTCAGGTTGACGTTGGACATGACGTCAGGACATATATTGGATTTTTGCTGAGAATAAAAATTGGCTTGACAATTTGACATTGACTTGACTTTACATTTCGGTTACACAACCTAAAAAGAACAAATATCAATGTCAGCTGACATCGGTATTGGACATCAAATCAACATTACATTAGATACAGAGTTGACATTTGAATTTTGGTCAACCGACGTTGCAACCAAGTCTTTTAATCAAATAAAAAAATGACTTACGATGGTGTATGCATGCTGGGATGCCATTGTGACTACATCTCTGACTTTGTAACTTTCAATTGCAAGTTTAGATCAAGATAATTTTTTTATTATTTATCTTTGATATGTTCAATTTGTAAGAATGTATTTTGACTTTTTTCAAAAACATGTTGGTTCTCAAGAGCTTGCAGATCAAAACCAGATCTAATGTATTTTTACTTTTTTATTATTACTAAATAGATAATATTCCATACACTTAATATTTAGAGTTCATGCACATTTATAATCAGCAGGCCTTCATTATGTCCGTCTGATAAGAGGAGCAATGCCTCTGTGCAGAGAGTGGAGCATAATGGAGCTTCAGATAAATGGGTGGGCAAAGCTGTTGAAAACTGTATCCATTTGAAAGGCTCCGGATCCTGATAAAGCCAGTCAATCTGAGTAGCCTAATCTGTCTCCCTAATATTGTTGGCTTTTGAAATGGCCTGCTAAAAAGCGCTCATCTCCTTTCTCATTAAAGCAGACCGAATGGGAAAGACAGTCATTTCTCTCTCTCTTTCACTCCCTTAACTTCTCGGTTCACATCGGTTCGCTCTATTAACCAAGAAAATAGGCTAAACAGATCTGTGATTGTAAACATTAACTCTTTAAAAACAATTAATGCATGTTTCGCTCACTCAGGCAACAATTATGTGGTGTTACTGGGATGAGCTATTGGACTTGATATTTCCAATCTATTGGTGGTCAACGAGAAATATAGCACAATCAGAAATTAGCCAATAGAACAGAGCACCTCAGTCAATGATGCCGATTTTTAGGCCAAGCTGGAAGGCTATTTCGCCATGGGGTCCCTTGAGGTGTTCAGAAAAGTAAAGGTTTTCGATTTCAGTAAAATGAGGTCTGTGGTAAAATATGGTTAAATTACACAGAACTACAGTTGTCTGGTTCTTTAAGCACAGCGGCTTTCACTCTTTAGAGTGTAATTTGTGTAAAATCTGAAGTACTTCTCAAAACTGACTGGAAATATCTGATCCAACGGCTTGAAAATTCTAATTCTCTTCCAGGTACGACTCGAAATTCAACAGCTCTACAGGTGCAAAACAGTTTAGTTAGTTAGCATATGCTAGACTACTATCATTAGCATGTCATAGCAGTCATACAGATCATTTTAAAATAACACCAAAGCTCCTTGTAAGCAAAGTAAACACGATTTACAGTTTCTTTGAAGCATACATAATTCAGCTTCTAATCTACCAAGAGCCACCACATAATGAGTTCATATAAAAGCAGCAGATTCCCCTCAAACTGAGCACCACCCAGTCACGACGACACTCAGGCTCCTCAACTAGCTCTAACTCGTTTACCAGCGACTGACTCTCATATATGTTTGAGGAAAGAGTATTTGACTAAAGTATGGTGCTACAGGTTTTCTGGGCACACCAAGCAGGATGCTTGAGAGAAACAGATAAAAACGGGGCTGCCTACCAGCTGGGCCTCACCCACGTTTCGAATCCACAGATGGAGAAGCTCAAACGAGAGCGATGCCTCCATAATTAATAAGAGAGGAAGTTGACTTGAGTTTGCCCACCTCATCATGACCTAATTATCAACATGAGGTTGGCTGGGCGACACTGCAGACACTGACTCCTACACATGGATAAACTCATTTGGTTTGGAAAGAGACTAAAAGAAATTGTGTTTTCAATTGGCGTATTTCCTTAGGCAGTTTACTTGGATTGAAAGAAGCAAATTATTCTGTTCACATGGGGTGTTTCGTGTGCCACACACCTCTGTTGTCCTTGAGGGAGAAACTGTGGTTGTTAGCGACCTCAGGGGCCAGGCTGAAGTGGAAGTGCTGGCGGTGGGCCATTTCGTCCTTATCCGTAGCACTAACTGTTTCAATGAGCTGTGGAGCAGAGGGTACAAATCAGGTCGTGTTAAATTGGTTAAAATCACCAGGGCATGCCTTTAAATAAATGTATGCCTCTTTCTTTTTTTCTCTGTCACTCATTCAAACTTGTAACTGGCCGACAAAGGAAACGCGAACACTGAATTGATTAAATTTAGACATCTATATAATCTTTTATAGTGCTCATTTAAAAGTTTTGATAGAAGTTGTGACCTCTTTTAGGAATTAGCTAATTCGTTAACTGTTTCCTTTACCTATTTAAAGGCAGTCCTGCCTTTCACAGATAAAGCGATCAAATAAGACACATTAAGTTATCTAAACCAAAAATAACCTGTCTAAATCAATCCGTCTATCTATTAGATAGTACTTATAGAGCCAGTACTACATATTGTTTATGCTTTTAAAATACATATTTATGTTTACCAAAGCTGAATTTATAATACAGTAAAAATTGCGATATTCTCCAGCCTGTAGTGTTGCATAATCCTTCAGAAATTATTGACAGTATTTTAGTAACTTTTGATGAATCCCTGCTGAATAAAAGCAATTAATAAAATCTTTTGATCCCAAACTTTGAATGGTAGTGATAAAGTGTTGCTAATTATTTAATAAGTGCTGTAATCAAATCAGCAGTTGGTTTATTTACCTTTCCAGGGCTGACATTCTCACAGACGAGCACTTCGTTTTGAGCCGCAAACTCAGGAGCATTGTCGTTCACATCTTTGACTTTGATATTGACTCGTACTTTTGCATCTTGGTGATGGCCGCCTAAAAACAACAACAGAATTCTAAATTAGATTTATTTATTTATTTTTTAAAGATTCATCAGTAATTCAGTGTGCTGCAATCCTTAGTGGAAGGACATGACAGACAAGACATAATCACAATTGTGACAATTCAGAATGATTCACTGACATCGCCTTTCTGAAATGATGTGGTTTAGTAAAGATAGTAGATATTTTGCTTTCAGAGACAACTGTCTTCCACATAACAAAAGTGTAGTTTTTGGTGGTCAAAATTATCAAAGATATTGGAATGAAAAGGAAAATGTATCACACAGAAACTTTGAATCCAACCAGAACAAACATTAACTCCACCTCAAAGAAATCACATGCACACAAAAATAAATATATAACATTTTAGGGCCGATTACACACTGTTCACTGAACTGAGGGTATCATTTGAAGTTTGAAGAGGTAATCTGTGGCTGTCTCTTCTGAAATCATGCAGGAGGCCTGGCGACACTACAACCACATAAGAACAGGGTGGAGGGAGAGCTGGGGAGCTTGGTTAGGGAAAAAATGAGAACCATGCAAGGCTACTCTGTTATTTAAAAGCCCAGAAAAGCAATGAGTGACCTACCAATCTCTGCAGCACTGACAGAAATGTTGTGCCAAGCCTGTGCTTCCCGATCTAAAGGCCTTGTGGTCTTAATCATGCCGTCTTCAATATTAATGGTGAAAAACTCTTCCAAGTCTGTGTAGCGTGGAATCATATATCTAGGATGAAAGAAAGAAAAAAGTATAAAAATAGGAGGAGGGAGGGGGGTACTGTTATCAAACAAAGCACTGATCATACTACTGTACTGAAAAAAACCACCAAAGCAAAAGTAATCTGATACTTTTTACAGGAAGAGGTTGCTACCTTATTGGGTTGTTCATGATGTCGGTGTCTTTGGCATGCACACGGCCGACCTGAGTGCCTGCTGGGGCATTTTCCTCCACCTCAAAGTTGTAGCTGGGAGCCATGAAGATTGGGGGCTCGTCTGCATCTTCTACAGATATTTTCACAATGGTAGTATCTTTGTATGGACCCCAGGCAGCAAAACGCGGGTCCACGTGTGGGTTGGAGGCTTCTACTTTTAGTGTGTACGATCGCTTGGTCTCAAAGTCCACAGGCTGAAAACAAGAGGTCAGGATACAGTTTAGTTATTCCCTTTGATGGAAGCTGTCAATAGAATCTTTTTTTTTAAATCACTGTACATGTTCAAATGTGAAAGTGACCCCTGTTTCAATTGATTCTGGACTACATGGAGAACCAAAGGTGAATTCAAAGATAAATGAGTCTGAGCAATAAAATAACCATTAATAGATTACCAATTAATCAAGTGAAAAGAAATAGGTAAAGTAAATATTAGAATATAGCTAACCAGAAAAAAATTAAATAAAATGAAAAGTTTAAAAGAAGCAGACTAGAGGGCACTGTTGTTATATATTTGGGAAGGACACTGAATCCACAAAGAATCTCGAATGAGAAAGCATTGAAATATCAAGACTCTTGCAGACGTCTTTCAGATACAGATTGTACTTTTTTGGAATTCTCAAATGGCACAATTCTCATGCAATTTTGGTTCAAGCAAATGAAACAAGATTTAAAAAAAAAAAAGGCAGTTCAAAAGCAGCCAGTCATTTGGTCCGCTTGTGTCCTCCTGCATCGCCAGTTTTCACACGTCCGCCTGTTTTCTGATTAGCCTGTCTCACCCGTCACACCTCTCGGTCACAAATTACCAAGTGAGAATTACACATAAAGGGTACATATCAACTCAAACACAAACTCACACGTACACATGCTGGCTGTGTGTTGATTGGAGGAAAGTTGTTTTTCTTGCTTCCTCATTCTCTTCTCTCACATTTTCTTTTCTTTGAATCTCTTTAATGGAGCTGCTAACGTTTGAAACAAGTATGACCCAGTTCTTTCCTCCAACAGGTTGGAAACTATTCTCTGTTTATCCTGACAACAGCAGTCCCCCACCTCTTTTTCCCCTACTACAATCCTTTATTTGACACCTACTGTAATAACTCCCGACTGAACCTAATCAGGAGCAGATAATATTCACAATAATGCTACGTCTCCTCTTAATATTCAGCCTGCGTCGCCTGCCCGCAGTTGAAACAGAATACTTGATTAAAACCCTGGCAATTCCGTCAGTAATTTCGACTTTAATTTTCAACATGCTTTGAAGAGCAAAAGGTGATGATTTCCCAAGAGGTGTATCAGTGAGGCATTGTGTTATTGGGTGAAGCAGCATTGCATCAAGCTGATTGTTGTTGGCATGCCGTATTGTCTGTTCTCTCACCCTGTGTGATTCATCCCCTCCTTATACCCTTTTCTGTAATCTGAAAAAGCACTGCTGTGGCTACGACGTAAAGAACACACACAAAAAAAAAAAAAAACAAGGCTGACAAAATCCCCCTCCAATTGTTCCCTCACCATACAAACCTCTTTTACATAAACAACATTCTCAATATGCTGACACTTCACTGGATTACACAGCTTAAACAGCAATAATTCTTGACTGCATGCGTTTTTCTTTCTTCAACATGCTTTCCTTTTTACTGATCATTTTGCGGATGATCACTGGAGATGCTGTGGGGGTGTGAGGTAAAGGATCACCAGCAGGTGGCAGTGTTAAGGCTGAAGGCTGGGTCTCTTTGGCTCTCAGGCTAAAGCTGGTTAGTGGCTAGCAGACTTCTAGAGGCGATGTGAGATTTCTCTCGGCCACGGGAGGTGGGGGTATGGATGGGCGGCAGCCTAACTCGAGTGGCTGTGTAATTGTCTGCATAATCCAGGGCCTCAGAGCAGGGGACGAATAACCCGGGCAGCACGGCCCAGATGAGCTTCCCTCACACGGTCGGAAAGAAGCAGCCATGAAAGTCAATGCTCATCTCAGACATAATAGGAAAGGGATGGGCAATGTCACTGCAATTACAGAGTGAAAATAGTGAAAAATCTCTTCTCAGCTTCCCAGCAGTTCTGCACTTGCGCTCACAACCTTGCATATTTGAGCATCCATGCAAATAGGAACACAAACGAACAAGCAAATAAGCTAAATGCAAACGATTCCCTTAGAAGACTAAAGGATGGACAGAGAAATTCAAAGTAATGCTATCTGACAAGAATCCCCTTCCCTTTCTCACACACGCACACGCTTGAATCCATTCACAATAGCACTTACGTAACTAGACATTGCATTTACACATACTTCGTTGGCACTCTTACACACTTCACCTTTTTTAGTTTGACAACTGCCTCCTGGGTCTCTGAGTCCTTGGTGATCTCGAAGAGATTCATGCCGTCTCCATCCAAGATGCGATAATCTACGAGTCCATTCTCTGCCAAATCGAGATCTCTGGCCTTCAATCGACCCACCTCCTCACCAGGAACCTTGTCTTCTGAGACCGCCATGGCATAAACACCTGTGAAGAAGGAGAGTGAGTCCCAGGAGCTCTTGGAAAAGGGGGGTGGTGGTAAGGGGTTATATGGTTTATAATATCTCTGAGTCACAGGCAAGAAAAATCATGATCACACTGCCCACCCGGGAATGGAGAGCCAGTTCTCTGCATGATACTGGTGCTACCTTCAGCTAGCTGCCTGGCACCTGTGAGCCCTTAGCTGGTGAGAACAGTAGTGCATGTGTGAAATTTATATTTGTGCACTCGAGTGAGCCTGTATGCGTATGTGAGTGGGTGTATGAAGACTATAACAGACACCTGCCTGAGGCTGGAGCTCGCAGAAGGACCATATGGCTCCACTCCCTGTCTGCTGAGAGCCAAAGGCTTCAGCTGCATTTATAAAAATAACTCCCACATGGGGAGGAAGTCCTCGCAAAGAAAGGCCAGGGTGTGCAAAGAGGTCTGCTTTTTCAATCAGACCCTCGACAGACCGTTTTCATCTACACGTTTTTTTTAGTAGCTAAGTTTGCAGCGAGTCATGTGTCAAAGTCTGTTTCGGATAGGGCAAACAACTCTGGGAATCAATACCGAGCCTAAAAGAGACAGCCCACTGCTCAAACTACCTTTTTCGGAGTGAGCAGAGCCATATTAAATATCTGAAGCTCAGATTCTCACCTGTGCTCTGAGCCAAACTGCTGTCCACATTAAAAAAATCCTGCTCCTGAAATGTTTCATCATGCAGTCGACTCAAAACTATCGGTGAGGTAGATTTAAGTATCTGCTGGCCTAAGCTACTCATTGTGGGCAATAACCTTGCAATGTACAGTTTATTTTGGTCCATGAATTACGGTTTCAACCAGCACCAAAAACAGGGCTTGTGTAGGAGCTGGAGCGCTGGGACCATGCTGCATTCTGCTTGAGTCAGGGAAAAGCTTGAAGGCCCTTTGCTACCGAGCCTGAGGCTCAGAGCGCACAAGAAAGCAAAAGCTCGGAGGAGATTTATAGGGCCGATTTCTAGAACAAAAGACAGATAAAATCTATGTGCTTAGTGTGCAGTTTAATGTCACATCGGCAACACATGAGCACTAGCTCACACTAGCCCATTCCTGCTTTCTTCTGTATACACAAACACGGTAAATATTTCATCCAGCCTTTCACGCTCGAGAGACTTGATGTCATCGTGCTCGCGCTGAACATTTAAAGAACATTTGAATAATTAAGTTGTGATATTTTCGTGTTAACATCTGTAGCTCATATTAGCAGATTCTGACTTGGTCCCTGAGGGCTTGTCAATGTTAATATGTGGTTTGAGGATTGAAGTGTGGAGAAGAAAGAGCTGTACACTGGCTAAAAGCAAACTCTCCTCCCTTGGCGCATGCATAGCAGAGGTCAGAGTAAAGTTGTGTGTAGCCAGCCAAAGAGCAAGGCATGGTCACAGTGACAATAATAAAACCTGACAAGGATAGAGGAGGACAAAAAATGATGGATGGAGGAGAGACGGAGATAGAAAAAGAGAGAAAGACAGAGAAAGAGGGAACATTCACAGCTGGAAGAATAAATTCTCTCACCCTGAGCGAACTTCGGAGGGTTGTCATTGACATCAGTCAGGGTGATTTTAACCTGTGTAGTTCCTGACAGACCACCCATGTGTCCACCCATGTCCTTGGCCTGGATGACGACATCGTATTCCTGCCTGGCCTCCCTGTCCATGTTGGGAAGGGCTGTTCGAATGATTCCTATGGACACACACATAAACAGAAAAGGAAGTAAGACCATTAATTTATGATTATCTATTCATTGATTGATTGATTGTATGTTTCATTAACATTTATGAAAGTCATTCCAGTTCGGATGGACTTTTGCAGTAACAAATATTCTTATTTTGAAGTAAACCCCCCCTCAGAATTTGCACAGAAGGCACCGACTACATAATTTAATATTTCAGTGAATTAGAGGCACAATTTAAACATTTTCATTGCTCAATAAACCTACAGTATAGGCTAATTCAGTGGAAGCATTTAGTCTGAATGTATAAATGATTGCCATTACAACAATTTCTTAAATTAAAAGTTAAATTCAGTTGCATGATTGTCTTGTGTTGATTTGATTGTCATTATTCATTCAACTTTGTCAAAAAGCAAACAATTGCATGAAATTAGTGATTTGTTATAGCAAATCTTATTAAAGGTGCCATAGAATGCATTGAGAGAATATTTTAAATTGTTGTCTGATATGTATATAAAAGGTATGTAGCTTAGGTAAGGGGGGGAAATGCCCAGAAACGGTTTTACAGGTCCATTTACAACCCTAGAATTTGACCCTAGAATGAAACAGTCTGTTTTTGC
>JAUCMS010000127.1:18165218-18188333 GCA_032357445.1 Enteromius radiatus
TGTTTCTCAGCGTTGCTCATTTCAGTAGCACAAACAGATTGCTCACATCCCCTGCACAGCCTGGAACGTAACATTTACACTGATGATCCACCATTGTCGACACTGTCTTCGGACTTTGGTTGACTCGTCTTGTCTGCACAGGTCCGGCTGGCCTAGTGCATGGGCGGGTATATGCAAATGTGGTGAGCGTAACTATTACGTTACGAAACAGTCTGTGTTGTGTTGGAATTTGACCTTTTTTCAGTCTTTTGCAAACACTTGATTTATATAAGAAGTAGGAAACTATGGTGTTTGAGACTCACAGCATGTTATGTCCATGTACTGAACTGTTATTATTCCACCATACCACGGTAAATTTAGTTTTCCATTCTATGGCACCTTTAAGAAATCATTAAAATGACCGAATATATATATTTTTACACATTTTGTGTGAACCAAACTAGCAAATGTGTTTTGCTTAATATATTTACAGTAATAATCATCAAGTACTGTCACTGTCCATCTTGTAATCAGTAATATACTATTGTTTGTTTTTATCCAGAAGGGCAACTGACCTTGGCCTTACACTTCAGGATAGTGCTGTAGAATTAAACTCTAGCCACAGAAAAATATGTGACTATTTTGCTCATTCTTGAGGTTCTTAAAGCATTTAACACAAATTTGCTATGAATAGTCACACAGTGGTTTTGTTAGTACCACACAGATGAGCAGTGCTGAACAGGATTGAGCAAATATCCAGCTTTAGTTTATTAGCAGCATCTGCTCCATCTCCTCTGACTGCTGTAGGGCTTTCCACTGCCACTGGGACGCTGTAGGACTAATGTGACCACGGGTTAATTTAGCTCAGAGAACGCAAGGTGCTCACATGAAGCGTGAAAGGACTACCCTCTTCATTCCCAATCCTCATACCTTGGTAATTGAATTGAAGCCAAACATGACTTGAAATTGCACATGATGCACATTTGAATGCATGGCTGGCTCCACAAAACTAACAGAACCAGTGAAAATATCATTACTGACGTCAGTACCTGTTTGTGGCTCCACAGAAAAGTAAGGCTGGCCCTGCAAGATGCTGTAGACCAGCCTGGCGCTGTTGCCGTATGTGGGGTCATCGGCATCTGTAGCTGTGACCTTTATCACTGAAGTACCTGAAGAGAAAACCATGATAGAGATCACTTTTAGATACTGCACAGATCTCACAGTCTAAGATACACCTCTCATCGACATTCACAACAAAGATAAGAAAGAGAACAGCAACTTGGCTATTTCTCAGGTTATAAATTTGATCCTGAATAACCTTTCTTAAAGGCAAAAAGAGCATTCAGAGTCTGAAGCTAGATGATACAAACTGTTGCCTCGGGTTTGTGCATGCAATGGTTTGCCTTCAGCCAGGCTAATTTCCATGAAATCTGATTCTGTTTACACACTAAAATCAATTTACCCAGCGTGTTTACCAACTTGTCTAAAAGTATAAGGAATTGACCTGGACAAAACTAGCCTTTCGAGGTTCCCAGTAGTATTATGTGAGCTGTGAACAGGGGGTATCGGGGTAACAGATCGTTACCCCATGACAGGAGAGCATTACTGATGATGTATTGCACAGTGCAAATGCAGTAAACACAAACACATGCACACAAACAACTGCAAGCGCACACACGCACACACCCCGACAAGTCAGCAGTCGCAAAACAACAGTTGCAACAAGAGTACCGACTCACTTTCTGAGAGTCAGATTTCAGCTCTTTTGAATAATGCATGAGGAACAAGCTGTCAGGCGTGGGCTCATAGAGAAAGAGAAGAAGCTGACAAATATGCTTTTCCACAGGCTTGCACTCACCAACATTGGACATCTCAGCCACTCGCGCATAGTAAGGGCCGTGAAGGAACTCTGGTGGATTGTCGTTGATGTCCTGCACCTTGACAATGAACTCTGAGGGAGGCTCTAGGGGTTTGTTGGTGTCTCGAGCCACGGCTTGAGCGGTCAGGGTGTACTGGGCCTGTTCTTCTCTGTCCAGTGTCTTTGTGGCGTGAATGTTGCCTGTTTTGTCATCGATGACAAAAATAGTGCCTGCTCCCTCCCCCGAAAGGATGTATTTAATGTTTCCATCTCCTGAATCTACATCCGAATGAAGCTGGAAAAAGAGAAAGAGCATGTGAGTGAGAGGTTTCCATCAGCAACGAGCAGGTCAAACAGCAACGCTGACTCAAAGTAGAAAGCTTTTTGGCTGGTCTTCAGCGATCCATGATAGCATCTCCTCTAGAGTATCACATTAACACACTCATATCTTACAGTAATATCCACCCTGATGACCGACTGCATTGACAGTGAAGTCATGAGGGAAACATCCCTCTCCTAAATGCGAGTCTACATTACTCTCAAGCGAACTTCATCGTTTTATATATATATATATATATATATATATATAAATGCGAACGAACCTCATTTTCATAATGTATGACTGTTTATATGTTGCAAGCAAAGTGTATAAAGCTGATGTGAATCAAGGGATGTTGATTATGCTGGTTAAAATGAAATTAAACTCCTGACACAGAATATCCCCACTCAATAAGTCTAAACCTCCACTTGGGTTCAGGTGGGAATTTAAAGGCCAACGTGCTGCAGGTTAGCCATGTAACTATTGGGCAGGCCCATAAATCGTCCATTTCCCTTATGCAAGAACCATAGGGGACTGCACCGTTATTAAAAAGGAAATCCAATTTATAACCTTTAATCAAGTGGGCCACTGATTGCTTTTGTGGAACAAATGGAGGATATTGCAAGGACTCTGTCTGTAATGAAAACCCCACTGACTTTCATTCACAGCATAACCTTAAGAGAAAAGTAGAGGGGGAGGGGGAGGGAGATGGTGGACGGATGTAGAGAAATGGATGTAGAAGTGCCTTGTTTCTACTTACCCGACCTACTAAGACGGGATCTGGGCCTGTGTACTCCTCAATGACAAAGAACTGGTTCCAGACCCAGCCTCGTTTGGAGCGGTGAAGCACCTGGCCCTCTTTGCCTCTCTCCCTGTGTCTGTGCAAAGAGAGATGGCGGCGGTGGCTGCGCTCCCGTGGCCCTGAGTCCCTGTGTGTTGATGCCGCTGCAGCGCTCCATACTGCAGCCCCCAAACACAAGAAGAACACCTGCAGTCTCAGTCCCTCCCACATCCTGCCCACACTGTCCACTTCCTCTGGCCTTCCTGTTCACACCCCTCCTGTGGGTATCAAGGTCCAGAGAGAATCCTTGAAATGGTATCCGCTGGATGGTGTGCTCTCTAAAGGGGTTGAGGGGGACAGGAGGAGACCTCACTGAATTTGGCTTCTGAGATTCATCACAAAGTCATACTTTTCCACTCTTTCTTCCTCTCTGATTCTGAATAAAAAGAAGAAGAAGAAGAAAAAATAAAACATAATTAGTCACACAAGTAAACGTAAGTAGGGTACAAAGGTCCAAATTGTCTGCATACAGCCTGAAAATACACAGGATAATGACACAGAAGAAGATTCTGCAATATTACTAGGTCAACAATTAAATAATTGATCATGTGGGGGAAAATTGTAAAGGTCAGATGTTGTTGTCAGATGTTCTTTGACTGGAGAACATGATCATCAGGTTTTACAAACACACCTGGGGAATTCATGCAGATCAAGTGCTGCTCTCATTATCTGAAATTCATGTTAGTATTTCAATTCAGCTTTTATTTAAATTGTTATGCTTACATAATTTGTAATGAAAAAAAATCATTAAATTAGAAAAATGGTGCTCTCTGTCTTGGACCCCACTGTATATAAAACGTGGCTTTTGTCAGACCACACTGGAGTCAAGTTAAATTGACTGTGTTGAAATGTATTAATTCATTTTGTAACAGTGTACCCTGAATTAATTAAGCATCAGAGGTTGTAAGCTCATTTGCGCCTATTCAATTAGACATTACACAGTCAGTGGTCTACCAGCAAACCATTGTTGCGGTAAGCTATTCTCTATATTGCAGGTTATAAACCACAAGGTCTATAGGTCTCATAGCTGTTTATATTCACTTCCAGAAGATCAGACACAAAATAAAGATCACAAAATGAAAATAAATACATTTTCTACAATTCAAAGATTTTTTTAAAAGAAAATGAATACTTTTATTATGCAACAATGCCTTAAATTGATTATATATGACATTACAGTCACTTATACAATTGCTAAATATTTCATTTTCAAATAAATCCTGAGCTTTTAATGCTATGAAGCACAGTTATTTTCAACACTAACAATAAGAAATGTTTTTTTTTTTTTTTTTTTTGAGAATCAAATCATTGGAGTAACTACTGCCATAACAGAAATAAATTACTTTTTCAAATAAATAATCATTAAGTTAATTAACATTAATTAGATAATATCTTATACAATTCCCAATATAAATATCACACAAGACCTGTCAATGCCATCCATTTCAAGATATTTATCCTGTGTAAAGACTTGTCACGTTACACATCCCATAATTAACCACTTGAGGTGTTGGGTGATATCCTATAAGTCTGTTCATCGCTCTCTGTCTGGGTGTAGGCGGATGTGGTATGGGAGAGTGGCCTGCCGGGTGTTTTCTCATCCACTGAGCTGCTAACAACCTTTAGCTCTGACAACCACAACCACGTTGGCCCACTGCACCCACACACACACACACACACGCAGTACCATCCTTACCCTAATCATAGTAAGTCAAATCCTCATTTCACGCACATACTGACGAGGGGTTTGTGAGAGTGAGAAAGGCACAAGACGGGTGGATAACTAAACCTAAACCTAATCAATTGTCAGTCTGCAAAGCAAAGCCCATAAATATTTCCCAAATAAAGTGCATCCAGCGGAGGACTAGGAAAGTGGTTGCCCTAACTCAAGCAGACCTCTGTACTGTCAGGCCCTGATTACATTATATTGCTTCACGCTCATCTCAGTCTTAGCTGTAAATTGGCATCGGCGCTAGAGAAAGAAGACATTCTATCCCCTTCTTTCATTATTGACCGGCCACCAAAATGTCAGGATGCACTGCTGCTTATTTTTATTTAAAAAGTCTCTAATGCATTTAGGCTGTATTCATTAGGCACAGAATGCAATAAAATTACAGAATTGTAAAACATTTTTAAAACATATTTTAATATTTTTAATATTAATTTATACGTCACATGGCAAAGCTAAATTGTCTTTACTCTTATGTATGATCAATTTAATGAGCCCTTTAAAAGTATACATTTCTTTAAAAAAAAATAAAGGAAAGTATGTATATATACGTGTTTTAGGTTGAGGTGTACATAACTGAATACTGTATTCAGAAACACTTGAATAACTGTGTCTCATCTTTCAGTTAAAAGTCTCTTAATTTCCGTTAAAATGGTTTAACAGGTCTTCAACAAGAGATCTGTGACCCATGGGGGGTCTGTGGTGGTACTGCTTGAAGCCTGCACATTGCTGATTGATCTCAAACTAATTTTTGTAAAACAAAATGAATATACAGTATGCATTATGCAAAAGCATAGTGTTCATTGAACTTTAAATTAAGAGGTTAATGCTGTACTAAATGTTCATAGTCTCTCACTCAATAACATTTACAGGTATATGACTGTACATAATAGCGTTGTAATGTACTTTAAGTACTTTTTAGAGTATGCAAATACATTTGTATGGCACTACTTTATATACATGTTGTTATAGGCCATTTTATACAATATGAAGCAGCAGGCCCCTGGCTACATCTCTCTCTCTACCAAAGGATCTGAAAAAAGTTGAAGACCCCTGTCCTACAACACACAGCATTCTTTTCAGAATAGCTCTCAGCCTTTTCTTAGTCATCAGGGTAAATGCTCTTTGTCTCGAACACCAAACCACTTGATGATTTATAAAAACATAGAGGATTTACAGTAAATATTTATTTTAGTGCTTACTGAAACATTGGTATAACAAACCAAATGCAGAGTCACTCAGAGACGGTAAGTGATTCACCAACCCTGCAACGTCTGTAAAAGCGATACCTTTATTTATCACGCACTCTTATCGGCTAGACATCTAAGTGTGTCTCTGCTGAGGGGATTCAGGCCTTAGCATCTTAAAACACATTTGATGGAGGAAATAAAATGCAGATATTGTATTTTAAGAGCAGCAGTATTTGTGTGTCTCTGGAACAAAGGAACTGTAAGCGTGTAGTGTTACGACTAATGGAGGGCAAAGGAGGAAAATGCCTCAGTGTTTTGGAACCACAAATGATCATCCTGCCTCACAGCCTATAATTACTAGTTTAGTGGGATAAATTCAGTGGAATATATTACACAAGCCTTAAACTAAATATTAAATTCTGCACAATAAAATGCCAAGACCTTTGGAGCCTTGGGATGAGATGAAGTAACTGCAAAATCTGAAAGGCACTGGAAGTGATCCTCTGACCCAACTAGTATAAAGATATAAAACAAATAAACGGATGAGCGGGTAAATGAATAGATTTCAAAATCCTTAGGAGACTCTGTCGTGGCCTATTGCAAGCATTCAGAAGTCTGAGAAGAATCTAATTTCCTATCAAATTTTCTCACAGCGGAAGGATGGAGAAAAGGAAACGAGAGCGAAAGGAAGGAAGGGTTATGAAATGACACTTGAAATCAAACAGAAGTGAAGCTATTTCTGTGGAAGACTGAGACCTGAGTGAAAGACAGTTATTCTGTTCTTTGCACAGTATTTTCAGTTAACAGCCACTTACCCTGTTGGTTTCTGAATTTTAGCAGCTATCGCTAAACAAAAGCAGAAAATTACAGCAATTCAGCTGCAAGCACACTCTGCTTCTCTGGATCCTAAACCAGTAACTTAGTATCTAATGAAAAGTAGGCTTGAGAGCAAACTCTAATGTGAAAATGGTGTGGTCAGCTCTACTCAATTGTTCACTCACTTTTCGTTTTTCTTTTACTCTAACATTCACTGTTGTAGGACTGGGCAAAAGCACACCTGGGTGAAAATTGTAGCAATAGAGATGATTCTTCTCCATGCATATTTGATATATGCTACTGGCTGCTTGGATCCTTAGCTTTGCTTTCTCGTGAGTTTCTGAGATTGTATTTGTATCTACAGCATTTACACACATACACATTTGATATTACACAAAGTGTTTTTTTTTTTGCGCTAGGAAATGTGGCATAGATTACATAGATTACATTTTTCCTTTTTTATGTATATGTTTCCCCTACCAAGAGTCAGTTCTGAGGTATTTTGCTATTTTGCTGTCAAAGTTAAATATACTGTAGATTACAAAGATGCTGTGTAGCAATTTCTCATGATACATTGTGACATTTAGATTGTATACATATTTACTCATTTAAATGTTGTTGTTCTAGGAAAAACACATTTTTTTAATAGATTTTTCTTCCTTTTGGGGGGGTTGTATGCGTCACATATAGTAGCATATATACAGTATCAGCGGCATCTAATCTATTCTAAAAATCATTTGGGATATTGGTAACACCAAAGGACAAAAAAAACACCAAAGAAAAGTGCCATCCCCTGGAGTGCCTTTTTGTTTTACACTAATAAGAGAACTTGCAAGTTCTTTGACCATTTTGACAGTATTTGACCATACAATACACAGTGAAATCAATGAGACTCTGTTTAGGCTTAATGTATGATGAAGAGTTCACCTAATTCTATTTGCTATAGAGCTAGAAACAGACAATTTCAAGATCTAAGGTTTAATCATGTCACGCAAACTAGGAATTGCTGTATAATATACATTGAAAACACAGTAAATGGACATTCCCAGAAATGCCTGTGACACGCCACAATTTTTTATATTTTATATATATATATATATATATATATACATATGTATATATATATTTTTTTTTTTCCTTAATTGGTCACTTTTTATTATTAACTTATAATTCAATACAGGCACCATTATGCCATCTTGTTATATTTGAAGCATTTTACTGTGAACTTCTAGCAACCACAGCTGTCATGTTTTCCACTAAAACTAACAAATATGTGTATGATGTACTATAGCCACTCGCACACTCATGCACTCTCTACTTTGTTTTTCTAAAGTATATACTAGCATGGTGATTCACATAAAACAGTACAGCAGTGACTTTGCTTTACTATGCAACTCCAGTTAATGTTAATGTGTTTAATGGTCTGTTATGATTGGTCTTTTAGATTGTATATTTGAATTTATTCTCCTTTTTTATATTTCAAGTTCTGCCTGCTGGTTTGGTGACTGGCTTTTATGAATTTGTTGAATAAACTTGGGTTCTACCCTGGTGTATATTGAGGGGAGGCACATTAACACCCTCTAATAAGTGGTTACACTTGATTTTGATTTTGTTTTTAAACTGTATGTCTGGAATCCATATAACGGTGGTATATCTCAGACTTTTTTTGTTGTTGTTGTTGAATACAATGAATCACACTATTCAGTGCATATTATAGGTTTGATGTAGAAATGGTATCATAAGGCATTCATGTCAAAATATAATGACAGAACGTACAGATTGTCCTACCCTAGACTCAATCCATTGGTCAACATACAGTGGCTGACTTAAACTAGGTCTGGAGAATATGTATTTATTTCAGTGGATATCCATACAATTGAGAGTTCTGCATGAAGGCAAGATTTATTCTTGCTTACAGACTAGACTAGAAAAGCTGTTTGGTTTGAAAGTTACTTCTGTGTCAACTGTACTTCATACATTATTATATTGACAACAGACAATGGACTTGCTAATGTCACTGCACCTTTGTAATTGCCTCTTGATATTTACAGTAGCAGGGAATGAAACAAAAATATCATAGGAGCACTGAAACAATTACACATTTCACCTTTAAGTAGGCTTGCTTCACCACATACAGTGTAAATTTCCCCCTAGCTCTTTATTTTCAAAGCCATTGAGACTTTTGAAGTTGTGTGAAGGTTGCTCCTCTCTTTCGACTCCTCCATCTTCACTTTCTCCTCAGGCACTTAGAGATCAACTCTCAAGACCCAAAGATGTGAATTCCTCTCCATCACAGAGAATGCTCGTACTGTACAGACATACAGGGTCAGGTGTTTAGCTCTGTCAAAGTGCAATTTTAAGGATCTACGTGTCATTCAAACATTAGCATTACAGTGGTGGACTTACTCTAAACAAAAGTGTGATGAAGGCCAAAACATACTTACTACCACAATTCCGCAACTAAAAGCCAGTTATAAAAGAATTGCTTTCAAATGGCTATTTGAGGCATAGAAACTAAGCCTTTTAAAAAGTGGCAATGTAACAGGAAGTCATAACCTCTAAACACTACACATGCTCGTGATGGACCTGGGAATTGAGATGCGTATCTATTCACTTCAAAGTTCTGCCATCAAAGCCTTTCCCGATGCTGTCACGGAGAAAAGAGCTTTTTGGTTTCTCATTACCCAGCAGTACTTCCCCTGGTCAGCGATTGTGCTCGCAGGGCGAAACCTGACTCTTAATTGCCGTTCAATTACAGAGACTAATCGGTGGAGGTGTTTCGCAAACAAAACTCCATCAGCCTGGCTCACTGCAGTGCATGGCTAAAGAGCTGATTTGTATTCTAAAAAGGTGACTAATGCTCATGCCTCTTTTCTCCTTTCCTGCCTCCCGCACTTCCTCTGAGAGGTCTGGATTATGAATATGCTAACAGTTGTGGCCAGGGTTCTTAGTTATGGAGGTGAGGGGAAGCCTTTGCTTTTGCCGCCTTTGAGATGTTGATGCTGCTGCCCCCGCCACTGCTCCATGTTAGTGGAAAACCACAGTTACTAACAGCGAGTGAGCGATGCTGGTGGTGTCTTGTAAGTCAGGCTACAGAGATGAACGCCCTTACACTTTCTCATGATGTTATTTCAGAAGAGCCCAAGGCTCCGCCACTGTCTGTTCTGCAGCACGTGCCCTTGGAGAAGAGAACCGAGTATCACCTTACTAGGGCAAACAAGGCTCAGCACTCTACTTATATTACCTAGAACAACATGAAGGTTAGACGCCTAAAGGCAACAGTGTGTGCCTTGTATTCCCTGCATGCCTTGATTATCCACTCTACGAGGCGTATTCGTTTCCAGTAGAACATCAACTTCCGTCCGACAAGTCAAACACAGCTGAATGTCCTGATAACAAACTCTAAAAATGCATACGGCACCATTCCTAGCGCTCATTACAGTGTGAGGGTCATTGGTGTGTCCGTATAAGCAGATGTGGCTACGATTGGTGTAGTGTTTGAGGCGCTCAACCAAGCTTTCGAAACTCATTACAGCTTTAGCCATAATTATTAACCGTGAGAATCAGCTTTTGCACATGCCTGGTAATGATAATTCCTCTCATTATTCATCTCCGCTAACACATTATCCTCCTGTTTATTCATGCAAGCACAAATATGGGTGTATTAATAACAATCTGTAAATCCTCCCAGCCAGTCTGGGTGCTTTTTCCTGCCATAACCCCCACAAAAAAATGCCACTAAATAAATTAAATAATAACAAAACTGAATACAGCAATAAGAATGTGTTAATTTTCATGAATAGAATGTTTAAATGCACTGAAAAATGAATCACTTTCCTAGTGAGTGTATTGTAGATGATGACATTGAAATTGAAGGCAATACATGAATAATATTTGAGCAATTATTAAGGAAATTGAGAACAGCTAAAAAAAAGTTGGTGGATAATCAGTTCAAGGAGTCGTACACGAGTAATAAATGGAGTCAGTGGTGTCTATGGAAAAAAACCCATGCATGACTGACTTTCAAATATTCAGCCATGAATGATGATTCCTGAGTTCCATAGCCTCTCAATTGACTTCTTGGATGTCATTTAACATGCTTTCTAATTATTTAAGATAATTGTTCCTTTCTTCTTTTTCTCCTCTTTACACATCAATAACATCCTAATTATGTCTTCAGTTATTATGCTATTCCAATAAGCACTTCATAGCTTCACTGTATATCCAAGAATACTAATGACTACGTTATAAAAACACTGACTAACGACAGCTGCATCTCCTCAGAGCTTCAATCACCCGCAAGACACTTCATCCATTATTAAAATGTACAAGGCTAATAAAGGCCCTGTGTCTTCTCTTTTGTCTCTCGCACAAGGCCGCAGAATATGTTTTGTCAGTGTGGAAGACGCGCTTGCATATTTTTCTTTTAGCAGCTATGTTACAGAGAGGTGAATGGTGAGGCAATGCCAAAGCCTCTCATTCCCAAACCTTTTCATTTCCTGGAAAATGGAGGACTACTCAGGGTTTTCAGACAGCCCCGTCCCGTAGGATCCGGGGAGCAGGAAACTGCGGTGTCTGGAATTGATTTGAGGCAAAGGGAAAATAAAATACTTGGGATTCCTGAGGTTTGGGGGACAGCAGGCGAAAAGTCGTGGATCCCAACAATGCTATGTAGGGAGATAGCGGAGCGAGCGAGATATTAGACTATTCGGCTACTGCGACAAACTTTAGGGAGCCATTTTTTAAGTCCCGGGGCCCAGGCAACTTATCATATCATGCAGCCTTCACTCTTTAAAATCACTAGGCATATTTCAATAATGTCCCCTCTTCTGAAATTCCCTGTAGGTTGTTTATTTTTTAAAACTAGTCTTTTTAGCACTTTCATCTGCAGGCTTCTTTCTTGCTGAAGCCACTTGACTGACAGCTTTATTGTTTGACTTTTTCAGAGATGATTGAAAAGCAAATGGTGCACTGATAAACATCACTCGATTTTTAATACCTTTTCACCAAGCGTCTCCTTTGAGGAGAGGTTAATTCATTGAATTGGTAAACAGAGAAATTAAACCTCAGTGCCATTTCAATAGTGTGTGCAACCGAAAAGGAGAGAGACTGAAAATGATTATCCAGCTGCTCTGGCATAGAACTGCATGCAACTGAGAACGAAATGGAGGCATGTGTGTCACATTAAGTAAAAAACTATATAATAGTCTAAAGCTGGGTTAAAGCTAATCCAGTCCCACAACAGATTTTTTTAGAGAATGAGTGCAAATTGATTTGCTTCGTTTGCTCATTTGCATAAACTCTACAGAATATAGGGCTATACAACAGTTTGTTCCGGTCCTTAAATCTGATTGGCTGAAAGATCTTTTCAACCATGAACTACTCCCTAACATCACCATGGGAATATATGTTTACTCTGATCAATAAATACACAGATGAAATGCATGGAAAGGAAGACTTTGAAATCGTCCTGGAAAGTCTCTGAAAACTGTAAACAGTTTTCTCTGCTGGGATTAGGGCTATCAAACATAGCAAAAAATACAAAGCAACATGTTAAACTCACAATTTCATAGCTACTGAACAGATCTCATTCATGTGTGTTCGGGCAGCAGAACCGAAACTGTCTCAGCAAACACAGAAGACGTCAAGGTGATGAGCAAGACGAAGCGATGAGGAAGGGAGGGTCAAGGGTAAACAACACGAGCAAAGGGAAATCAAAAGCAGTGAACATAAAGCACTGCCAGAGAGCACTTCACTGCGTCCAATTTCCTCTTATCAATGATGAAGACATAGACTCATTTGAACAGAAGGCTGTGACTCTGAACCTATATCCCTAATCCCTTCACAGAGAGGTGTGTTGTGGGGGGCAGGGACTTCAAAAATGATGGCATTTCCCAAGCCTATTTCTAGACCAAGCAAACATTTTAAACTTCCAATACAAGGAAAAAGAAAGCAAACCAGCTAACAAAAATAGCAGAAATTGCAGAGTCAGAATTTTTGCCCTCGAAAAAATAAAAAAAAATATTAAGCTCCTTTTGGACCATTTCTAAAGGCATTAGAGAGAATGCATCTGTCTCTCAACACAAGCAATTTGAAGCTCAAGCTTCCCTCTTACTATGGCTTAGAGACCTTGAGAGGTGGTTAAAACAAGGAGATGCTTGTCCTCAATCCTCCGACCCAATCCGCCCCTGTCATGCACCGCTGACTCAACAAAGATACTCTGTCTTCCTTAAAACATCTGGTGACAACTACCTACCAGCAGGACCCCTTTGAGACAGCCTCAAGCCACATATTAGGTGAAAATAATTCAAAATGGGAAAAGGCAGTGATATAATAACACAGAACCTTGGACCTGTGGATCAGCAGGGAGTAAACAAAAAAAATGTAGTCAGGGGAAAACAATCACACTTGTTATCAGTCTTCTCAGGACCTTTTTTTGTTGAAAGCAGGGGTTATAAATGAACACTAACTTTCCCATCTGCAACTAATATCTCTGTCATTAAATGATATCCTCATATATCTTTAACTGCACAGCTTCATGTTAATGAGTCATATCACAGAATCAATTTGAAAAAGCTCTTGTCTGTCAGGGCCACAATTCAGGAAATTACCCATCACCCATGTCAAAACACTTTGTGATTAAATGATTAAGGACACTTCTGAGTACTTAAGCTCTACAAAAATAAATGAAAACTTCATCTGTATTAAATATTCATACTGTAAAAGTTTGGTCATGACTTTTTTAATTATTGTTAAAGGTTATTGGACTGGCTAGCTAGGGTTTAAAAGGTTGAACAACTTTAAATGTAAAAGTAAAAAGAAATCATTTGTTTTAAAATAAAAAAAAAACATTCAACTACTGACAAGTTTAGTAATGACTAATAAACCTTTTTCATATAATTATGTAGAAATCTTGAAATTAATTAGAAAATTAATTAGATCTTTAAACTGTGACTCTGCTGCCCTGGCAGAGATGTGCTTCTATTCCACTTCTCATTATTTTCGGAAAATCTCAAAGGTAATGACAGCAATAATAATAGGGACAGTGATATATTTAGATTTTTATATAACCTGAACACATAAATACCAACACAATGAAATTATTATTTTTAAAAGTTCTTAATAAAAGAGGCAAAGGAGTTTTAAAATAAATTTTGTAATTATAGATATATTTAAAAGCCTGCATATTAGACCTTATAATTAAAAAAACTATACAAAAATCAAAACACAAATAAAATCAATCATTTAAAAGAGCAAAAAGCAAGGGATTCACAGGAGTTTTACACCTATTTACATTTTCAGATTACATTATGGGACCTTGATCTCTGCTCTGGCATTGTTTTTTGACCATAATGGAGGTATAAGTAGCACAAAATTTAATCCAGCTGTATCAGTAGTAAGCAATTTTTATGGAAAATGCAGTGGTACATCTAAAGTTGATGTATCCTCTCCACTGTGTCTATCAATTGCTAGTTGTAAACCACCAACAAGTTGGATCTCCTCCAGCTCCACTTAATTATTCGATGGCAATTTCAAATACATAACTGTAGTTACAAATAAGTGTAATTTAAAAGCTTTAAAAGAACTGTTGAGCGATATTATCACTGTTCTTCAATACCATAAGCTGTCCTAACACAGTCACAACAATATCAAATCCACAGCAAATGCTAATTCATGTCACATATCTGTTGTACCAATCCGAATAACCTTTAAACCGCAAGGCAGAGGACATCGCCTTATCATCAGGTCTCTTCTGTTCAGGAGTATCTTCCCCAACCAATCCTTCACTGAATTGAGCATTACTGCCTGTAAATCTCACCCAGTGCTTTTTCACCTTTACATAATGACCTTTTCACACACATCCAGACACACGTGAATGTGCCTCATGGGGCTTTCAAATGCCGGTTGACACAATCCACCATTTCAAGAGCAGCACAAAAGGTAGCTCGTCTGCCTGGTTGGTTCTGACCGGAGCTCCCAGGCCCCAGTGAACACCGTCACGCTTACTGTGCAGCAGAAGAAATTAAGAAGATAGTAATTTAGCAGGTATCAAAGGAAGCAGGGCAATCCTCTCTTTATTCTAGCAAGTTGGAAAATGAGATTGTTAATCCTCTGGGTTTTGCATTTGTTTTGTGTCTCTAAGTTAGATTCCTGTGGGATTTATGAATCATTATAATCCAACGACAAGGGAGTTCTACTTTACTTATTTATCTGGGCCTTGCATTTATGTAGTACATGCAGAATGTATTTAGTAAACTGATATTCAGAAAATGCACTATTTTTCATTACTCGTATAATATGTAAGTCATACAATACTTTAGTCGCATGTCAAAATCTTTCGAAGGTACCATTGTAGACTATATTCTGCCAGAGCATCTGTTGTTTGTAGACTAACTGTTATGTTTCAAATTTGAGTGTACAAATTTGATCAAAGTGGCTCAAAAATCAGCAATTGCTTTGAACTGCAGCACTATATTGATTTGTCATTTTTGTATCTCAGTTTAATCAAAACTCTTGCTTACAATCAATAGTTCCAGTGGCTCTGAAAAACACCCATGGCACATCAAAATCAAGGAAAATCCTTCAAGGGGGAAGAACTGGATGGATGGGCGGATGCTTTATCTATTTATAGCAATAAAACACAAACTAGTTGGGAGAAAATCCGTCTTCTACCATGGCAACAAGACAATAAATCTAGTCGTTTAACCTGCATGGCTTGAATTGACTTATAATCTCTTTTTAAAAGCCAGAAGGCTAAATGTTTTGTTTTCTATGCTTCATCCTTCGGCCAGTGGTTAAAGACAACAGAATCATTATCATCTGCACTCCTCCATAAATGTCACCAGTGTGCTGATTTATCCTACGCTGGGGCTGGGGTCAGGGGTTAAGGCTCGGAGGGGGGCTAACTGCTGCAAATGTTGACATTAGCATCCAACTCCCAGGGCATTTGCTTAAATCGGGCATTTCTCATTTTTTTTCCCTTTTTTCTCAAGTTGTAAACGGGACAGGATTAGTGTCTGCTGACAATCATGACATATGGCAAAGCCAGGCTATAAGCCAAGATCAAAATCACACCATGCATTATTTCTAGATCGTGCTATAGCAAAAGAGTTTTATAAAACTGCAAGGTTGCTAAAACAACTAAGTCAGTGCTCATTAATGCAAGTTGCTATGTGAGAGCGGTGTGCATCTCAACTGTGATGAGAGCTGTCACATTTTGATGGCATAAAATGATGGGAGGGGAACGCTTGCTTACACAGGAGTCATTTTCTGAACGCTGCTTCAAGGATGTGCATTCTTTAACCACCTGACATCTACATGCATCACACATCAATCAGCCAAAATAATTCAATCAACAGCTACACCCTACCAGATGCATGAGGAAAACTGAATCAAAATGTAGGCCATGCTAACATCCAGTGTTTGATAATACATTGTTATACAGTTTTTTTTTTTGTTTGGTTTTTTTGTACAGACCATATCCTAGCATTAATATCAGCAAATAAATGAGTAAATTAATTAAAAACACAAAAGAAACCAGATGCAATATCATGCACAAAACAAAAAAAGGCAAAACAAGAAATTCTTCTCTTATTTCACACTCTCAAACGCCATTTAGAAAAATCCAGTTTATGAAAAGAACACAACAATGTGAGAGTGAGAGCACACCAAGGAAAATGTCAGTCACGCAATGGCATCAGTTCTCCCATGAATTCCAGTCTGCATGTGTGTGAATGCTTTTGGCAAACTTTTTTGTTTTGTTTTGTTGTAAGAGTTCCAGAGTGGCAGTTTGATTCACAAAGGTCATGCTGTGAAAACAAAAAAAAGTACAATTCTCTCCTGGCAACTCATGCAGAAACATAATTTCATTAAATGGATGGGTTAGACTATAAAGAAGCAAGTTGTGTTTTCATAAGTGCTGGGCCTAACAGGACCAGAGGAATCACTGCGGTGTGGTCCAGGTTACTAAGTGCGTGCGATTTAGGATCATATTTGTAAGGTCTCGTGCTTAGGTTTTTCTTATACATGAAATTCAATTATTTTCCCAGCTGAAGATGAACACTAGTGACTAGTAACTTTTATTTAATTTCACACAAATGATGATAACAGGGGAATATTACTGATTAATAAAGACTCATGTTACTTGAACAATACAATGTTATGACGGCAAAACATTTTTACTATAGTATTTGATTTGATATTTGCATCACCAGCTTCATACTGTATGGCGGAAGATCACTTCACAGCACTTCATCACTCCTGTTTGGTGGCTTCTAAATTCATCCCTGTTTGTATGCTAAGGAATGAATGGAGCTACGCTAAATGTTAACCTAGTGGTGACGTGCGCTAGTGTGATTAAGTGCACGCACAGAGCCAGGAGAGATATGTATCAACTCATCTACGTTGAGGGAAAGAACAAATTGGAATATGGAAAAACAGTCGGCTTTTGCTTTTATGAAATAAACTCAACTTATAGAGCATACTACTTCCTATATTTATTTTCAGCCATCCAATGTAATAAAACACTGAACACTTCTCTTTAAATGGCATTAGACATTTTACTTTGAAAGAGTTGGAAAATGTGTCAGAAGCGAAATAAATTTGCAGAAATGGCGCCACATTCATGTATTTATATATTTAAAAAGAAAAACATAAATACAAAACTACTCTTTCACAGATCTGTATTCAGGTGCTACTTATCACAGACAAAACCTTTCTGACAAATGCATCACACACTAAGTGCTTGTTATGACAAACGGAGGAAACCCTTAGTCTTTCAGCCAATTATAGAAAGGAAAGTATTGAGAGAAACTCACTATAGCCTTCATCCTTACACGTCTCCACATGCGAGAACAGTGGTTGAAGATGAAGAAAGGTTGAAACTATTAAATGCTATATGGTCTGGGTCACAAATGGCTCCTGGTGACATATTGAATTTCATTTAGTGCTACACTAGCATCAAATCAACTTTGGGAACTAGCAGGCAGACTCACAGTCACTTCTCTGAACTCGCTGAATATCAATGATGGCCGCTGATACTGTACAGTAATGAGAGAACATGAGAAATGGTCTCTCAGCAGGGAGTATTGGAGGAAAGGCACAGGGGAGTGTGAATTAACAGTCATAGCAACTGTCAGGAAATATGACTGGCCTAACTAAAACTGTAAGCAGATGCTTTGTCTGAAAAATCGAATTCAAACTAGGTATTTTTAAAATTGACCTGTTGGTGGGTTGCCTAACTGACTAGATAACTAATCAACTATATAATGAGGCTGGTTTCACGTTCATTTGACCCCAATAGAATGGTTTTGCTTTATATATGATGCATTCAAAAACAGCTAGATGGAGCGCAGCGGATTGGAACAGAATGTGTTTTTAGATGTTGAATTTTTTTAAATTGGCATGCTGTCTGAATGTGTACGACTGTAGTGGTGAGGGGATGAATTTTAAGACTTCAAATTTTGCAAGAAGGTTTTATAAACTGTCTAGCAGCTATCATGCTGTCTAGGAAACCACACTGTCTGCATGCTAATTACAGAGAAAAAAAAAAAATAAATAACTAATTGGTTGTTGACTAAACCTTTGGTTTTCAAACTTGTTGATTCCACAAACCCCCCATTTACAATGTTTTTTTGAGACACCCTTCTTGAAAAATAAAAGCAGTCATATTATTATATATATATGTCAAATAGTATCTGGACAATATTTGCATTATATGAAGTTTGACATTGTGTTGTTTATACTGTACTTCTCCTACCACATTTATTTAATTATTCTTATATATATATATATATATATATATATATTTTTTTTTTTTTTTTTTTTTTTTTTTTTTTTTTTTTTTTTTAATATATATAGAAAACCATTTATGCCTAAATGTTGTATGCATTCATGCATAAACCTGAAGAGGCACAATTACAATGGGTAATGGAATACAATTTGTGTGTGTGTGTGTGTTTTTTTTTTTTTTTCAGAATGTAATGTCACATTTTAACTATGCATTTTCACTTATTTATTTATTTATTTATATTGTTTTTACACATTGCTTGCAATAAATACTTCATAGATGCACTTGCATCCATTGATTCCATACTTAGAAAACCCTTTAGGCTGGATCATTATGGTATTTTTGTTTTTTATAAATCTCTCTATGTTACCATGTCTACAGCTTAAATAAAAATGTTGTTTTTATTAGCCAACTCAATTGGAATAAAAAGTCATATTTGCACTCTAAAGAGTCCATCTAAAGATGTTTGTCTAGACTTTCAAATTCAAGTAGAAAGAAATCTGCCAGCACATATATCCAATCACAGCCCATTGAGTTTTGCTGTTCCCCAGCTGCAAGACTGCAAATCTTAAGGCATGAGAAGGGTAATTAACAGCCTAGTCGTGAAGCCTGGCAGAGCAAGTTATCCTCGTAATTACAGCAAGCAGGACCTCCGATCAGCCGTCTGCTTTAAAAAAAAAGAAAGAAAAAATGCTCCAATGCTCCTTCACATCAACATGAAGACCTGCCAAAAAATAACTGAGGATTTCAAATAGAGGCATGTCTTTTACTTAGCACATGTGTGCATTTGATGGCTCTGTTGTGTTTTGTATGGATTTGCTGTATTTTTAATGTAAAATATCTTGTGTGGTACAGCCCAATCTCAGCGAATCAGGACAAAGAATGAAACTGGGTTTGGACAAACATGGAGCACGGATGGACAGATTAGACTTGTTTACAGGGTAAATATGCAGGTCACAGCTGTGTGGAGCCGGTGCCACAGTCTTCATCTTTGCCACACGTGACAAAGCATCCTGCCAGACACTACTGTTATTTGTGGCAGCGATGTTAGAGAGAACTAAATTACTCATGTTCAAAGCTGTGTGTTTACAGGAACTGAGTAAATAGTGAATAGATTTGAGATGGGCCCAATGTTACTCCCCCTTCGTCCCTTTGAATTTTCAATGTCTTTGTGAATATTACATATTTTATTTCATAATTTATTATCGCTGTCCAATTACAACTGGTTGAAACTGGTCTGTGCTGAATAGCAATGACCAGAAATGTCCCTGGGACCAAAACACAACAGGTGGACATCTTGTATGGCACCGTAACAGAATATGCAACTCAAAATATGATCAAAGCAGCGCAATAAAAATGCAACCTTAAAGGATTTGTGAAGAGACATAACACTCATCTATAGTTCTAGTATCCTAACAACACTGTCTAGCCCTGATTTCCAGCACTTCAAACCAGACAGGGGGAACACACTGCATAAATAAGCATTCTCAAACACCATGCATGGCGCTCAACACAGACAGCACGAAAAACAATAACTGCTGTCCAATCTCCTACAGACATGAAGAACAATCAAAACCCAGTACTACTGATAGGCTGTTTATGTGAGTTTGTGTGAAAGAGAGGGATAAAAGAAAGAAAACTTGCTTTTCTGTGAGGTAAAAACACAGTTCATTTAGTAGCAAAGAACATTGTTGTATTACCATCTAAGAGGCGAAAATATCTCAGATTCAATAGCAGAAAGAAAAAGAGTCAGACGATGAGGTCACCTTGTCTAAATGTGCGACTCGCCTCTATTCACCTCTAACTACATATTCAGTGAACTGTTGATAAGAAGACATTTTCAAAGTCAAGCTGTATTCTAGCAACTGTGCTTTTCTGCGTCATGTATGGGAGACAACAGTGGCGTGAAATGAGTGGCTGATGAATGGCTATTCTCTTTTCACAGCTAGGCTTCTATTCTGGTTTTTCATTTCTTTTCCAGGCTGCCCCCCTCAACCTCAAGTGAGGGTGCAGCTCAAGTAATAACTTTTCCAACTCGAAGCATCATCAGAACCAACATCAAATACCACCCTCTTGGGGAGGAGGTCTTTACAGATGCGTGCGACTAAGGATTTATAAGCCTGTGAATGTGTGTGTGACTACAACAAGAGGTTAAAAAAAAATACAAATAAATAAATAAATAAATCACAAACTGTGATTGTAATATATGTAAAAGTAGAGAGCTGCAGAAGCTTAAGGAAAGCATGGGTCAATGGAACGCTGATATTCCTGGCACCACTTCTCTCTCGAGGGTGATGTTTATGGATAAGCTCTTGAATATGTATTCCACAGATTATGAGATGTGCCTGTCCTTTATTTCCCTTGAAAAAGGTCAGTGACCCTCCGTTGCTAGCGATCACCTGACTCGAGGCCAAATTAAATCACTTCACTTTTCCTCCTTGACTGTCATTTATTTTGAAGAAGAGGCTCCTAGTGCATCATATTACCTGTTTGAAAACCCGCAATTGAGGGAAATTCAATATGCTTTTAACATGCATTTAGCCTCTGCGGGACCGGTGTCAGATTTGCTATTGTGTATATCTGATAAAAAAGCAATGTTTCTCCCGGTATGCTCATCAAATTATTGCAGTTCCACCTATCTGACCCTAATTTTGTAAATCATTAGGTTTTTATTATTTGTCTATAGTTCTTCACATCAAACTGCAAATGATTTTCTCCACTCTGGTGCTTTCTAATAGGATTTGTGCAGCAGCATATTTGATTGTAGTAATCTATTTACAGAAATCTTTAGAAATGAAGAGAGCTGGAGAACAAGCTGTGAAAATTGTAAATTGCTATTAAATGGGGCTTTGTGCCTGCACAACACTGATGCCCCGTTTGCACAGCTGAGGTGCATTCTGATAAAATCATCATTAATAGAAAAGACGGCCATGCAACGGGCCTAGCGATACAAGGGAGATAAACCAATATTTAGATAGGCTGAAAGATAAGTAAAGGACGCTTGAAAAACTGCCTGTCTGTCTCCAAGCCAAAATGAACATTAGTAATGAGATAAGCCTGAAGGGAGTCTGGCGCCTTTTTTAATTCCTGAACTTTTCAGGATCACAATTTAGCAGTCAATATAAACACCATGTTTAATTAGAACTTGAACTTTCATGCTTGTGGTGCATCATGGGTGCCGGGAGCTAAATGAAAGAAACATCATCTCACTAGATAAGGCATCACCCCTTTCCTTATGATAAGAGCGTACCATTTTTCTTCATTCCTTGGCTGTTGTCATTGGAATGTGACCTATAGAATGCACGTTTTTTTATTTATTTACCGAGTTATTTATTTATTTTGCTCTATTTCTTTCGGCGCTCAAAAGCTGTGAGCAGCTGAATGGTTATCTTGATAAGAGTAGGCCCTGAGCTGCATGCGTTGTGACAGCCTCCAATGAATATCAAGTGACGTGAGTCACAGTCTGCAGCCATTCCGGAGGGGATAAAAAAACCCCTTCCTTTATAATCGCCGCCTCCTTTTAAACAGCCATTACCTCGGGGTGCAGTAGCCAGAGGTGAGGTAGGGCCGCTGACATACACCCACTGTCTCCCACCAAATTAAAAGAGGCTCTGGCCCGTGTTCGTGAATACTAAAAGTATCCTAAAAGAGCCTGATGTGGATCTGACTAGCCTGAAGAGGACGGGATCCCTCCACAGCCTTCTGTGATAGCACGATAATAAAAAAAGAGAATGAAATCAATACGCCTGAATTATCAATAAACAGCACTTTAAAAGGCAACAAAAGTGTAAAGAGTCACTGGAAAAGGATGCGGGAAGGGCTGCTGAGAGGAAGAATTTTTAGAGGACGATCTGGTTTCTGTATCTTCTTCCATGCTCCGTTAATCGGCAGCAGTTGAGCCTCATTCATCAAGGCAGTGGCTCTCAAACCCCGCTCCCACCCCTCACTCATGGGGGAGAGGCAGATGTAACTCCCAATGTGTGCTCCATACTGTAGCTAATGACTAAATCTGTCATTTTCAACATTATATAGGTTTCTCTTCTTTTTGCTTACAATGTCCATCATGCTTGATTAGTTGTGGTATGCTGGATTCAACAGCTTCCTGGCCATTTTGCCCAGAATCCCTTCATTTTTTTTTCTTTTTTTTTCTGTCGCTGCTTCACTTATTCAGTTTAGTCTTTGTGTGGATTTCTTTTCCCAAGTCTCATACTTTCCACAATCATTTGCCCAATTATTAAGCAGACTACAATATGGAATAATTCATGAAAATGAATTATTCCAGTGGTTTAATGAAAGTGCGCCCAGACTCACATACTCTGACTGTATAGACACAGTAATCTTCCATATTACAGTAAGAAGTGATAATGAGAGAATATATTACACTGAACACTCATTGTGTGTAACTTAAAATATAATACACTATTGGGAAGCAACTTTGAAACTGTAGATTGCATAGTTACAATTTAAAATATCTATTAGAATAGATTTAAATCATTAACGAAAGGTAAGGCAAGGCAAGCAAGGCAAGTTTATTTATATAGCACATTTCATACACAGAGGCAATTCAAGGTGCTTTACATAAAATGTCATTAAAA
>JAUCMS010000127.1:18188433-18220458 GCA_032357445.1 Enteromius radiatus
GACTCCGCATGTCATGGACGTCCATTTAGACTTATGCTCTCCTATACTCACGTAATAACCTCTCCCTTCTAAGTATGGTAGCAACATTTTAAGAGGATTCTTGGTGTTCAAGAAGCATTACTTATTATACTGAAAATATTAAATTAAAATTAATTGTAAATACTAAAACCTGACTTTTGAACAGTAGTGCATATTATGTACAATTATTTTTAAGTTAAAAAAGACAATCTTATGAAATTACAGAATTAATAAAAATAGAAAACAGCAAATAGCAGGTTTAAAAGAACATTTTTTAATGTAGCTTTTTTAATTTTTTTTTTTAGTGATTTAAAAATGAACAGTGAAAAAGAAAAGTATGATTTTAGTAATCAGTTCAACACTGCACATGCAACAAGAGACAAAGCTTGTCTGAGTATTGCCTCAGCTCATTCATCTCCAGGCATAATAAAATATGAGGAAAAAAAAAAATTCTAAACTCTGCAGTGAAAAAAATTCCTTGTTAGTGTTTTGAAAAGAACTGAGCTACAATCATATTAGTGAAAAATGTAGTTTGTAGCATCACTACTTTTAGCTAGTTACCTAATAAAACTAAATACACATTTGTGCAATTTTATTCTCCTCTCTTCCTCATTTTAATACAAAGTCTGTGTTCAGCAGCGGGAAATATGCTAAAATCATAGACCTACAATTTTCTTTCAAGGGGTGCACAAACCCCAATTGCATTTCTCCACAGATCTAAGTGTCTTTTTAAAATTTTATCCCTGGACTCAGTGAGGTGCCACTAGCCAGTCATAATCTGTTATTGTGTGCCTGAAACCATGTGTGATTAATTTCTCTTTTAAATGAACCGTCCAGCCCGGTTTGGCATTGGGGCCATGATGGAGCCGCACTATAAATGGTTTATGTCATGGCTTTTGTCAAGCGCCTTTCCCCCGCAGCCTCGCTCAGTAATTGAAAAGCCACCTCCGACGGAGGAACTGAGCGACTGTGTTTGCTGCATACTGACGACGGAGACCGAGGGGAAAATGGTCCGAGTGGGTCTTAGCACCTCAGTGTGAATAGCTACCCAACAGGATTTCCAGGGACACCTGCAATGACCCATAATGACCCTCCCGGCACCCTCTGTCCAAGTAATAATGTTTTCTGTTCAGCCTGGACGGGAGGTGGAATAACTGGATGACGGAATGAATAACAATGTTAATAACGAAGCTCTCGCCAAGCTTTGTGTTAGTATCAGATGTGTTCATTGTGAATTTGATTTAATCTCAGAGGCGACTATATCTGTCAGCATGGTCTCAACAGGCATGGAAATCGCTCTCTTTTTCGTCCCTCTCTCTCTTTTCTAGCCTCAGGATTTGCTTTGCTTGCATACATAAGGGTTGTGATAAACGATAGCATCTGCCTGCCTTCTTCACCACCTGCATTACAAATTCCTTATATAGGTGCTCACATTGCACATGGAAAAAAAATAAAAAAACAAAAAACAAACACTTAAGTAGTAAAAACAAATATTTTGTTAAAGTGTTTTGAATGCATAATTGCAATAATGCTTTTCATAAAAGTTGTATTCCTTATATACCTAAACATTATAGCGCATTTATATATTGGATGACCTGATCACAAGCAGCGAACTGAGTCAGGCTGTTATTTTAGCTAAGAACTAAACTTCAAATAATAATTTTATACTTATCAGGCACTTATAATACACAATATAACACTAATTCATTAAGAAAATGAAGGCATTTTATCAAAATTACAGTTAAATATATGCATAATATTGGGAAATAATAGCTTGAATATATTTATTTCTCTGATGACATATATTGAAATCAGTGTTGAAATGTGATTTCAACTTTAGATATGTTGTTACTGTCACTTTGAACAAGTATTTCTTAAATAAAACAACAACAAAACAAAATGTACTGATCCAAACTTTTGGATACGAATCTGTGCTGATGTACTGATTCAAATAATAATAATTATAATAATAGTAATGATAATCATCATCATCATCATAATTATATAAGAACAGAACAGAATAGAATAGAAACTATCCTAAAATGTCTTAAGATACGTTTAAATCAATTATAAACACAGCAGCATTTAAAACCCTTATTTTAGCAGTTAACCATCTGGGTCGCATCAGAACAGATTAGTGTTTACACTTGAAATGGGATGTGGTCCATGGAGTGATCGGATCCAAAAATCTTTTAGACTGTGTTTATCATTGGTATATAATCACTTCTGATCATCTCAGATTGATTTTAACACCAGTTTTCTGTGATGTCATTTTGAAACCATGCACATTATTTTAAATGCAACACAAATAATGCTTGACTTGAACTCAAAGTCACTCCAAAGGAATCAAAACATGTCTGCAACCAAGAGTTACTGCTTTCTCTATCCATTCCCCAATTCCAGTGATGACACGCTGTGGCCCAAATAACGCTCGGAAGCAAAGAAACACCTCCAAATTAAGAAGTTCTAGAATTGTCAGCATCCATGCCACTCAAAATCTCCCATTTCCTTTGCTTTAAATGTGGCTCGGAGCAGTGCTTTTGAAATCTCCCATTTGTGTACATTCGGTGACGTGCATGCCTCTATTCTGCGTTAAGACACTACTGAGAAACACTGTGCGCCAGCTCACCCTGAACTGTCCGCATATAAAACACAGCAGAGTTTTTCCACTGAAAGCAAAACAAAACCTCTCGCTCTTAAATTTCACCAGTAACTGTTAAGCTCAAAGCTCAAATTTCAGAAGCAGCATGAAGAAATAAAGTAACTCAGAGTTGAATTACTTTAATACGTATATGTATGGTATGTAACAAGTAACACAACGTCAAGGACCATATGATGCAATTCATAAGCAATGGTTTGATACTCTCTAGGCAACACAGTCACTGCTTTTGCACTTTCTTCAGAACATTCTCGAATGTTACCAAGGAGAGCCATCCAAACACAGACAGCTGTCAGGTCAACAATCACAAGAGTGGGCATCAAAGAAATGATGGTTTGCTTTTGGGTAAAAGGTGCATAAAGAAGGTGAATGGGCAAATGCCAAAAGAAGAAAGACACTGTGCGGATGTGAACTGGTCTTTCCGGGAATAAAATGAAAGACTGCGTTTTACATGACAGTTGAAGGAGGAACAGCTTGTTTGCTCTTCGTGGGAGTGGTTGGTTGATTTGTATGGATGGTGGTCTGTAGTTTAGGGCCCCCCATACACCACACTGTCCTGGTCTCTCAGCAGGGGCCAGGCTTCTCCATTACAAGCCGGTCGGGTTTTATGACGGCAGCCTAACTGTCATGTTAATGAACGCCTTGCTGGCCTTCACGAGCCCTGTGTCCTTGTGGAAGTGACAAGCAGTGTACAGCCCTTTACCGTTCTCACTGAAAAGGCCATTACATCCTTCTCCTCCAACAGTTGTAGTGCTAATGTTTAACAGCCTAATTAGAAAGGGAAGCGGCTGCTTTTCTTAAAAGACTGTCCACCCATGGGCCACCCACAATGTCAGGCAGCTGGAAATAATTTCTGCCTTACTGTAACCTACTAAGCCCAGCAAACAGGGGTCAACAGGATGTGGACACCCTTGCATTAAATTATAACAATTAAAACCTCAGGCTGGACGAGTCCCTGAGGCCCCAAACTATTTACTACTGAGCTTGTCCATGACAGAAAGAGGTCTAAAACGAGCCTTCCTGACACAACAGAATTTACAGAGGTGTGAAATTAAGTGCAATTTGGCATTACAGTGATCCAGCCAAACCTAAAATGCCTTCTCAATGCGAGAGTGAAGAATGATTCTGCGAGGATATAAGCAATGGAAAAGCTGTTGCATCAAAGACAAACAGCCCTGCAAATAGTCCGCGCTACAGAGGTAGCACTGCAAAGCTGGCAGATTCCCGAGGGTGTTGGATCCAAGAGTGTGAATGAGTTTACTGATGCAAACCTTCATTGACAGGCACTAAACAAAAACGGGGCCACCAGATAGAGGGACAAACTGTTTTCTGTGGTCTTTTTTCCACATTATGCTCTTTTCTTTGTAATGCATAACCTATTTCACTCCATTATTCAATATATTTTAAGAACAAAACAATTTTAAAAATTGGCCTATCAATCAAATATCTTAAGATGTGTGAAAATAGATTAGCTGTATATTCGATAAAAAAATCTAATTTAATTTACAAAATCAGCGCAACAGATAAAAATGGTCACAAATCAACAAAAGGTCCAAATATTTCCCTTATAATTTCTAAAGTTACAAAAGAGGAGATTTCCTCATTATTTAAAAGGCGTTTATTAATATTTGCTACATTGTAAATATTTCAATTGAAAGATGAAGACAAGATTTACATCAGGAGAGATTATGTTGAATACTGAGAATTAATGTTCAGTGTCGTCCAAACTTATTGTGTATATTTGTACCAGTGGTCATGAAGAAAAAGTGTCAATTTATAAAACAGAGGAATTCATGCACCAAATTCAAAGTCCAAAATTGCGAAAACATGTCAATGAAGATTTTCATTTAAAATGACAACATACTACAAAAAGTGACATAATTGAAACCAGTCATAACCTTAACCCTAGAACCTGATTTAGTAACATTATGTAAATGTATTAAAAAAAAATGTCTATAACTCAATATGTCTATAACCCTTGAGCACTTGATGCTGGTTGAGGTTAGACGGTGGTCAGTTCTGAAGCATCTGCCTCCTGGTCTCTAAGATCTCACCGGCAAGGCTGAAGACTGAATCCGCCATTGTGGCTGCCTGATAAAGAGATTAGGGCACTGTGAAAGGAGGCGGGACAGCATCGCCGTGCATCTGAGATGCTTAGCTGAAAGGCCCATTGTAGGCCCAGTACACATCCTGCCTTCCCAGAGTACTTGACAACCAAAACAGCGAACAACAGAATTCCTGTGTCAAACAAAACGCTCCTTGTCTACCCAAAGGTTTATCTGCCTCATTTACAAATGTATGCCTTTGTGACCAAACCGCTTCCCATTAACCCAGCCACTAGAAGCAGAACTAAATAAATTATTCACTCGTTCCATGCTATTTTTGTTGATCTCAGGGTTAAAAAAAATGACACAAATAACGTTTTGAGGGATGGACTGACTGAATGCCACTCTCTTTAAAATGTCAATAGGAAGGAAAAGCGGGATCCGAGAACATGTGCTGGGGACTGTCCCACTACTCTTTTGAGTGCCTTTTGTCTTTTGCCTAAAAATGTCATTAGCATATCAAGTCAAAAGAATGTATAGATTATAGAACACCAGATGTTCCGAACCAGCTGAGTTCATACTCATTTCTATTTCTTTCTTTCTTTCTTTTTCATTTTCTTTCTTTCTTTTATTAAAAAAAATATTATTCATCTTTATTGATTTGGCTGCAATTTCCCTCTGAGGAAATGAGCTCTTCAGATAGTTAAATTTAGCTAAATACATGTAATCAATCATGCATCTTGTCCCATTATAACTCCCTGAAAAACTAAGAGGTATAATAGAGAAAATAATATCATTTACATATCTTTTCAAGTCCTCAGATCCTGGCAGAGAAAGGGCCGCATCACAGCCTGGATCTGGGGCCCTGCGATTGGCTAAAGTAAACAAAATTACTGATTAGAAACCCCTGGGATTATTTTTGCATCATAATTCATTCGAGACAGATTTCCATCCAAAAGTTAATGTGAGACCTTGGAGATCGCGGATACACGACTGTGAATGCCAAGGACTACAGAAGGTTATCAGTGCCGTACTTGTTAAAGTCCCGGTAGTGCAAGCTCAATTTATTCTACTTATTATGTATAAACACAAAAATTGGAAGCCTTTATCCGTATCCCTCGCCTGAAATATTGGCCCACCAGGTTATTCAACAAATTCTTTTATCTTTCACATCATCTGTTCCATAAACCTAGTTTTCTCTCACCGTTTGGGAGTTGCTGTTCCTCGCAGCCTTTTCCCCTGTTCTTTTGGTAACTGAGTTGTAATTGGCCTGCTTGTTATTCACTGTTGACAAAGCCCCAGTGCTGCTAGATTTGGACCTCTTGTTTTCTCTAAGTGAACCAGCCAAACGCTAGCATTGTGGCCAGGTCTTTAGAGAAGGCTGCCCATCAGATGGTCAGTGGAATGGAACATAGCCTGATTCTTCACACACCATTTTGTCAGCTTAGGGATTAAAAGGGATGAATATTTTATCAAGGCCACCAAAATGGCCAGGCCCACACAAAACAGAAGCGCTAAGTACGGGATGCAATAAGTTATCTTTTTCCATCTCTGCCAAAAGAAATGACTGTGTCCTCTGAGAACAGAAAAAGAAATAGCCTATATAAACAAAACAAACAAAAAGATCTGTTGAAGAGAAACATCCTGGGCGGCCATCCATAACCATGCGCATCACACACGTCAAATTCATTTTGTTTTGGTGGATTTTTCATCAAATAAAAAGGAAAAAAAATGGAAGTAGAGGGCAGATGAGTGACAGAAAAAAGGCTGATGAGGTGGTAATACAACATGGCAAAAGCTCAGGTTATGGCTGAGTGGAGGCCAGGGCTCTGAGATGAATCCTGACGAAGGTTGGTGGAAATAGAGGGAGCAAAAGAGTGGGCAGTGATGAAGAGCAATAAGAGATGACTGACTGAGATAGACTGGGAAAGTTCAGACTCTTTTCTCGCAGCCGTCTGACATTTACAGGGCCAGTTTGGAGGAAAGAAGCTGGAGGAAGCTCTTGACCTCCACTTCATTACAAGCCCAAAAGACCCTCCACCACATTAAATATTGAGAACAGGTGAGGCAGCAGCTCAGAGGAAATACAACAGAGTAAAAGGACAGCAAGCAATGAGGGATGCATTGAACTGTGAGAACAGCAATGCACTTTTCCTCCCTCTCTCCGTCTTTCTCTCTCTACAGCAAACTTAAAATCCAATTTCATGCCTCATGTCTTAAAGTGAGCTGATTTTAAGAGATTTCTCTTTCACTATTTTGTTTCTGCATATCAACAATCTGCAGCAATATTCATTACCATTAAGTAGGAAACAATAAGCTTCTTGAACGTTGCTATGAAAACTCGCATGATGGCGTAGCGCTCGCAAACCGCAAGAGACAACTAGCTAAGAGACAAATACCAAGCATTAGCCGCTGTCATCGTGACTGGTATTTTCTGTCTTTTTTCTTTTGTTCTGGTAATTTCTGGGCCGGTGATGCAGCAAATAAATATTTAAAGACAGAATGATGTAGCAATTTATGCACCCCATGCATTCAGAAACAACACTCCTATACGTGTCGAGTGAAATTACAATGATCAGGTTGCGAGTCAAAGGTGTGTTCTTCCCTATTGTTTCACTACATTCGAAGACTTAATTAGACGAAAGAACAATGAGTACATCTCAGGGAAAAGTTTGATTGTGCCAAATCGTACATTGCCAATAGCACAGTGAAAGATAAAAGGAACAGAGTTGGAGTAAGTATTAGCGTATTATGCAAATGCATCACCATATGCCACCAGATAATGAACCCAGAGCACTTAACGCTCTGATTGCGGGCTATGGGTGATCTGTAAATTAAAAGATGTTAGTTCACTTTCAGAAGGAACAGGAGGGGGTATTTGTGATCCATTTGTGCCATTGTGCTCTTTCTGATTGGTCTTCAAGGAACACAGCCCAAGCTCATTGTATTCAGTGTCTTGAATATTAGTGTTATTGTGCACTGTGGCTATGCTGGGCTTAAACAGGGGAAACCCAACAATTAGCTTTATTGCAGATGCAAAGAAGGAGTAATGGAGCGTGTCATTGCAGATCAGTTCATCCTCCCACCCCTTTCTCACTCCTGTGAAAAACCTCAGTAACACTAACCAGATGGCTGGTATCTAGACTCACAAATAAGCTACTTGTTTACTTACAGGAACTCATGGAACGGCAGGAGCTAGTCCTTAGAAAAGCATAATCATGCAACCACATGTTGCCGTCTTTGCAAAATGAAATATTCCTGTGCTTCCTGTATCTGCCCCATCACGTCTGTTTTATCTGTGTTATTACGGCTGGAATTCAAACTGAGAGGGAAAGGGGGGGTGGCACTACTGTCGTAGGATACATTATTGAAGAAAAGGTTACGCATCTCATGTCTAATTGCGCTGTGTGGAAATGGGTTCAGGATAATGCTATCTGCTATTTTGCGGCCAAGCAAGCCTGAGAGAAGAATCGGGCCTATTACTGGCCATATACCTTAGACACATCACTTATGACCACTGCTTTCTTTCTAAAGGTCAGCTGTGTGAGAATACAGGAAGATTTGGTATTTTGGGTTAATTTCAACTAAACTTATTTCAAGAAGTATTTTAATTACTGGGTCTATAGGACAAAACATCATTGCCTCTTTAAACATATTTAAATATTATATAAAGTACTATTAGTACAGCTATGTGACGCAATACCACACATACAGTATAAATAAAAATCAAATCTGTCCACAATTTTTGATATTACTTCCAATAATTTCATCATTTTGTTTAATAAATGCATTATATTTTGCATTAAAAATGAGAAGCATAAACGCATTGCACGTGGATTATTTTAAAATATGTGGTATATTATCCATGTATAGTAATCCATAAAAGAATACAGGATACAAAAGTGAAAGAAGGGTGAGTTACATCATGGTCTTCAAAGGCAAAGGTTAAAAAAAAAGCAGTATGATGATATAGTGCTAGATCAAAGAGTGGTCTTGACATCAGAAAAAGTATTTCCAAACTGCTTTGATAAAATCTACTTGGCCTGTCACACTCTAGGCTATCCAGGGTAAATGAAGAATATTAACACTGAAGTCTAGTAAAACTAGCATGTCATACTGTTGGCAACAATTCTACAATGCATTCCTGTATTTTCATTCATAATCCAATGCATTTGTAGAACAGGCTTCAGATTGACAACATTTTAGTGCGAGATCACATCTCACACCAAATCTCATAAAACAACAAAGAGCAACTGGCACGTTGCCCTCGTTGTTCATATCAGTTGATCCTCATATACCTCTGTATCACTAAGACGGTCCTCTCAGGTATTATTCAATAGGCATCCTTTCCACAATCTCAACATCGAGATCACAAATGATGAGTAACGTTTGTCATTGCACCGCCTTGTAAAACGTTAACAGAATGAAAGGAAGAAAAGAAAATCACCCCCTGCTCTAAAAGTTAGCATATAAAAGGGTGTATGATTTTCTGCTTTGCTAATTGCTCTTCATAAGGGCGAATGGATGTATTCCATGCACCCACGCAGTGATTAGTACAACCACGTTCAGCATGAAGGCTGCTTTGTATAAATGAAGCTATAATTCTCCACTGTGTCAAATACTCTATTAATAATTCTTTGAGGGGAATTTTTAACAACAAACGCATCCAATTTATTCTCCTGTTGCCATATTTCATCCACCATATTTCAGAGTGGTAACTGTAGATGCTCTATGTGAATCTTTGTAAAAACACTTAAAGATGCAGGCCATTGTATAAGCTGGTTATCAGATCAAACAAAGCACTTTAATCAATCACCAGGAAAGAACCACAAGAAAGTGTAGAGTTCTCTTATAGCACCATGCTACCAGTCAGAAAATTGTATTTATGTGTTCCAAGGTCACTAACAGATGGCATGAGATTCCTGCACTGGAGACAGTTGGCATGAACAACTTGGCCCTGTCCAAGTGCCGGTATAATCATCATTATTCTGCGCCTGAGTAGAAACCACCACAATGAGACCATACTGCCGAGGAGGCTGCCAGCAGAATCAGAAGGACTTTCGTTATGCATTAACATGACTAAATTTACCTAGGTGTGGAGATTAATTTACCTTTTTTTCAGCAAAGCCAAATGATGTGTAAAAGCGGTATTCGGCTGACCGTAACTTTGCTTTTGCCTTTCAAAAGACTTGCTTTAATGAAATGCGCCCTCAAAGAATATGGACTGATCAGAAGAGCTCTGAAAATCTGTTCTAGCTGAAGTATTTATTTTTTTAATTGAAAATTAAACTCAGCACAGAGATCTCTCTGCCTTGTTTGGATGTGGCTGGTGAGAAAAAAAAAAAGTCTCTTTGAGAAGCTTCACCAGTCACCATAACAAATGCCTTTATTTGTTGAAAATGACTGAGTCTCTTCCTCTATCGACCCGCAGTGATGTGGGACTGGAGCGGCTCAGCACCCAACACAATGCAAGGGCAAGATACCGGGGCTTCATTTTTTCTCCCTGCACACAACTCCAAGGTGGTAATATGACACCAAAGGTAACAGAAGCCACTGACTAGAAAGATGTTAATCCTGACAAAGTGCCACAGCATTAGCCAGAGCCTCTGGTAGATTGAATTCTGCATCCCTGGGGAGCATGAGCAACACAGACGGTGGCGCTCAATCTTTTTGAGCGGCCCTCTGAGACAAAACTGTGGTAAGCAAACTGGGCCAGGACTAAAAAGAACAACAGCACCCTCTGTTGAATGCTTGTGAATGTACATGGTGTTCTTCAAATAGAATAATAATAATAATTATTATTATTATTAATATTAATTTTATTATTGCTAACTCATTTGACTCTATGTTGCCCCATTTTAATAATGCAATAATATCAATAATTGTAATGATATATATATATATATATATATATATATATATACACACACACACACACAATCTACAAAAACAATACATATTTTGGCCTATATTTGACATATAACTGCCACAAAGAAACAGACATATTTTATCTATTTGAAAGCTATTTAGTTTGAAAACTAAATAGCACAATTCTAAAAGCATTTTAATGGTAAAATAGGCTTGCATAGGTTACAATGTAACTATGACCAAAATATGACTTAAAAAAAAGATAAAATGAAAGAAAGAAAGCAATGTATAAGCCTAAGTTGTAAATGCAAAATCCACGTTTTACGGCCTTTCATTCACAGTCAGATCCAAACACACAGTAATTCGCTTCACTAAATCACTCAGTCTTGACTAGTTCTACGCGTCCTACCGAGGAAATGCAGAGCTGATATTGTTCATAAAAGATTTGTGTAATGATTCATGGTGTGATTCTCGCAATGGGGGGTATATGACTGTTTTTATGCCCGGGGTTGTGCTCTCTCACCACCCGCACGACTCCTTCATTCCCCACCGTGAATGCTGAGGCGTTTGTGGATTCACTCCAGCGACAGGCGGCTCGCATTCCCTTCTACAAACCAGAAACTCGTGATGGGGGAAACCCCATTGCTTTTCTCAAAATAATAATAAAAATCGATTTAACTTTTCGTTGAATTAATTAATAAATAAACAATTCCTGTGACACCATTCCTGTATTTTGCAGCAGATGGAATCATTACTATGAATATTAGGCTACAGGCTATTAAAGCGGCATGGAAAGTTGTGCCCAACACTCTCGATGATCGACAGTCCTATAATAATGCCAAAGTAAAAAAAAATCTGATAATCTGATAATAACGTTGCTTAACAATCGCAATAAAACCACACATACTGCAAATATAGCTATTATAGCCGCTTGTATTAACTTGACTACGTGATTTTTATTTATTTTATTATTATTATTTATTTATTTGCTCAGGCAACGCAGTGCATCTCCGCCACGTCGTGCTCACGATCTGAAGATCAGCTCAAAACTAAAAGTTGAGCTACTCGCAAGAGCTGCATGGTCCACGAAAGCAAATCGCTCATCTGAATGTCATCTGAGGCGCTCACATTTAGTACAGACTAAGTGTGCATGGTTTACAATAGGTGTGCAGTCACTGCAAGAGAGCTGACTGCTGAGGTATGGAGAAAACCTTTGGTGAGAACGGCTGACCTGTCCATTCTTTTTTTTTTTTTTTTTTTTTTTTTTTTTGCAGTACAGCGTTGATATGATGCGCATTTTCAGTCGTAAACAACAGCATCTCTTCCTACCTTTGAACACTTTCAAAGACGACACCGGTTGTCCAGTGATGGTCCCAACAGCGGCTAAACGCTGCCACTTCTTCTCTCTGACCAACAATCAACATCCAACAAGAGCAGTCTGTGTATTAGCACTCCAGACGCACGGTCCTCCTCGCCAAAGTCCTCTCCCAGAATTGAAGCAAAACATAAAACCCCGCTTGATTTTTTTTCTTCCCTCTTGCAGTAAGTACCGAAGGCAACTGTTAAATTAAGACTGGTGAAATAAAACTGAGGTATGTCCACGATCAGTCAGGTGCAGCTGCTCTGCGCGCACGTTCGCTCTGCTCCTCCAACAGTCGGAATGATGATGATGATGACCGGTGCGATGTAACGCAAGCAGGATGTGTGTGTCTTACCGCCGGTGACTGTGTCGAGTCGACCCTCCTTCTCTCCCTGCGTTTCCAGATGGAAGCAGTTTCTCATCTGTCCTGTCGTGCGGTCCCATCTGAAGCGAGCGGCCAACGCAACTGTTAAACCGGCCTCTAAAATCCTCCTCCAATCAAAGCAGGCGGATGAAAGCTGAGCCCCCACTGGGGAATGAAAAACACGCTCGCCTCAATAAAATAAAAGAGTATAAAAAGTGTCACAATTCTCTTTGAAAAATCAAGCTAATAAAACGAATAAAGACCGTGTGCAAATCCACAATAATCTCGCACTTTTGCTGTTGTTATTTTGCTTGATTTGATAGGGGAAACTGGGGACTGTAACACATTTAGTTTATTTGTTTGTAACGCAGTTTATTTATGTATATTTGGTATATTTCCATATCTGTCCGCTACACATTACTCCTAAATATTTATTTGATTTATTGTGTTAATCAATTTTACTTTTTAGTTACAATTTTTAATTCAGGATTTAAATAAATAAATACATACATTTATATTTATGCTTTCATCAAGTAGGTGAAATGCTTTGGATGTTAACAATTTATAATTAAATAAATAGTTTTGAGCTGATTGGTCAATACAATGTTATAGTTGTCGTATGATGCAAAATATTGTAACAGCTCTGACAGAAACATGTTAACCATATATTTGCACAGTGCCATATATTTGAACAATTTATCAATAATAATAATAATAATAATAAAAGTGCAATAAAAAATTTACATAAGCTATAAGGTACTCAATACTCAAGAATGCTCAAAAAAATATGTATTATTTTGAATGTACAGGTGAGATACAACTGTATTACAAGAATCCCCAGGTTCCCCTGTTTAAAGATGACTTTCAGAGTAAAACATTTTTTTAAGGTTAAATACAGAGTTGCACACATAAAATCACAGCAGAAAACAGCACACCACTCACAAAAACTCATTTTGCAAATAGGTCATTATGTTGTAAGACCATTATTCTGGTCATCATGTCAGAGCTTAATTGTAGGTTAGGTCTATAATTATGGTATCCATTACTGCCCTGCTAATTGGAATGTCTACTCTTAGCATTGTGCATTGTTGATTGAAATTGGTATTCTACTGAAACTGCAGTTTGACCCACTTCTTTATTTTTCATTTGTGGCTTAAGGTTGAGGCAGGGAAGTGAATGTGGATCATGCTGAAAAATAAAACCGATGTAATATTGCTGTTCAGGATCCCATTTGGAGTCTATCAAGAGAAATGCAAAACACTCCATTTAGATGGAGAGTTTAATGAGATGAAAATAATTTTGTTCTCTCTCTTCAGTATCGTTTTTGCAACACGGTTATGATATAAAGGAAGACAATGCGGATTGAAAAAAAAAACGTTTTCCTCAGGCATATTTATGACTTCAGGTTGCACAGTTTAAGATTGAGGAAGTGTTGTGGTGTTCATTAAGAGCAGCTCCTGGTCATATTCAGCATGTGCTCTATTCCTGTCGTTACGGCAAGAAATCTCAAACATGATCCTCTCTCCATCAGCCATTTGGCTGGGGATATAGTGAACAATCAATTCAGTCAGATTATTAGCCCATCTAATAATTGAATTGAGCTGTCGCTCGGGTAATGGATTCACTGCTCACACAGTCGCTTCAGCCAAGGCTGGTTTAAAGAAGTGTGTGAGAGAGAGAGAAATGGCAGAGGAGGGCGGGGGTGTGGATGGAACAGAAAAAAAAAAAAAAAAGCAAAAAAGAAGCAGAGCGACAACGTTGGCAGTGATACCTCAGGATGGCAGAGCAATCAGATCCATGTCAGTTTTTAATCAGGTTCCTTGGAGGCACAAATTAGCCGTCACATAAGGAAAACGTCTTGCTTTGCCTTTCCGTTTCACAATTGTATGTATCAACTTACAATTTTACAGAGCCTGTCGAGGTTTCTCTGGAGGATTTCGTGGCATGATTTCTACAGTTTGTCTTATTAACTTTCCACAAGAGATTATATGACAGTGGCAGCATTGTTTTGAAGTAACACATTAAAAGACCTGCTAGACTAAAGCCACCATTTAATATGTCTAAAAAGCCAAAGATGAACATGTCTTTTACTGTTTTATCATTTATTCGCACAAACAAACGGTTGCCAATATCAATTGCACGGGCTTGCTGGGGCACAGTTGGGTAAATAAAATCAGACACCTATGCCAGTGCACATCCCATGCAGCAGCTGAATCAAACACGGCTTGGATTCCAACACACTTCAGGACTATTATTACGCCATCTCTATTGTTTTGATCATGTATTCACTGCAGAAACCGAGGAAGCAACCAGACACATGCACTCTTTGATATAATATCCATTTTGTCTAACCCTATTTTAATCCATTACGAGACACTGATATCTGTTGGTGGATCAGAGACCTGGCGGGGGTCTCGGCACAGAGCGCGGAGAGGAGCTGATTACTCAGTCTATTGCAGTGGGAGTTCAAATGAAAGAAAAACAGAACAACCTCAGTCACAGTAATGGAGTGGTACATCTGACACCTTATCAGTCGGAGGTGCTCATCAGAGAGAGCTTGCTTTATTTTCTTTAAGAGATTTTCCACAGATATGGTTGCAAGTGGGGTGCCGCCTTTCTACTCGAGGTGATTCTGGAAACATGGGGTCCTTGCTCTTTATCAGGTCATGTCACATCAGACGAGGCACGGGAAGACTGTGCATGCCATGAACAAGCAAACAAACAGTGGTGTTTTTCTCGCTCTTTCTCTTAATCTTGTTTGGTAAAGTCTGTTTTTCACTTCTTTCTACTCACTCTTTTCTCACTTGTGGTCCGCGATTCGAGCGTGCGATTTTGTTCCAGAAAATCAGAAAAGACCCCGTAAGAAGAGTTACACAAAAATATGCCAGGAGCTTCATCTTCGTAATGAACCTTGTCATTCTAAATGGAAAATATACAAGCAGGAGGAAGCCCTATGAATAATTTAATGAGGAAATCATGAGGAAGGCCTTTCACATTACTGCAAATGATTACTTTTTTTTCTGCTGATACAAGTCTTTATGATGAAACTGGCTAATTGCTGGTGCAGCTTCACTCTCAGGCATATATGCTAATAAGGAAAGATTTCAGTGGTGTCATTTAAGCAACAGAGAATTCTTTGAAAGAACACAAAGAACTTCTATAGAAACCTTTGTCTCCTAAATGACAGTGTGCACCGACACTTGCTTCCTAAATAGACAATTAAAGCTTGAGAGTTTCTTTTATACAGGCTGCGCACTAAAATCATTAAAAGTGTATGTAACATCCTTCAGAAAGAAACAATTCACAGCATAAACTGTTAGTCTTACTTTGAGGGGGGAAATAGATTAAAGGGATAATTCAGCCAACATCTACTTACCCTCATATCATTTTTAAACCTCTAAAGAAATCTGTACATTGAAAGTTAACAGGGTCTTATCTTTGGACCCCATTGATTTTAATTGTATCAGCAAAAACAGTTGAAACAGCCTTTGAAATAGCTTCATTTGCGTTCCAGTCATACAACGGCAAGTAAATGATGACAGAATTTCATTCATGAGTGGATTCCTTTAATCTATTTTCACTTTGCCACTCAAGCTAAGTATTAGTCTTTTTTGATTTGCCGCTTAGAGTCCTTAAATTTAAATAGGTAAAAGTGAGGTCTGCCTTAGACAGTTGGCAATGAGTGCAGGACATTGGCAGGTATAGCGGATATAATTGAATGGGGCTGTGCAGCAGCAGCTAATGGAAAGGAAACAGGCTGCTAGACTCAAATGGGAATCTATGCCACCATACGGAGGGCTCCTGCTGCTATGGTGATATCCAGTAAATAGGATTGAGCCCAATGGGGTTCATCCACTGGATGCCATGGAGTCTCCCCAGCCCCACGGCCATGTGTCACCCACTAATCTGATCACAAGAAGCATGATACCCCGAGACCACTTCTGAGGGCATACAAGGAGAATGATAACATGCTCCAACAAATGGACTGAGTAGGCAATACAAATATGGTGTTGGCACAGCATCTTTAGCACCCATTTTAATAGTTTGCTTACAATTTTTTTTCAAGTTACTGATATGGTATCTTTCTTTCTTTCTTTTACATTTTCCAGATCTAGATCTTTCTTTCATTTACATTTCCAGTTCTTTAGGGGTTATAAATAAATATAGTAGCAGACCAACCTCTCTCACACATGCTCTAAATGATTGCCCACAGATATTATTATGTTACTTTTGTCCAGTAATTTGGTTGTTATATTATCTTAGTCTTGTGAGCATAACCCTGAAATGACATAAGGAATGAACTAGTTCCTGTAAGCTCTAGGTGATGTTGATTATACTTTGATGAAAACTAGGTCTTGGCCCCAGGCAAGCATTTAGTAAAAATGAGTTTATCCGACACTGTCCATCATAAATTTAGGGCTCTCTTTTCAATTCCACCAACTGTAGTATAGCGCTTCTTAACTTATCAATTGGTTTTCAATCTTGTAACAAGTACATTGCTGGAGAAGACTTTAGTTTTGATCCTAGCTTGTCTGAACATCCTAAGACCAACAAAACTGAGCTACTTTTCTCCCTGTCTAATGTTGTGTTTCTTAGCTTTCCTCTGTGTAAAAAGAATGGAAAGTGCAATGTATGGAATATATGAAATGGAATTCTCCCTTTTTTTGCACATAAAGATATGTATATAAAGGTGGATAAAGTAAAACCTAAAAGAGACACACACATAATTGGTTGAGTCGCATTGATCCATTGCACACCTGCCAAATATTTCCCTCTTCCTTTTCACTCTCTCTATCTCCCCTCATGTATATTTACAGATATCATTTTGTTTCTCTAATTTATTTCTGCTTTCGCTGTGCTTGGGTATTAAAGTCGTCATAATTAGCCACACTGGGGTTCAAAGGCCTTTCAGATAACAGCAAAATGCACAGCTATATAGGCTTTTTTATGATATCTATGCACTAGCAATCAGCATACCTACTGTAAACATATTAATTTAAACTGTTTTGCTTTGTTTAAAGTCTGAGCTGGGTGAGTTAACAGCTGTCACTGTCTTAAACAGGGTGGATGAGATTTGCACTTCCTTTCAAACACCATCCCAGAGTCACCTCAGACAGTGTCTGGGCAATTCCTGTCACTCATATGCCTTGTTTTTTCACGAAAGTTTCCCCTTGCCCAGTAGGGGACACTCAATCGAGCCATGCTGTCACAACCTGTTGCCCCTTCAGTCCAACTCATCCATCAATCTGATCAGAGACACGACCCACTGCTGAGCCACAGACGCAAGATCTCCTCCGAAATTCATTTGTCAGTTAGCGCTGCTACAATTGTATTACCTGTAACACTGTGCCAGCTATTTCTTTCCCTTAAAGCTAAGCTTAATGACTGCAAGCAGGTAAATATCTATTACCTGAGACTAAAATAATTTTCAGCCAACATGTTAAGGATTATTAACATTTAATTCTGATTTCAACACAAATAGCTTCTGAATGAGTGGGTTTTTGTTCTTCCATCCCATAACAACCAGAGGGATGCAACAGGCCAAGGTTTCAGCATTCAGAAATCCCTGTTTCAGACTGGATCGAGCCATCCAGGGCCAGCTGGCGTACTCTGACACTCATTTGCAATGCCAAGAAGTAGCATGGGGTATTTCCTTAGTGACAAGGCTGGACCACCGTGGCTAATCACTAGACAGCTTGGATAAAAATTGGAGCGTTATTTGCAGGGAAGGAAGAACCAGACACCCCAGATTGGAGAGCTACATGTCATCCTCACTTGTGCATCCTTTCAATTTTATTTAAAACATAAATTTGTACAGCAAATATTCAGAAAGATGAGGTTTATGTGTAACATATGTGACATGGACGCACAATTTCCTTAAGGGGGAAGCTCACCCAAAAATTAATATTCTGTCATTATTTACTCACCCTCATGCACCAGTATGACTTCCTTTTCTCCAAGGAATACAAGAGTAGACATTTTGAGGTGCAAAAAACATTGGGCCCCATTAACTTTTTTTATGCATATGTGCACAGATTAAATTTTAGGATGGATATACATTCACATATACATAGGTTCATGACATTTTTTTCTTAAAAATTATGGGTCAGATGTATAACTTATGATTTAATTAAATGTGATACTTGTACATAATATATTTGCTTATGTGCCAACAATGGAAAAAAGAAGAAAAAACATATACTAATAATAGCTTTGGATGAAAAGAGGGTTTTTTTTTTTTTTTTTTTTTTGAAGTATCCCATTATGTGTAAATTCAAAGTATCAACTTTTTTAGCATGTCCTCTCTTAACCTCTCTTGTCCCACAGACACACGGCATTTGCATGGCTTTTATGCTCTGACTTGTCAAAACAGAGCATGCAAAGAGGAGGGACAAAGGGAAAGCCTCTGGCTGATCCTGGTCACTTTAATTCAGATTCATTCAGGTGGCTCTCTTCTTTCATCTCTTTATTTCTCAGAGAGCACAGGGCTGCTATGCAAACTATACTGGCGTTAATCTGCTGTTCATAATGCCTCTCATCCTACTGTTATTTCAACAGGCAGATGATGGAGAGGTGAAAACTCATTTGAGACTCTGTTAGCTGATTGCTGACTGCTGTGCCCTGTCTCATGCCCTGTCTCATTTTCAGTGTATGTATTTGTCTCTTTGTCTCTGCACATAGGCACATGCTACAAGCAAATTGCTGTGCTAAGAGGGTGATTTGTACTCTTTTATGACTGAATTATTTTTCATTCTTTTCTTGTCTAATCAATTTAAATTTAATCTAAACTAGAAAGCTCATAGATTAAAAAAAAATACACTGTATGTAAATGACATCTCTACATGAAATAGACAAAAACAGTTTTTTTAAGCTTTCCAGCTTTGTTCTTTTTTCTCTGAGTGTTTTATGCCCCCTCAGCATATTGCAACATTTGTCAACACCTGCGTCATGTTCTCAGTTTCCACAGCAGAGTGAAACTACCCAATAAACACACAGTGAGTGTCTGAGAGGAAAGCTTATAAGGGTGAACCTGAACCAGATGGTGAAACAAATGCCTCACAGCAGCACAGCAAGATGGCTCAAATCATATTTGAAATTCACCATAGTGATCTGGATTCGTAACAGTGGATCAAAGTAAAAGACTATGTAATTGTGGCAAGTAAGTGCATGTGTGTGGACACTACCGTATGCGCGTGTTTAAGTCTGTGAAATGCAATGCCTTGCAGGAATCTTTATGTCTTTGTGATGAACATACATAACTGTTTGTTTGTGACAACATCTCACAACAGATTATTCTTGACAATTATAATGTAATATCCAATCAGACATTATTACAGCATCATTATTGCTTGATGTCTACCACACAAAAGTCTGTGGAAGTAATGTTTTAAGTAAAGCCACTTGCAACACTGTTGGTTAAAGAACATTTGTGTGAGTCACATATGGAAGAATGAAACTGATCCATTTAAGTACCCATGTTAGCTTCTTTTAGTTTTGTCAATGGCAACATTCAATGCTCAGAGGTTAAAGGTCTGGGGCAAGACCGGCCACAGATGTCCACGCTTGTCTTGAAAGGTGGAATTAGTCTATTGAATATTTTTATAAGAGACCTTAACCTGGTCAACTCCCACAAGGAAAGAGGTAGAGGGAACATTGTAGCAAATAACAGACTAAATCTAAAAATCTGCACTTTTCAATGCCATTAAAAAGTATGTTACTGGCATTGATCTTGACTGAAATGGCCACATGTGTGACACAAATGCTTTGGCCAACCCGACTAAATTTTTGCCCGCGTTCTCCGAGGGAACCAAAACAAAATAATTGGATCATTTAATTACTTTCAGGGACACTCAAATGAGTTCAATCTATCAAGGTCTCAAGACCTTGTTTGTGGCCTCTGTGTTTAATTCGGTCTTGATAAAATACCAGGTGACTTGGAATACACATGGCTAAGATAAATTAACAATTGATCTTCACCCTCATGAGCACAAACAACCATTTTGGGTCATCACTGAATATTTGCAACTTGCAAAGCAATCATTTCATTGAAGCTTGTCTGGTGATATTTGGAAAAAAACTCTCTAACTTAAAAAACAAAACAAAAACAAAAACACATTCTATGCAATTTTTCTAATAATAAAAAAATAAAGAAATAAATAAAGGCAATGATGAATTTTTCTAATAACACCTCGTGGCCATTAAAGCATACATGCATTTTGTAAATCAAATAAACTGTGTAATTTACCTTCAGCATGAAAAGTAGGTGGCTTACACTAGAATAAAATGAAAGCATTTGTCTACATTTACAAATTAGGGAAAATTATTACATCGGTCTGTATTTACTTATATGCAAACACTGCAGCCCAAAACAAATATGAGTCAGACCATCTATCTCAAACACAAACACCTTCTGGCAACATTTCCAAACATTATTAATTACAAATTAAATAATAATAATGATACTATATACCCAAATATATCATTACATTTCATGCACTCATACCAATTATGGAGAAGTTGTGACATTTGTAGCATATCGTCCTTATTATGGCATATCAAAATTAATTTTATGCATATTATGCATTACATATCTCCTTGTTTGTTTCTGCACATTGCGATAATGAATAATGGATTGCAACATTTAATTTTGCTTAAAATGTACACAATATAAAACGTGGTGCTACTTGATTAGAAGATCACTGTGGTCGTCCTGGGAGGCGGGACTATGGATTAAAGGATGCAGGAGATAAGAGTAAGAACAAAAACACTGGATTTAACTCTCAGACACTCAGTGTTCACAAACCAGGAAAAGTGTACAGTTTTTTATTAACACACGTTATTTTTAATGCTTTATGTAGTTGCCCTGTAAATGTGCATGTTTGTAAATGTTTTTTTTTTTTTACAGTATATTTATAAGATAATTAGATACTATATTAAATGTACTTATATTTGTTCACATTACTTTCCATTATATTCCATTTACTGACCATTAGAGTTATTACAGAAAAATATATGGCTAAAAAAATAGAATAAATTAGTTAAGTAAATAAGAGTTCAATTTCGCACATGTGAACCATTCAGATTGAAGAGTGTGAACATCAGATGAGTACATATATAGGAATTTCCACATGTGCTGATATTATTCTAGAAAAGTACATTAGAAACATCTGACTGTTTGTAGTCCAAATGTGCTGATGTAATTTCCTGTCAACACACAAGACTATGAATGAATCATAGCCTTGTTCTGTTGAAAGTCTGCAGACAGCATCTATACACAATGATGATTCCAGCCATCTGGGTCAGAGAAAGAGCATGTCTGATTGGATTGAATAGGAAAACTGGACATTGCCTAGAGGTCTTCCCGAAAGAAGCTCATCTGATTGTGAGTATGACATTCTTGGAGACGCTTCAGTGAGGACACTCATTCACGAAGCCCCATTATCTATATTCCTGGTCTTAATCAAAGTCTAATTATCTTTAATTTTTCTCTTTTCATGAATGCCTTGTTAAATGGACAGATTTTCTATAATAATCTCAACTGTCTTCTCAACAGTGTTTTATCTCTGCCTTGAGATTGACATCATATGGATCTTGTTAGCTAGGCCCGGACAGAAGGCTACTTACTATTTGAGGAAATTGAATTGGAGGATGGGTCACTGCAGATACCATTGAAAAATTAAATTGAGTCGTGAGTGGTATTAAAAAGGAATATTTTTATCATGACAAAAGCACTATGTCATTATTTAGTATTATATCCTCCTGTTGGTTTTGCTACCTGTCATGGTCAATAGATCCTTTTTTTCTGCTGTTAATATGGACAGATTAAACTTTGTCCTAGAGAAAATGATATTGTCAATGTGGATTCTCCATCAAATGTCCCATTTAGCTCTCTATTAGGTTTAATATGTGTCTGGGAAAGCAGCCCTTCTAGTATCAATGCGAAGTAAACACACCTTGTCTGTTTTCCTGTTCTGTGTCCAGGCTTTGTGTAGCAAGTTTAATATCCTGTTCATATTTATCAATGTCATAATGCAATTATTCACAATGAAACACAGTCAAAGCCGGCTGTCTTGCAAGGAAGATGATATTCCCGTAAACATGGGCTGGGGCTGCTGTTTCTGAAAGGAAGTGCGGGTTAAGAAGTGGCCACGTCTCATCTGTACTCAAGAACAGACAGGAGAGCCCTGTTTTAGACAGCCAAGACACTAGTCTTACAGATTTGTATCAAGCGGCGAGCTAACGTGTCACATCCAAAGGACGTTTACAAGACAGCCCATATAAATTTTACATAAAGTGTGCCCTTCTCTTTAGCAGCAGAGGCAACAGCGTTGATGAAACGTTTTCCTTCACCACCCTCTCTAATTCTTATTTAGCAGAAAAGAGAAGCCAAATACTGCTTGTGGCTGGCAGCACTTTGAATCGGCTGGACGGCTGGTAACAAATTAGGGGATGTCAGTGTGGGAAATAGGACGGCCAGGATGATTAGTGTTGTTTTACAATCTGGTAAGGTTTGACCTTTCTGGTCTGCCATCATTCTAGACCCAAGTGAACTTGAGTGAGGGGCCCAGATGCAAAATGGGGGTTGTTAAATATCCGTCAGTCTGTGCCTCAAATGTCGATTCATTTGATGCTCTTTGGTTTTCTTTTCTCCCCGAGATGAAATTAAACTCATCCTCATTTGCTCCCAACATGAGCCATCCAGAGAAATGACACTGTCGATACCCCCAAGAAACAGCAGTCTGCTACCTATGGAATGAAAACAGATGAAGTGTCAACAGATGGAACTTAGCACTAAAGACATGATGGACTTTATGTCTCCGTCACTCTGGCTCAAAAGATACAATTTAATGAAGAACATTTGAAAAAGGAAGATGAATGATCGTGATGCTTTAGGAATCATTTCAACTACTGTTGACCACAAGTGGACCTTTTTGGTTTTTAATACAGTTGTCACGGCTGAGGGGTAAAATAAGGATATTTAAAGCAGCCAGATAACTATATTAGCTGTAATGGCTCAACTCAACACCCAAAAAATGGGATACCTACAGGCAGCAGGGCTGTGGACTGTGGGCTTCCTGCCAGTGTGATGCGATATAGTCAGAGTGTTCTCTCACTCACTGCCAGCTGCAAGAGCAGAGGCAACAAAGATCCCCCTGTGACCCACACAGCAGCAGATTCAGAAAAAGATGGCCGCCGCAGGCCCTAACCCCTGCCAGCGTTAATTGCCTTAAATTATTCAATTGCATCTAAAGCCAAAGAGGGTGCAGCACGCTGGGCGTGCAGCTGCAGGGGAGAGCTTACACGATCCCGGCCCCTCGCTCACACTTGCTGGCTGCTTTCTGCTCTCCACGGCACTGAGATAAGAACAGAGGAGAAAAACTGAACAACCCATCCTTCACCTTCAGCCGGGCTGGGAGAGTTTAGGCAATGGAGAGCCAAAGTAAAAACAAAAGTAAAAACTATTTCTAACTTAAAAAACAGACATGTGTTTGTTTGTATAGTCAGCTATTTGTACATTCAAATATAAATGTTTTTGTTCATTCAAATGTGCATTTGTTCAAATAGTTGTTTCTTTGTTTATATGTGCCTGTCAAGTCTCTATTTTGTTAAATTTGCATATGTCTACTTGTTTGTTCATTCAAATATGTGTTTGTTCAAATATGCATTAGTTCCTTCATTCCCATGCATTTGTTCAAATATGCATTTCATTCATATGTGTATTTGTTTGTTTAAATCTCCACTTCATTCATTCATATGTGTTTGTTTAAATGTGCATTCTTTCAAATATGCACTATTTTGTTCACTCAACACATAGCAAATGTTTCCTGGCCCAGCTCCGGCCCAAACAAAAACTTTTCCCTCGGCCCAAGTACCGCAAAGAATGATGGCCCTGAACTGGCCCATAACTTGATTAAAGACAAGGCCGAATCTCAGTCAGTTAATCAACCTTAAATGGCCCTGAACTGGGCCGAAAGAGGTACTGATTCTCAGCCATAAGTTAACCATATCAACACCACCCTTTAATCAGAAACCCCAAAACTGAGCCATAACCCAGCCTAATCTTACCCAAACAACATGAAGAAATTGTGAACAAATACAAGAAAATTCGATTCTTAAAATGTCTTTATTTAACAATAATGCACAAGACCCTCACAAGCACTCTCTCCTTCCTCCATCTCTTCCAAGAGCAAACTGAAACCATCTTTGTATATTTGCTTCTATCTCCTGATCAGTGGCAGGTTGTGTCAGACGACTTTTTCTCATAGCAGCTAAAACACAAAATACTAAATTAGTAATGCAAAATTACTAAATACATATACAAACATTCATCCGCCTACTGTAAATTAATATGGGTAATAAATTAATATAAAGTAGCTTCAGTTACAGTTAGTGGCGCTATTAAATGCTTGTATTACCTGGCATGTCAGAGTGTTTTGACAAACAAGACCATTTTAGCGAACAAAAACTGTGGTGTAAGTAATGCACTGCTGAAGTACTGATAATGTAACACATTCAAAGCATAACATCGTGCATCAAAAACTGCATTTAATTTCAAATGTGATCTCTGTGTTAAACAGTTGCTTATTTATTTATTTATCTGGCAGTAGGTTTGATTCAAGGCCTAAGTCTTCTTCACTGATATTTTAGACCCTGAACTGTCTTATTTATCTTCATTTGGTCCATCATTATCTCTTTTTAAGAATGTTAGCAGGAGAGCTGAAACAAAAGGAAGAAACTAAAATAAAATACCAAAATCCATATGTTACACAAGATGTAAAAATAGTACACAAATTTGTGTTTCCCAATTAACAAATACTTACAAGTATCAAGAAAAGCTTGAGGTCTTAATCGTCCATGTGGCTGGTGGTACACAGTCCCTCTCTGATGCAGATCAGGGGAAGTGAAGCTTCTCTACAGTGGGTCAGATGGAGATTGAGTCCTCTGAAATGGGTCAGGGGGAGTATGACCTCTCTTAAACAAGTCAGGAGAAATACAGCTTCTCTGAAGTGGGTCAGGGAAAGTCTGGCCTTTCTGAAATGGCTCAACAGTTGCACCGTTTCTTTGTTGTGAATCAGGGGAAAGTGTGGCATCTCTGAAGCAGGTCGGGTGGAGTGCAATCTTTGTCAAACAAGTTGGGAGAAGTACAGCTTGTGTGGCTTCTCTGAAGTGGGTCAGGGTTAATGCGGCTTCTCTGAAGTGGATAAGCAGTTGCATGGTTTCTTTGAGACAGGTCAGAATGTGTGTGGGTCCTCTCAGGTACGTAAGAAGTAAAAAGACTTTGGGTATTAGGAAGGAGATTTATTAAACTATATGGGGGTTTGCAGATAGATATAATAGAGCATTTTAGGCATTTCACAAGATACTGCTTACAGTTTTGTTGGCTTTGATTTGGCCAACACAGACTTCTGCATCCTTTGGAAGTCAGAAGAAACTGAGTGAAAGATCGTTGGAGCTCTGGGCAGATCTTCAGGTCTGTTCAGAGAAAGAGAGAGAAGCTAAATGCAATATATTAGAAAGTAAACAAAAAAAAAAAAAGAAAGAAAAAAAAATCTATGGAATATCTTTTCTTCTCCTGGAAAAAGAATGTTGTTCAGCCTAAAGAATCACTTTGTTGCAATACACTGATTGAATATAATCATAGATTATAAAGACAACTTACATTCTTCATTTTTAAATATTTTATATATTTAATTCTTTTATCCATAATTATTACATTCCCTTTAATTTCATAGGATAATACTAGCAAATTGTATGGTTGCTCTCCTGGTTCAGTTTTGATGTAAGTGGCCAATTGTTCATGGCATTCCTAGATGTGACCTCTAAACATTACCCAGGTTGAGAACTATTGAAATTCACATGATCCATATCAGTATTTCAGTGCAGTTACTGTAATAGTGCAACATAATTATTTTTCACTCAATCACTTTCTGCTTTACGATTCAATCACTGTTGCTGATTTCTCCGTGATTGTTCCTATCATTTTAACAGCATTAGATTGTTCCGCACACCGGATAGGAAGCACCGTGCCTCGGACATCCCGCAGGCTGATCTATCACGCACGGGTCGCATGAGATTGTACTCGTGTTCTCAAGTTAAGCGAATCAGCTACCGTATAAGCAAAAGTTCACTTCCATAAAGAACAAAGTGGCATGCTTATATTACCTCCCATCCACAATCGGCCCAAAATGTAGTTTGCCATCATGAATGCAGTGCCATCATTGCCACACATGGCCCACATTCGGCTGACATTATGCATGCCAGTGCCAGCAACACACCAGCAGTGCCATTATGAGGCCAAATTTGGGCCAAGTCTGTTTTTTTTTTTTTTTCACTGACTCACTCACTGATTGATTGATCAACTGATTTATTCATTCATATCTGTGTCTGTTCAAATACTGTATGCATTTGTCTAATGTGTGTTTGCTTGTTTGTTGTGCATTTACTGTCTAACTATTTTAAATATGCATTATTTTGTCAAATGTCAAATGTTTGTTTATTATAAAGGTGAGTTTGTTCGAACATGTGCTTTTGTGCATTTAAACTTAGATTAGCTCGCTAATTTCTTCAAGTGTGCATTATTTCAAGTCTTCATGTTTAAAAGGGTGTCCATTCATTAAATTGTGCATTCGTTAATTTAAATCGTCCTTACTTCCTTCGATATTAAATCTAAAGTACAGTATATACTTCAATATCTCAGTTTTCACCCCATGACCTTCCACTGCCATGGCAACAGTGCTTTCCACAGTGCCTCCCTTTCTGATCCTAATGTAATAAACACTTTTAAGATGGCAGATTTATTTTTTTTAACACATAGTCTAAGCAAAAAGCAAAATTTTCAATTAATTTTGTGATTTCAATGTCATTACAAATAACATGGATTTCTGAGAAAGAGGCATGAACTTTTGTGCATACTTATGCATGTATGAGAGCATTCATATTTGATAGATATTTCTTCCATGCAGGCTATATGAATGCAGCCAGAGTAAAAGGGAAACATTTCATCACATCGCATTATCTGCGTGAGAAGGGAATACATGATAAATTTAAGAGGATGGGACTGTGTTAGTAATTTTGTTGCATGACTTCCTCTGTTCTCTAAACGTTAGACAGAATGCTCTGATAGCATTAGAGAAGCTTGTACAGTAAGTGCGTAACAAGGCTCAGAGCAACAGTCGGCCTTAATGGGGCGTTTGTGCAAACATGCCACTAATAAGGCAAATGAAAAATAATTATAACTCCTTTTCGAAGAAACAATTTCCTTAAAAATATCCAGCAGTTGGAGTGCCTATGTAGAATCCTCACTGAAGGTCACTTTGGTCCACATGACCTCACCTCTGTGACACTGCTCAGTACTGTCAGGTGTCTCAGAGCAGCCTGAGGCCTGTGGTAGGAGGATGTGGTGATGGACAATGGATTTCACAGCTCCACCCAGAACATTTTCTCAGTTTTTGCAGGCAACAGAGTGGAAAGGGCCCAAGAGTGGTGTTCTCTCATCTGAGACTGCAGGCTCACCGTTTGGACGTAGAGCTCCCGGGTCCCCTTCGTCAAGCAAAACAGGAAGCTTTTTGCGACCTGTCACCGAATATCTCACTATTTCCTTGTTTAAGATTTTTTTCTTTTTTTGTTAAAGAAACATTTCTCCCAGCTACCAGGCACCAGCCATCACATCCAAAGGGAGTTCATTCACAGCTTCATTCTTTCCTATTCGTCAGTGTTTTTTTAATCTCTGGGTTCAAGAAAAACACAGTCTATGGGATCAGCTTTATTTATTACTCAACCAAGCGAATTGGCCACAGCACATGAGAAGCTTGACTGGTATCAATATATCTATTTATCTTTGAATGATTCCATTTATCCATAATTCTATCTATTATTCTATCATTCTATATTTTGCCCTGTCTATAAGAACTACTGAAATCTATCAATTACAGCTGCACAGATTCTTTCAATTATTTTTAATTCTGCTTCCTGGATTTTGTTTACAATGCAAATTAACAGAATGCAATTAGAAACTGCAAGCCACTCTCTGAATGGCACGGTTGCACAAAGACACATTTATAAATGCATTTAGGCATTAACTAAAACTGCAGAAAGGTTGAGCTTATTACAGAATTTAACTCCAAGGACATAATAATAATTATACACAACTTGTCTCAAGAGTATTATGAGAAAGAACCAGCAAGTGTCCCAATGCCAGCAAGTGTCAGACTGAGAAGCACAGCTGCAGTTAAGGAACAGAGAAGAGGGCCTCTCCTACAGATGCCTGGCAATCCAACAATAAGGCTCTTGCCACTCACATGGGACTATTTGTCATGCAACTGAGAGGCAGAGCATACTTGTGGAAAAACTGTTCCAGCTCGTCATCAATTTGAGCAAAATAAACAGTGACAGTCAGGCACATCCAGAAAGTGACTTGAAAAAGTCAGATCTGATTCTGTCAAACCGAAGCCCTTGGTCCCCTGTGTGATTGGCGGAGAAGGGTGGATCTCCTCCATCGCATAAGACAATGATGAATTGCTCTCTCACCTTGAAAGAGTTTTTGGAACATACAAAACAACTGAGTGCAGGAATCCCAGTAGACTGCATGATTATTCTGCTTGACACACCACTCTTACTATGTTTGCCCAACAGTTTAGTGAGGGGGCACCGTTCCAGGAAAACATGGAGGTAAAATAAAGTAAAACCTCACTCTTTAACTGTGCGTGGGAGGAAGGAAATGCTTTGGGAAGGTTTGTGTATGAGTTTGAGGTGGCCTGTACAAGCTTTCAGTAGTACTATACTATATTATTTACGATTGAAAGTGAAATTATGGTACACATTTAAAACAGCTAATGTGCATACTTCCCATTTGGATCAAGCATCTACTTTTCTTTTGTTACATAAAACATTTCTTTTTATTTTGTACTCTTTCGCTACTGCCATATCAACCTTCAATGCCTCTGTAAATGAGGTTCTAGAAAGCTCCAATAGGTTTTGATGATTTGAAACATTTTACTGTAAATTGCTGTTTCACGAGATGCCACCCTTCCCGCCCACGCATGCTCTCGAGTAAATGAAAGCAACCTTGTCTTTACATTTCTTATCCAAGTACTGATTATTCAAGCACTCAAGGTAGTTCTAGTCAAAGGTCTGTCGAAGCTGACTTTTCTGTACTTTCAAAGACCTCTCGAGTAACTTCCCTGGCTGAAAACCATGCTCAGACTGAACACATACAGTAGATGCTCATGTTCACCTGCCAGCTGAAAAGTTGAAGTTCATCATGCGGTGAACATTTGCTTCACTGGAACCCCAACATACACTGCTTGGTTTTCTTTTAAATGGTTTATTTCATTGTTTAATCTCACAGGAAACTATAGCATTAAATGTTTGCTTTATGTATTGAGGTTTTCAGTTCCCCTGAATTCATCGAACCACTTTTACTCAGACGGGCAGGTTGGGCAGGAACATACTCTCTCACACAATTACTGTCCTCTGAGAGGCATCCACGTCCACCAGTGAATCACCACTACAGGATCGGATTTGATGTTTCTTTTCCTCAGAGTATGATAACTCATGGTATTTATCACCTCGTTTAGCATCCTTGCATTGAAAGCTGAACAGCAAGGAGAATTAATCTTCCTCAAGGTGCTGCTCTTTCAAGAGCAAGCAGGGACAAGGTGCACATAAACCGCACTGCCACCCGTTATCTGTGTCTTTTTGGGTAGGATGAATGACAAACGGTTGCGTTTAAGAAGATGATGCTTGCAAACAAACATAAAACTTGTGGATAGAGAGGCAACAGTTGATGCCTCCCCACTGCTGGGACTGATGAGCAAAGGGTCAATGAAAAAAGAAACGACCACGCAGAGCCACAATGCTGATCAATAACTAAGCTCTTTATACTCCTATAGCCAATGCTACCTCATTATTATTTTGATATAGGGAAGTGTGATGTACAGTAAAATGGACACATTTTTACTTAAGCTGTGCTCTTGATTAATCAAGCCTGAGAATGAAAATAATATAAAAAGAGCTACAGCTCATTTAAATCAGCAGCAGTTGACCAAAGTTACTAGTATATGGTGTATGATGGCAAATTAAGAATAAATAATGATATGATTATTAATAGTAATAAGTACGAAGACACAGGAGGACAAAGAAACAAAAATGCAAAATGGTAATGTACAGTATGATACAACTTATGTAATAGCATAAACATATGGTCATGTAAATAAGATTGATAGATGGATGGTAGATAGACAGATACATAGACACACAAAGTAGAAAATAACTAAATGTACTCTGAAGTAGGCAGTGATCATGAAGTGAAAGCAGATAAAAAGAAATTCACTTAGCATATAGGTATAATCTGCCAAAGTAGTCCGTCTAAACATAGAAGCTCATTTTCCACCCAAGAGCAATACAGATGTGATCCTTCAAGACATTGCTGCTTTAGCCACCGTTATTATAGCCATGTTGCTTTCATTCTAACATGAAATATACATAATCTGATGCCAGGAGCAAAATAGGAGCTGAGGAAAGGGAGAGTTTGATGGCCTGTGATTCAGGGTGCTGTTGTTTAGCAGCCTCCAATTTGTGTGATGTGGAGTCATCTAGTCCTAAGCCAACCGGTTGGCTGCTACAGATACGTTTTGCGAGTCCTGTGAAGATTTTCCAGCCAGAATCATTGATTTTGTACCATTAGTGCTCAAGATCTATGCAAATGAACAGCATCAGACATCTACAGAAGATGTGCTGAGGAGCATTGATACAACTTTGAGTAGCAGATTAAGTATTTACATTAAGACCACAGAAGTCTTTGTGTTCTCCAATCCCATGAGTGGAGAAATACAATCTTGCCTTGGCAACAAGTGAAAGCTATTTGACATATGACACTCGATTGGATCGGAGCAGATAAGACAAATTTATTTGTCTGTGTAGCTCCTTCCGAATTAATAGTTCTGTTGTTAGTAGGCACATTTTCAAAAGGAGGAAGTGAGCCAATAACATGACAGTACTTGGATAGTGGAAAGTGAAGTATATTCGGTAACACTTTACAATAACAGTACATGAATTATCATGTACTAATACAGGAATTAACAGTTTATTGACTATAAACTAATGATAAGTTAAGACATCTATTAATCAAGAGCTAACTTAACTACAACATGACTCACATGAATTACTGCATGAACAACGCCACATTAATTACATGTTAGTTACTGCATGTTAGTTTATGTATTAATTAACAATTTGTGGTAAACTAAATCAAGCTGTCATTTCAGTGGCGGGTTTAGGCATGAGCAAACGGGGTAGTCGCTCAGGGCAGCATTTCTTGGGGGGCAGCACAAGCACTAATTGGGGGGAAAAATCATCTGAGCCCCTAAACGGTTTTGTATTATCTATCCTAGCCTATCTGTGACTATGGCATTAATATAGCTTCGTTTCAAATCTAGCGCACATAAAAACAAGACATGCGCGTATGCGCGTGCAGAAAACCATTCTCACAAGCATTTCTGCACAGCAGGAGCACACAACCCTATGATCGTGCAAAAACGCGCTCTCATGAGAACGGCGCTAAGCAGGCCTCGCGCGAGTCGCTACCCTCTCTGCTCTCTCAGCTGCTCAATCCCTGCTCGCTCGACAAGTACACCTTTGAGACTTTGGATATCAAATATCAGATCTCTCCGCTCTTGTGATTGGTCATGTTCAACACATACCGCTTATCATG
>JAUCMS010000127.1:18220558-18236232 GCA_032357445.1 Enteromius radiatus
TTCATGCAGTAATTCATGTGAGTCATGTTGTAGTTAAGTTAGCTCTTGATTAATAGATGTCTTAACTCATTATTAGTTTATAGTCAATAAATTGTTCATTCCTGTATTAGTACATGATAATTCATGGACTGTTATTGTAAAGTGTTACCAACTGGGGTATACTAAACAACCCTAATGTGACCTACAACTACAGTTGTTTTCCTCCTGTGGTTTTTATATTTCAAAAGCTTGAAACTGTTGCATTATGGGAAGCAGTAAACCGGCAAGAAAATATCTGCCAAATTTAAATACTCCTCAGAAAGGACACACTAAATGTATCAATAGTGACAGCAGTAGCTTTTTGTTGTTGTTGTTGTTTTGCACATTGTTAAATAAGATTTTTATACAAGGTTTCTATTTGTCAATGAATAAATAAATGCATGTCAGCAAATACAAGACCAACCATTTTCAACTATAATCATTAAAAAGTGTTTATTGAGCAGCAAATCAGCATATATCATGTGACAGAAGACTGGAGGTAACGACTGCTAAAATTTAGCTTTAATAAATCACATTTTAAAATATATTCAAATGGAAAGCTCTTATTTAGTACTGTTTTTCATGTATTTCTGACCAGATAAATACAGCCTTGGTGAGCATACAGTATGCAACAAATGCATAAACCAACCTGAACCTTTGAACAGTAATAATAAATAAATAACACTGAACTCCATACTACACTTCCTTTAAGTGTAGAGATTTACCTGACTTAGAATAAATGTACAGAACTCTTCTTGTCAGATGGAGACTACAAAAAAGTATTGGATAAAAGGAGGCCAACATTTATGTTCACGTCATTTCTCCCCCACTTCCAATATTTTTTAATTTAATAAGTTTAGTTGGATTTATTAAATGAAAGCTCAAAAAGCATAACCCAGCAGATTTGTTTTGACAGCCTTCTTTGCTCATATTTACCAAGCGTGCCAATACAGGCAGCTTTATTTGATGACGTATGGTCTGTAGCAGAGATACTCACTCTGTTGGTTTTGTTACGAGGCTTATGATGCCAGCCTCATCTCTGTTACACCATTTATAAGTCCTTTCCTCATGGGATAGTAAAGCATCCATCGCACACATTCTTCAGAATCTCAGCAAAAGTGGGTCAGTCAGGTATTTTTCACCTACCATATACAGTATACAGACTTAGCCTATTACTTGACATACAGTTTTCCACAAGCTGCTGTATATAGCGGGGTCACGAACAGTTAGCTCTTACTGTATGCGCACACGCTAATAGCACGTTTGACCCGCAGAGACAGAGACAGTTTTTGGCAAACTCAAAGATATCAGAAACCCAAAGCTATTTTATATGCAGGTCTCCACTGAGAGCAAATTTTCCTGACGATTTCTTTCCTATTCCTCTGCGCTCCTTCTAACTCTCTGAGCACTTCTGGAGGAATAAACAAACAAAGACTGGTTTCGGTTTATTTCTTTACTTATTTATTATTTTTCCGTCTGTTCCATTTCAAAGGTAAAGATATCGCTCATAAAGAAAGAGCCATTTAATGGAACACAGGCTCCCATGTGTCCAGCTCTGTGGAGCCGTTGCCCAGCAGTACTATTCATAAATATAAAAAATGCATGGAGAAATCTGATCCAAAGCATGTGTCATACATACAGCTGTGAATTAATCATTCATTTGATGGCCGCTTTGAGAAACTGTACAGCTATTTCCATCAACAAGGAAGCAATGTATTGATGTTCTTTTACTGGGGAAAACCGCCATATATAGTCCAATATACTATAGATTAGCTTGCATCTTTATTTGTTTCCTGCTTTGTTTTCTTTCAGCTATCTCAATGGTTTGTGCTAAAGCAAAATTGTATCATCTTCATTTGTTTATGCTTGCATGTTTTTGGTAGTTTTGTTTTCCCCTTCAAGCAATGAATCTGCCTGTGCTCAAATTGAAGTACCTTCAGAAAAATAGAGCACCTCATTTGTCAAAAGAAATATAATCAATATTGAATTATGTGATTACCTTAAGACAGAGCTGGGAGAAAGAGGTGCTTAGAAGGCAGAGATGCAGAGATATACATATTAATCAAAATACACAGCAGCAGAACAAGACTTAAAGGAAAAAAAGATTCGTGGGATAGGATAAATGAAATAGATTCATGAAGATAACGTGAAACGGCACCGACACTCTAAGCCTTTAAATTAGGAATCGTACAGAGAGACATACTGGACACGCAGGCAGGAAGACGTCATGAAGGAAATGTTTTGTTGTTTGTAAGATATAAATCACAGTCACATAAATAATTCACCAAGGTGGAGCAATGATATAATACACCTGCGAGCTTGTAGTCTTATCTTCTGAAGACTAAAGACTGTTTTCCCAGCAAAAAATATAAGAAGACCAAAGTGATTGCGATGATTACCAGTTCAATTAATTCATTACTTGGATTATTTTATAATTATTTAATGATGTCATTGATGTCTCAGTAAATTAAAATCGTCATAATGAATTACTTTGTGTACAATATTTCAGCTCACACTGTGGCATAATGCTCTTGTGTGATAGATAATGATTATTCATCAGTGATGATTAACTGGTTGTCTCTACTCCAAAGTTTCCACCATGAATTTTAGCATCTCAGCCTTTCATAAACGCATAACGCAGAGGAAAATTGCTTCTGAGTAACGTGGATGAAGACAAGCTACAATCTCATTCTCCAGCCTTGTTAGTCTGACTTGACAGAAACTGGACTAGACCAATGTCAAATGGTCTAAAGCGATTACATGACATTTCAGAAAGACAAATTGCTGCTTAATCTGACTCAAATCAAACTTTTAAAGTGTATGCAAACTCAATTTCTGTTTACATACACATTTAGCTGTGTGCAAGTACTGTAAGGGTGGAGGTGATTTCATTTAAAATGCTTTAATGAAATGCAGCTTCAGGCCAGACAGATCTTAATCAGGTTAGACACAATACTGAACTGAACCTGATTGAAAACAAGGCTGTGAAGGATAAGCTTGCATTCTTTGCAAGCTAGGCCCTACATGACATAATTTTCACAATGTATTGAACTTACTGTACTTCTATCCCGCAAAGCCTGTTTTCATTTCTGTCAAAAACTGAGGTGTTATTCATTCCTTCATTTAGCTGGCTTGGTGAGCTCTGTGGCAGACACAACACTGGAGGTCTGGACTTACACTGCTTCTGTTTCTGCTTGTGAATATATGTGTGGAGGAAACACAAAGAAAGCCACAGTATGGAGTAGAGATCAACATTTGTAGCATTTTACAGTGCATGGTTCTGAGTTGAATCCAAACAGAAGAATTTAACTTTAAAAAGATGGCGTATTCATATAGTTTCTTCTTCATCAACTTAGTGTCACAAAATTTTCAATCTGAAAGATGACTAAGTGTGTTCCAACAGTTCATTAGGGTGATCAGCAAGAAGTGTGTGCTAATCACTGATAGCAGTGGTCTGGGCAAGGCCTGATGGTAGTTTGAGAAGCTACTCAATTGGCATGGCTCAGTGAATCATTAGCTGCTGTGTGTGAATCATGTGCCAGCTTCACAAGTACATTTTAAGGAAACTAATTTTAGACCATCGTGATCTTCACACAATCTAATCACAAAGGCATTTTTTTACTAAGTTACTTCTGTACGTGTATTTGAAACACTGATTCCAAAACAATATCAATATTGTAATACTGCAACTTTAAAGAAACGTTTGGCTATATCTGCTGTACAACTCAATGCAAATCAATTAAAATAATATGCTCTAGAATTTAATTATTTTTTTTTTGTTATAAAGATTGTTTTGTTGTTGTTGTTGTTTTAATGAAAACATTCATGAAATAATCTTTAAAAAATGTATTCAGATTTATAAAATAAAATAAACAAGAAGTACCACTTTTTCAACACTGGTATTAATCAGAAATGTTGAGCGCCAGCATATTAAACTTTTTCTGCAAGATTATATGACACCGAAGACTATAGTGATTGCTGCTGACAATTTATGGAGATTTAACGATATAATATCATGCACTTAATCTACATTTAATTTGTTTAGCTTGTTCTGTCATTGTGATAAACTGTTTAGACATCTCAGCATGTCTGCAGAAACAGTAGGCACATTTAAGTACGCAAACACAGAACACAATATGATTATATCTTAAATACTAAAATTGTCATTTTTCTCTATTATGCACCGAAGCTAAAGAAAAAAAGGCAAGACAAATACAAAAAAAGTTTGTGTGTTCTTATGGGAACGAGGTTCAAAGCAAAAAGATGCATGAAGAAGAAATATGTTCTCTACTAAAACATAATTTGATTGCTGACATAACATCGCTTTTTAGCTAATTAACTACTACATGTCTATTACACACTGGATAAGTATGTCTTGTCAACCAGCCATGCACAATCTTTGTGACAAGTGAGGATTAACACTTACTTGCACTTCTCAGATCACGGCTAAAGAAACAGCTGTCCGCTCTCTGAGAAATGACTTCTCTGGCACATCATCATTTGGAGTAGGTGAAACTGCAACATTTATCACAAAGATCAGTGTGACATTAGGCTTGACTGATACTGCCTGTGAGCAGCCACAGACACTGCTGTCATCGACCATCCCGCCTTCATGGTTGCTTCTTCGTCTTTCTAGTTTGTTTTTAAAAAAGGTATATTGATATTTCTAGTTGAGTTGGGGGTACAAGTGCCATTCATTCACTGCATAACAATAAATATCAGCATATAAATTGGGCTTATTGAACAGCCCAAATTAGAACCTGATGAAGTGGTGGAATCAGAGTTGTTGTCGTTGTTTGTGTGTTTTGAAGACCAATATAGTGTGCTGTTAGCAAGCCATCAAGGGAACTGCATGGCGGATCTAAATCGGGACTTTAATGTGAGGCTGCTTAGCACTGGCTCTCACAGGAGATGGGTGGCGTCCCACAAATGCCAGGTTCAGTCAGATGCGAAAATCATTAATTACAGCTGTGAAAAGCACAACCGCCCCTGCAGAACTCAGTAAGTGTATAAAACAGACAAAACAGCAAAACACAGTTCATATGTACGATTTGCTATGACTTTGCTTTCAAATGGAACATAGATTAAAATGAAACACAATAAAATTCATTATCATTTCCTTAGCCTCAGGCTGTTCCAAACCATGACTTATGTCGGACAGAAGAGAAGGAACCGAAAAATGCTACCAAAGCAACTTCATATGAATGCGTATGATTTAATCTTCCCCTGCAGCACTAAACAGAACTGAATGGATGATTGAGTCAGTCAGTCAAACTTGAGAACTTGATGTTCTGATTCATGAATGAATCATTCAGAGCAATCTGTGATCCAGATCAAACGATTAACTGAAAATATGAAACTCTTGTTCACAAATCAGACACCACACTTTACTACTGAACTCTAATGATAAGCTACTTTTACGGCAGTATTGTTGAAGGTACTTGAAGTGATTTTCCTGGTTGGTAAAATAGAAATAAATAAATCGGGAAAAAGTCGTTGGACTTTATCGACACCATTCTGCTACAGTACACATTTGGATACGGGATTTAATCTATAGTTAAGCCAAAGGGATTGAAAGTTCACTTTGTGTCTTGCACTGGTCCAGATGGAGCAGAGTTGGGGGCAGATATAAAAGGAGGTGAAAATGGTCGGGGGATGGGTGAGGGATGGACAATGGGAACATTTCTAATGATTAAAACCCTGTTGTGAAAACCTCACATTAATAAGACATGTACATTATGGACTCGAAACATCCTCTCTGCTTGAGATGAAAAATTAAAGAGAAGCGGAGAGCCAGGAAAGCAGTGCCTCCTGAAATAAAACACAGAGCCAGCTAGGAACATTAGAGCTATCAATAAATCAGAGTATAAAAGACAACTTTCAGGGGAAAAGAGGTATGTGTATGTAGTCCAAACTGTCCCTCATTCACTCTCTGCAGGAAAATAAGTTCTGAACTTTGCATGCATCTCTTATAACACACGCTACATCCTGTGCTGAGTTTATTAGCCCAAGTAGTGTGTACTTGAGTCAGTTTCGAAGATTCATGACAAACAAAACAAAACAAGAGAAAAAGCAAGACAAATCAAACTAAACAAGACAAAACTAGGGAACACAAGAAAAATAAAAAGTATAAAATAACAAAAACAAAATACAAAACAAAACCACTATGTGTGTCAAGTCCGTAGAAATGTGCTCTATGTATTTATTTGGTATCTTTGTTTATTTATTTAATTTTTTTTTCATTATTACTTATTACTTATTAATATGTTGTACAAAGTAAAACTATGTTTATTAAATAAATAAATAAATAACAGTAATAATAATTTAAAAATACCATTCTCACTTAAGTCAATGAATTTTACACTTTTACATTTTTGTACAGATTTGACAAAAAAGCCTTTAACCCATTTGTGAGGGGGTTGATGTTTCTATTTTTCCTGTACCTTCCTACTTATGTCTTTTCTAAGTAAATCCCTCTATTTCATTTGGCCTCATGACTGGAGTTGTCATCGCATTGAGAAGCCAAGAGGTCCGTACGGAGTAATTTGGGATATTGCTCATGCCACGTGAGACGTACCACATGGACTTATTGACTGCTGGGGCATTTGCATGCAGTATAAGTTTACTGCCTGGAGCAAAAGTGATCCATTCTGAGCAATATCAAGCTTTCACACGCTGCTTGAAATGTTGAGATTCGATAGCAGCAGCAGATCAAAGACGAAGCACAATTAGCTCTGACAGCCTTTATGTGTTTTCGACAGAGACCTCACATTTCTTCTTTTTTTTTCTCCGCACAAGTGATTCCACATGCACCATAATGCATGATGGCACACCCTGTTGGAAACCATACAGTGTGGGATTTCGGATTCTCTATTCGCAGCAAAAAAGAAAAAATAGAAAAGCATGTATAAACTCACCAGCTCATCGCAAGGCTTAGAATACAAAAAAAAAAAAAAACGGACAGGCTTAAACACTGCAATCTGAACTCTGTGTCACTGAGATGGAAACACACAGGGCTGTGTACTGGAGCAGGAGAATGAAAGCACTCTGGTAATAGTCCCGTCATCACTATCAGATGATTATCTCTGCTCCTGGCCCTCAGAGGGCATGTATGATGGCCCCCTGTCATTGTTTACGGGGGCTCTCTAAACTCAGCTAGCCAGGGGGGAAATGCATCGCTGCTTCACTGAGCTTTGAGAACGCCTCTCCTTCCTCAGTACAGCCTGGTCCCCCTGCTGTCTGCAGACGGTCCCCCTCCTGACACAGGATATACACACGATGGGGTGCTGGATGGCTCCATCTGATGGGTTTGTGGGAGGTGGGGTGCTGAGAGGCAACATGAGGCTTTGACCAAATGTCCATTGGACATGTTTTACATTCCCTGACATTCATTAGCCAGAACCTGTTCTCCACTCTTGACTGCTTCTGATATGACTTGACGGCCGTGGCTTTGATCAGGCCAGCATGCTACTTGGACACAAACAGACATGGGTGATACTTCACAAGCATTCTTCAGTGAAGCCACCCAGCATCACCTGACACCAGAGAGTCCCTCTCTATGGATAATTACCAGTGCTGCACATGATTTTTTTTTCTCTTTTTCCATTCTCATGTGTAATTTCCCGTCTTTTTTGGGTCACCATCTTGGATAAACGCTCAGAGAGAAGAAAAAGAGAAAAAAAAGCAGATACAAATGTTCTTTTTCTCCTCTGAGGAGAAAGCAATATTGTCATCAGTTTCTAAATTACATAGTGCCTCTCAGTGGAATAACATACTAAACATGCAATCAAATCTCATACCGTTCTGAACCGTAGTAATTATTTCACTATGTGGAGGAAGCCACTCTAGCCCGTCCCAACCCTCAAGGGTACGACTATTTACAGCTGGTACAGAAACAAAAATAGTCTTATAATATATTGCACACACGTAGGCCTAAAAAAAAAAAAGAGTAACTATGATTTCGCTAAATGGATAACAAGCTACGCTATTTGCGCAACCGCTAGATTAATGCGGTCATGCGATCGCAATTACGCCGCAAAATGACTGTGAAGGTGTTTCTGTGCGTTAAAGATGCTAACCTGAGATTCTATTGAGCCAACAGCCTCTGCAAAATACCCATAATTATAAAACACACTGACAGAGGAAAGAACATCATCAAACAAATGTCACGGATGGATGCCTTACAGACAGTTCAGTGTGCCGGGTTACTAGGCACGCTGATTCACGCCAAACAGAGAGACTGTTTCTTCTGTTCTAAGTATAGAACATTGCAGTGCATTAGACAGGCCATGCATGTCAAATGCTGAAAGCAGACATTTTCATCACTATACTTGAGATTCAGAATATATAACCGGCTGAAAACAGGAGACTGCCTAAGGAGGAACTGAACATAGAAAACACATCAATATGTGATTAAAAATCAATTAGGTTGTCAATTACAAGTATATTTACGCACATCATATTATTAGAATGACTACAGACTATGAAAAAAATAATAATAACCATGCCAAATAACCAACAACAACAGTGTGGTTGTCAGACCTGTCTGTAATGAATAGCAGTTATTTAAAGCACACATTCTGAAACGCTGTGTTTGGGGAACATTTAGATGTTTTGCTCCCAGAAAACTTCTTCAGTTTGGAGCGAATGATGATATTTTGTATGACAAGATCTGTAATCTTTGAAATTGCCGTTCAGTCGGCTGTGCATAGTGGTAGAAAGTTTTGCAGAGATTATCACTGGCATAACCTTGGCAGAGGCAAGGTATATTTTAATAAAGCTTGTCTGCTTGAGTGTCTGGGAGAGGCTGACACAGTGCTGATAGGAATACTGACTCATACTCTTAACCTCACTCACACCAAAAACACTGTCCATCTTTCTGTCACGAAGACTGTAGAGCATCAGCCCTTTGTTTTCTTCTTCTTTTGTGTTCTGAAAGCACACACTGCATTAAAATGTGTCTCTGCTATTATTTAAACCGCACATCTGTCTATCCACATTGTGAAAGCAGAACAACAAAATAAATATTAATTTAAATGAAACTAGTAAAGTACAGTTAAAAATATAACAATATAAACATAAATATAATATTCATTCAGTGCATGTTCAGAAGAGGGTGAAGACCTAGAATAGTTGCCTTCAGGTCACGTCGTAATTACCACAGTTCTGTGATGACAACACGTGACATTTTCTCATAGCTTTCCATGTTGTCAGACTCAGAAGTAGCAGCTAAATAGGGCCAAAATGAACCTGGTGGTGGACATGTGGTAGGCTACGTCTGTCACTGGTCCAAGTACTATCTTTTAGAATGTTTACAAGTTGTAATTACAAGTTCAGGAGCTTGGAGGGCTTTGCCATTGATAGAGTTGCCATAGAAATCCATAATTTAGATAGAATAGAATGTCACATGTTGTCATCTCGGAATTACAAAATGGTGTGAATGCATCATAGATCTAGAACTTACAGCTCTCAGCTTGTTGGTGTGACTAAAAAGTACAAAAATAACAACAATAACAACACTTTTTTTTCTACTGTATCATGGAATAATATTATGGCAAATGTATTTTTGCAAATATTTGCTTTTGAGATGTGTTTGTGATATTTTAAATGCAGTGCATCATTTTGCAAGAGATATGAGACATTTTTGCATTTTGTGTTTGCAATTCTTCGCTTTGTGTTTGAAAAAAGAAAAAAAAAAGGCACACGTTAAAAATGTGTAAAAGCAGCTGAAAGTGTTTCTGTGTGATTCATAAGCTGTGCTTCAAACAAGTAAATTTTAAACCTTTTGTGTTCTTGAAATGTTGTTGGAACTTAAGAGTACGTGCTCAGTAAAAACTACAAAATCAACTTTTCAGTTATTTTATTTATTTATTTTGTGTATGTTTATGCAATATAATCTAATATTTTTTTACAGTGTGCTATATAAATAGTACAGTATAAAGGAAAGCCATTATTCATGCAGTTAGGAGATAAAAAAGTGAGAAATGGGGGTATTGACTAACCAATTACTTGTTCTATTTTCCTCTCTGTGGGAAACCAAAAGTCACTAGTTTTTTATTATACATCGCCATGTCCCTGTTTCAGCTGATATCAGTACAGAATTTGTGTTACATTCCACCATCCACATGAGATTGGTGTGTCTGAATGAAGACGTGGCTATGCAACCCATGTGCTTATATCTAGTGCTGGGAAACTACTACCTAAATCCACTCTCCTTCTTTCTCCCTCATTGGAGCAGTGATGGAACTCCAACCTGCAAAGGAAGGCACTACTGATTACATTAAAGATCATGTAATGACTCTGGTATAGATTCAGGTTGCTGCTGGCACCAGTTCCCCTAAGTATCTTAGCGAAAACAATGTCATTACCTGTGTAATTGAGGCCAATTCTCTTCATCTTTGAGCTCTTAGGGAGTTTTTATGCTGATTAGAGCAGAGGTGGCCGAGGGTAGAGAGGAAGGCTATCTCTAGATTGTACATAGATGACGGCAGGAGTTTGTAAACAAAGGATGCTCCACTGCATTGGCTTTATGTGAACAGAGGAGGCATTTGCTCTAAGGCCTGTTAGCAGAGTGATTACCAGACTCACACTGTGAATAATCTTTTGTGGAGTAAAGATGAGAGATGCAGTAATCTATTCATCATTTGTCAGTTTTCGTCCACCTCACTGTGGTGTTTGCTGACTGTAAACAGCACTGGCACCTTCAGCAAATCACCCCCAAAATATTTAATCCATGAAAGTTTGCAATTATGCATTCAAACCTATAATTGGGGACACCATTCACTAAGCTAAAGTGTTGCTAGGGAACCTCAGAAGTAAATACCTGTGGGTTCAGACAAATCAAGTGCAACTGAACGACACTGTGAATGGATTGATTCCCTATATGTGAAATTTAGAAAAAGTGCAATGCGAAAAATGCAAATTCTGTCAGCATTTACTGACCTCATTGCTTTGACATAAAACAAAGCAAAGGAAAGAAAAAGACAAAAATGCATTCTTCAAAATATGTGTTTCTGTGTTCTGCAAATGAAATAAATTCATACAGGTTTGTAAAGACACAAGGGTGAGCAATTGATGTATTCTTGGTAAATTTATTCTCAATGTATGATCAATGTTTCCTGTCTAGACGTATGCCTGTGGGCTTGTGTGTGTGTGTGTGTGTGTGTGTGTTGGGGTAAGTAAGGCAAAAAGAGAAGAACCAGAATGGATTTTAGAGCTATAAATAAGCATATGTGTCAACGACTGCTGTTTTGGAAGTTCTCTTCTATGTGTGAGTGTGTGTGTGTTTTAATGGTTGATGCTCAATTCTCCAAGCAGTTAGAGGATCAGTTCCAGATGTTGGCTACCAGAAGGGTGAAATGGTAATGTGGTCCTGGAGCGAGCATACTCTCTACTGTTAAAAACAGAGAGACGATTTGATTCGTCATCATAGCAGGGTTTGTTTGTTCAGTAAAGTTCAGTATTTGTGTCTCAAATTAATTAAAAACAAGACGCAAACCTCCCACAATGTGGCAGGCCACATCCTCTACGCAGTTTTCCCTGAAATCTGGGGCCAACAGGGGTGACCTTGGTTAGCATAGAAATTCAGACTGAAATGCCACCTCATCTGTCCTTGGGGCAAGTGATATGTTGATTTGGACTGGCAGTAAGCTCTCCTACAACCTCTGCAGGTCATCTAAACAGTTTAGGATACTCAATGTCTTGGATTACATACTTCCTTTGCAAGTTTCACTATTTTCTTTTCTATGTTTTGCTCAAACTTTCCACATATGCGTACAAAGCCTATGCAGTGCCATTGCCTGGGACTGGGCTTCCATCCATGAACGGCTCATAACTCCTCCAGCAAAAACAGGGCATACTGGAAACCAATAAAAGGGCTGAAACCACATGCAATGAAGTTGCTAGAGGAAAAGAACGGCCATGTGGCCCTCAGAGTCCCATGTGCAGTAAATTAATGTGGCACTATAAATAGCCACATGGATGACTGTAGGAAGATGTGATATAGGAAATGTAAGGAGGGTGGAAAGTTAGTTGTTCAGATCGAAAGTGCATTGCTGCATAGTGGCAGAAATGCAGGGCAGGAGCATCAGCACAACATCATTCTCCCTAGCTTAGAAACAGCTTATGTTGGAAGGAAAAAAAAAAACAAAAAACAAAACTGTGAGATGTTACTATGAACAGATTTGCATTATGTGGAAAACCTGTTGTTTCTGCATTGAATGTCACCTTGCAGCCTCGCATACAGCCAAGAGTCTAACATTCGGTTGAGGCTCTGTCTTTTTATTCTCAATCACTTCTGTCAAACGGTTCATGTGGTTTATATTCTTTCTTTGAAAATCTCATTTTCTGTATCTCAAAGAGACTACCACTGACGGTAATCACATCAAGACATAAGCAGCATCGCACAAGAGGCTGGCAATGACATTAAAGGACACACAAAGACAATCCTCGTGCTTTGTTTTCAATCAGAAGCAGAAACTCAATCGACCAATTTGAACCAATTAACAGAATTTCATGAAGTGTTGCTCGTTGTTGTGAATGCTGCAAGAAAGAGGACTTCTCTTTACGCTGGATTTGATTACATTAGCAGGTGAATTCTACTGTAACACTGTTGTGTTTTGTAACCTCTCAGCCTCCTCGCCGTAATTATAATACATAAATCAGGAAAATAGAGAGAGAGAAAGCTATTAAGGTGTACTAAATCTAAAAGTGTATAAATTTGCTTCAAAGCAAAAACAGAATAAAACTGTTCTTGTAATAAGAATATACAATATCATTTCATGAACTAGTGGGGAAAGCAAGGGAAAGACAGTATGACACTTGTCAATCATGAAGCCTTTAGCCAACGGAGTATATTTAAAATTCCTGCCCATTCCTGAAAGCTGTGAGAGAGAAAGAGAGAAAGAGAGAGAGAGAGAATACCAACAGTGGTGAATTAGTAGAGCCAGCACATACATACATTCATCAGGCTCCTTCCTTTGTTAATTTCATACAAATGCAAAATCCCTGATAAATATTCTGCATGCCGAGGGAGGTCTGGGTGGCCTGACAGAAACATTGGCCACACTTTAAAATCCAAATGGTGCCACTTTGAATTGAGATGTAACTAAGAACCCAGAGAACCCCACAGGATACAGCTGAGGCCTACAGTCCCAAGGCTCAGAGCATCAAGTCATTTGACACGGGATCAAATCAATTTCAACCAAAATACAAAATAACAATTCTGAATTAATTTGCTCTTCTCCCATGTTAGCATCTTTCTGGATTCACTTGAGGTTTTAGTTTAGTTGGAAGAACCCAATGAATGTAAGTAACTCATTAAACTTCTCAAAGAGCTTCAGCAGGGGTCTGATTGGATTTCTCCCTTCTATTCAAAATAACCAACAAGAAGTTCTCTAATAATGGACAGTAATTCCCATGTGCCTCAAACTTTCAACGACTGTGGTGTCACTTTATTTTTCTGTCTCTGTTGCATTACTTATATAGAGGAATCAAATTGGATTTTACAAAGTGCTACCTGTCACGTAATTGACCCCTTGGAGCAATTGTACTCAACAACAACAAGGAGAGGGAATAGCAAGTTCTTCTATCCACTAATGACCAAGCCAGCATCCAGTACCTAATCCTCTATCTTGATCTTCTCGGTGCCACCAGAGGTCAGAGGATATGATAAGGAACGATCTCAGAGCAGGACATAGCTGAAAAAAGTCAGACGAGAAGGCTGACAGATGCTTAGAGAGAAACTGACTGACGGAGTTTCCCAAAGGAGCCAGTGCCAGGGGAGTGCTTGAGATAGTCATTCCCCAGTCTCACCCCTGACGGGAGGCATGGATTAGTGCTGAAGCCCCCTGGGCGGCCATGGTGCCACACCACATCCTGTTCTGCCCAATTATCTCCTGTCTCCAGTCTGTCTCCACTCCTGCTCCATTGATCCCCAGGAACCCTGTCGGTGAGCCACTCAAGACCTAAACAGAGCTTTAGACTGCCAAAAACTCATGCTCTTTGAGCTACTGTGTAACTTCTTGCACTTGTATTCCAAAGAATTGGCCTTTACTGCGTGAAATATAATTTCAGAGACATTTACACGAATAAGAATTTCTCAACACTTCCGAAAGCCCCAAAACAATTTCGGAGTAATTACCATTTATAATGTTATGGAATGTTGAACAAATAATGTCAGCTGGTCATGTGTAACGCCAAATATGCAGAGGGAGACAATTGCACATAGACTGTTAATGTGCCATTTGAGGGCTTAAATTATTTCTGGCATGTGTCCCAAATTATGGTTTTATGAAATGTACAGAACAGGCTGATGGTACTAGAAGATAAAAAAATAAATATAATATATCATTATTATTATATCATCATTATAAAAATGCATCTTGAAGACTCGTTGTTTACTTGTTATATAGAACTTATTCATAGGCTCAAACAGTAGGTGTACTGAAGTAGCTCTCACATGGTCACAGATACTCTCATCCAGCTCCTGCTTTTCTCTCCCTCTCTCTTTCTAATCAACATGCAGTCAATATGATCCCTGATGAAAATTGCATGATTTGTAACGAAACATTTGAATACAGCTGAGCTTTAAACGGTTGCTTAAAATTAGATGAATAAAGCAATGTGAACTGAATAATTTTGACCCCTCTCTAGACTGCATGAAACATTAATTATAATAAATGAATAATACACCGCATGTGCCCTACGTCTTAAGTAGTAGCTCATTTATGTATAAATCGTTATTCTCCTCACTCAACCCACATGGCTCATTAGAAATTACAGAATAATATAAAGACCTAAGAGTCTTTAAGTTTAATGCACATTTTAATTATGATTGACTGGCAATCAATAATGTAAACACTGGACTCATCTTTAACTGACATTAATGTCATCGACACAATTCAAAGGTTTGTTACCAGCCCCAAACTTTTGAACATTCTAGATTCTGAGCTTAACACTGAACTGAATCTTTATTGGCTTAAACCAGTCTAACAATTGCTGATACCCTGCTAGCTTGTATCTGCAACCTTCACTATTCTTAAAACAGGTTGCTGTGATCAGAGAGCTGACCCTGGCTCTGTGCTCTGTGACCAACCAAGGTCTTCCATTGGGCCCGGCAGGATAAAGCTTTTTTTTTTTCCCCATCTCTCTCTCACCAAATCCTTTGGGCAAATGTCACCAGGCCTTGATCTGGAAAATCTAGGGATGAGCTTTGAGGACAAAATGGAAAAAGCTAACTGCTAAGACACAATGTACAACTGATAGCATGTCACAGCCCTAATATCAAAATGGTGTGCTCTCAGATAAGCCAAGCAGCAGCAATATTAAATGTTTAATGAAGTTTATCTTAGCATTCACATTTTCAAAGAGCTATTCTCAGGCTTAAATCTACAAATAACGGTATTGCCTCAGCCCCGTTACAAATAAGGCTTAATACGGCACTTTAGTGGTGTTTTTTCTACTACTACTTCTTCTTCCTCCTGAAGAACAACAAAATAATTAAATTAACATTTTGTGTCAGGCCTACAACATGCTGTTAAAGTCTGTACAGATTTGGTTGCAGAAATTAAGAAACATTTTAGTATTTTTATTAGTGCTGGGCAATGATTAATCGCGATTAATCGCATCCAAAATAAAAGTTTTTCTTTACATAATAT
>JAUCMS010000127.1:18236332-18246722 GCA_032357445.1 Enteromius radiatus
ATATTATGTAAAGAAAAACTTTTATTTTGGATGCGATTAATCGCGATTAATCATTGCCCAGCACTAATTTTTATACAAATATGTCTCTTACATGGCAATAAAATAAATAAAAAGTTATACTGCGTTGCAGGTAAACATAATAATTCATCGGTTCACTGCTTTTCATGTCTATTGTCAATGCAGGAGATGTGAAAGTGTGCAAGTGAAAGTTTCCTCACCCCCCAACAACACCATCACACCGTTTGTCAACCACTTCCCACTAATTTTTGTGATTTTAGTCTTACAACTAAACCAGTAAAACCCTGGAATAATTTCTGCATTGAAAAACATAAAAGAACCATGGGACTAATTTGCATTTGAAGTAGCAATTCCACCAAGAACACAGTGATTTTGCTATAATAACTTTTGCTTTCGATGCAAATTGCCGTCAGATGCAAATGAGGTTAATTTTAAGGAGCTTTAAGACTATCTGGCTCATATCAGAGGAGAACATTCTCAAAGCTAATGCAACTAGAGTTGGTATAGACAAATGAGTGGAGGGAGGAATAGTCTAACTATTGACCACGAAGGGAGGAGGTGGAACATGAGGCAATGTTTGGCAGTCTTCCTGTGCACACTCATCTGAGTATAGCCCTCGCTCTGTTATCTAAACTCTCGGTTTGGGTTTTGGTTCAGTTGTTCCATTTGAATGGTGCATTTGTACTGGCCTCTGAGCGAGATTGGATTTGGAATTACACTTCCTGTCCTGCTGTTTTTCTCCCCCGCTTCGACTGCCTGGCCACAACCAACTCCAGCCCTCCAACCTTTAGTGTTATTTTGTATGCATCAATAAATAAACATTTCATATTGGCATGCAGGATGGTAGCTACTCACATTGGTAATCTGTCTATAAAGAAGAAGAAGAAGAAGAAATCACACCTTTGCAGTTACACAGTTGCTTGCACTTTGGATTAATCAATTATACAGAGGGTGAAAAAAAAAGTCTCTTTTCCCTTACAGCAATAAAACAACCGTCATGCCGTTCAGTAATCCATCTTATGAAGCATAATTCACTCTTTGGCTTCTTTAGAGTCTGAAAATTAATATCCATTTCTCTGTCAGTGATTTACCCAGGCAGGGAATTGGAAATATATTACCCTGGCATTGAAGTTTTAAAGTTCCTGCTTTGACATACATCACAGGTCAAAAACCCTGGCTTTGAAAACAAAAAGAAAGCAAACTAGGCATTCATTCAGCAAATATCTTTCCTTTCAAAAACCATTTTTAAAAAATCCTTTCAGAGTCTTTAGACAAGAGACTGGGCAGTCTTTGTCAGTAGTCCAAAATATTGTTATATAAACTGGAAAAGAATGATGTCCTTTTTCAAAGATGATGCAGCATTCAAAGCAAAGCAACGGCTATCTGTCTATATATTTCTGTCTATGAAAGCATAATCTGGAATTGTGCTGAATTTGTGTGGCTTGCGATTTAATAAAATATAAATAAAATACAGCACTTCTGAATAAAATGTCTTCTTTGAGTCAAGAATGCAACTGAAAGAGTATCAGTTTACACTTAAGATTAAATACAGGAGGACATTATTAAATAAATATTTAACCTTTCGAGTCAATTCATGTTTGCTGTATAGTGCCTTCCATAATTCATGTAATTCATTTTCAAAAAATCATATGAGAGAAATTAAATCAATGAAAAAAAAATAAAAAATACAAAATGTATATATATATATATATATATATATATATGTGTGTGTGTAAGAGCAGAGAAAGTCTGGAGTAAGAGATCCATGACTATTTGAAGTGTTGTTTTAGTTGACTATCCAAGTTGTCTTTGTTTTACTTAGCATCATAAAGTGTCTAGACAGATTAAGTTCCTGCTCCAGTCAAAAACTCTGCATTTCTAAAGGTCTTTAGAAAAACACTTTTATTTCCTTGTTCTCACGTTATTCACATATCATCTTGAAGGCTGATGACAAAAGCTAAGAAAAAAAGAAAACAAATATGTGGGGGGCAAAAACATAATCCTTTTCAAAGGAAGCACATGCAGAAAAAAAGTGCTCTTGATTTGTTTACATGAGCTCAGTCAAACCATTCACATACAGTATATCTTATTTTCATAAACTTATCTTAATGATTTGCATGCTTTTTATACATTTATTAACAATCTCACAGCAATCTACAATGCTGTATAAACAGCATTAAAACCATCATTACATATAATGTTGTAGGCTACCTGGGGCTCTCATATGGCCTCCTGCTTCACCTCTTGAGCTGAGGAGGGAACACATGCACAGACGAGAGGGGGAACATATTGACTCAGAGGCAATTAACATGCTCAGTATGGAAGACAATGTGTTCGATCTGGGATGCCAGTGCTCTCCTAACACACATGCAAAGATCTAAAAATTGCTCTTTCTGATTGCAAGTTAGTCATGAATACACTGGAGAAAAAGTACTATATCTTATACACGTGCACATATGCACACACATACACGCACACACTCTGCCAGTAATGCAGAATATAAAGCAGAATCATTAAAAAGTAAGCTAATGAATGAATGAATGAACTTTACAATAAGGTTTCATTAGGTAACATTAACTAACAATGAGTTATACATTTGAAATGAAATTACAATATACATTTGTGTGTTTCAGTTCAGCTTTCAATCTCCAATGAGAAAAATACAAACTGAACAATCTGTTTAAATTTAATATGAAACTTAAGTTATGCAATATTAATTATGTGTTTTTGATATCTCAAACATATCATACTGTATCAATATCATACTGGTGTATTATAGATATTGCTTAATTAACTTAAATATGCATTAATATAAATACATGTTTTCTGCCTAGCACTTGCAAAAAGGCAATAAAACAGCAATCGTCACACTGACCCATGATAAATGTTGCTCCTATTATTAAATGAAGCCTGCATTCTTGTAGATTCTCAGGGGAACAGGTAATTAACAGAAAGAGGCGCCTCAGAGTAAAACACAGAGAGAGCTTATCTAAGCCCCTACACAGCTCTCTCTGGAGACCACGGGACAAACAGATTTAGAGAGAAACTGTAGAATTCGTCCCAATCATTTTGCCCTAGCTAACAAGAGCGCTGCTCTGCGGTAGGCAGCCCTGTGCATTGATTTGAGGGCGATTCAGATGAGGGCGCACCTGCTGTTTTAGCAGCTGCCTCTAAATGTGTCCGCTGCCTGTGCCATTATCCTCATCTATTTCTGAGTTTAGGTGAAATACCAGACACGTTCTAATGGCACATATATTAAAGGTTACGGTGTGGAGAGATTACGCCCTCAGAAACATTAAAGCAATTGTGGTACTTTATACAGTATATGAGATGTGGGTTGAGGATGCCCATTTTTTCTTGCTCTGTCTCTTACACAACAGACTGGAAATTCAGAGGACTGGGTGAGAATGAGGTTTGAGATGCAATATGATGAAAATGCAGAGAGTGACAATACAAAGATGACAGGTTCATTGTTGAGACTGGCCTTGCAGTACTAGACAGGGACAATGCCTCGTCTGGAGGAGGAGATGAACAATGATGCAGTTTAACCTGGTCCTGATGCACGAGGACAGATGTGTCTTCTGTGAAACAGAGGTTGATATGCATTAGAACTTCACAGCAATGATAAAGGCAACAGATCTCTCTTTAAAATAATAGTAATAACAATAAATTAAGGACAAATTATAAAATTAAGTCAATATATCATTAGTGGATCCATGTGGACCATATTTTTCTTATTACATTTTAGTTTTGTATTTTATTTAAAATACAAAATACACATGTTTTGTATCGCAATTCAGTGCATCTTTGCTTATTCACTCCAGACTATGAACAGTACTGTATGGGTGTTAGTCAGAGTTTAGAGGTTTGCTATTAAATATTCTCAGAAGTAATGTTTGCAAGATTAACACCAAACTGTGATCTATTTTGACAGAACGCAATAACAAAAAGACATATCCTACTCGTAAATAAGCATACACTCAACACATTTCAAAACCTTGTTAAATAGATATGTCAGAGGATGTTTTGACTGTCAAAATCAAACACTCCAAAATACTGTTTTCTGCTCTCTTTGTTGCCTAAAAACAATGCCTATCAAGGGTCATTACTGTGATGTCTCCCCCTTTCATCCAGCAGCCATCAGAGAGTAATGAATCCTACCAAAGACCTGTTTGTGTAGGTGCTCTTTATGGGATGTCAGTGATATGACAGGCTTGTGCATCTGACAAATTTCCTAGGACACCACTGACAGCCATTGCTATGAGCTAGCCTGATGGACAGCAACTAGATCTTATCAGCGAATGGCTATCAAGCGGTGCGACAAGCCTCTTTATCTCCCAGCCACACATTCTCCCCTATGACTGGGCCCTGGGGTGGAGTGGGGGAGAGAGAGAGAGAGAGACAGACAGACAGAGAGAGAGAGAGAGGGGGGGGGGGGGGGGAGGGGTCGGAGGAGAGTATGTCAAAAGAGGAAAGGCAAAGAGACAAACTTGTCTTTTTAAAAATGTCTTAAAAATAAAATAGGGATGTATGATTCATTACCCTTGTGATAATGAGTAGACATTGAACATATGTCAGTGCTATTTCTCATGAGAACACTTCTGAGTTTTCAAAGCTGCATTTAAATTGAGATTAAAATACCATGTTTTCCAAAGATTAAAGGGAGTTTGGCCTTCTGAAGATTTCAATCATTAGCTGTGGGTCAGGGCAAATTTAGGATTTTACACACATTATGATATTTCACCGACCTTGGTCATCATGATGGCCTCTGCTCTAATAAGAGCTGAATTAAACATAGCTGTGGTCTGTAGATTAGACGTTAAATCACAACCAGCTGAGTTTTGTGTTTAAATTTGTGTACCTAAAAGACTTGGACCTGAAAACCTAAACCTGAAAAGCAGTACTTATTGAATTTGTCTTTTTTAATGTTATTTATCTTCTGCTATTGGTTGTAATTTGGTTGTTGAAAAAATAAAATAAAAAAGTTAACGTTCATCTGTTTCAGATAATCGTTTTAGCAGCATTCACTGGATCACTTGGAAAGCATCACATGCTCATGAAGCTAATACGATTTTGCCACAGGCATGTTTTTCGATGAGTTGGGTTTTTAAAATACAGATGTGTGTCCTGGTGTACATGTTCCTGAATGACAATTGCAAAGCGTTTTAAGCAGATCATTTGAGAGTGGCATGAGGCTGAGAAAACTGATTGAGTGTGTAAGCAGAAGAGTGAGTGTGTGTGTGTGTGTGGTCTCTTGACAGAGGAGAGGCTGAGGAGCAGGACTGTGGTTAACTGCTGTGCTAAGCATGTCAGATGGGCTCTATTCCCAGGCTCCACTCTCTGTCTGCCTGTCATCTCATCTGTCTGATTCATTACATCTGTACACAAACAGCAAATCCCATATTCCTCCGCAAATGAAGCTCCTTTTTATAATAATGACAAAGGGATCAATTGCATCTATTCAGATGCATCAGGGCTAATCTTTTATTTCTCCCATGTTGTTAACTTATCTTCTCCTGTTGTGATCTTGTTGTGGGAAGGAGTGTGCTCGAAAATCAAACATCCCCACCCTGTCAGCTATTAAAAGATCCACTTGCACCTCATCTTCACCATGCCAGTGCAGAGGGAATTTATGTCAAATTGTTCTACCGAGCGAAAATGACTGCATATCTCAAGGGACAGGGGGTGCGTCCTGTTGCTATGGATTTCATATCATGTGGCAAAGTTTTACAATTTCACACAGAGCATAGTTCTGTTTTACTTCTAGCAATCATGGGACTTAAACTCAAACTTTGCATGTTAAGAGTACATGGATGCACCATTATGATAAGCAGAAGTATTTTCATATTATTTCATTATTATTTCTCCCAAAACCATAATATTAATCTTTCATCATGACGCTTTAATGTTAATGTATTGCACCTTGTGTTATCTTTTGTGTGTATGTGTTTAATTAACAGCTGTAAATGAGCATTAAATAAAATTAAAGCTGTAATCTAAATGTAAAAAATAATGTGTAATATCAACTAATACTGATAATTCAAGCAAGTGGATGAATTAATAAATATTGGTTGATAACCAATATGCTATAGATCACTCACAATTATTAATTAATATATTAATCATGAGATAACTGTTTATAACATAATATTGCTGCTCAACATACTACACAATATAATGGTTCATTAAAGTATTAATGTTACTGTAAATCATTTTAAAGAAAGTCCCAGGACACAGACACACAGGAGTGAAGCTAAATATGGTGATTTTCAGTCAAATAACCCTGGTGGCCGATGATGATGATGATAAGAGGGACAGATTGCAAAAGGGAACAACAGCAGACAGCAAACAGCTGTCTGACACACTTCTGAATGGCTCCAACAGCAGTCAGTGCCAAAAGACAAGATTACACGGCTAAAACAAAAGCAGTATGGCAACAGCACACTCCGAACGCATAACTGTCATGTGGTCTTAAGACAGCAGCCCACAACAAACTGTTAATTTCTAAAATGACAGAGAGCAGATTGGACAGTCCTGCATCTGTGAAATCAAAGGCCACATTCACAGCAGCAATATAAGGTGTCAGTACCGCTTAAGAGTGCTACTGTAAATATGACCGTGTTCACTGTGAACTATGTCAGTCTTTCTGTGTTTGGAGGGACCTTTAGATGTGATAAGATGATCTCATCTTCAGTTCATTCTTTTGCTTCTTAGTACTTAAACTGTTTCAGATTTAATAATTTTAGATATTCTTAGCCAGCAGGAGCCAATATAGCCAAGAACACTGTCAAAAACGTATGTTAACACATGAGCCAGCACTTTTTTCACATCCTCAAGAATCATTATACTTGGGGGCCGCCCTTAATAAAATATAACTGGTATATTTTCTTAAAAACACCCATTTACAAGAATAAAATGTTAAATTATAAAGACAACATGTTGCTTTCAAAGGTAATATATATATATATAGTTAGGTTAGGCAATACATAAAAATAATTCAGGGGCATCAAGGGTGCCAGTCTAAAGTCTACTGATTTAAACTATGGAATTATTAGACTCTCAGTAATCATAGTTTTTAGAAAACACACACACACGCACACACACTCTGCACATTGCAAAGAATCATTTAGCACACAACATGAATAATGCATATCCGTCTCAGCCATTGCTGAGCTCTTCATTTAGTGTGTCTGGTAAGGAAATAAAACGCAATGATTACAGTGAGACCTCGTCTTCTCTGGGTTAGCTCAGTACCTCATTAAATCATGCAGAAAATGAACCTGCCAAACTACTGGCTCTGCAAGGCTCACATTGGTCTCCTCTACTCCTAAAACAACAGCAGTGAAAGACAGATGAAAGCCCCGCCATTAAAGGACAGCTTCTACTGCGTCTGCATCAAAGGCTTCACTGTATAAAATTCAATATAAATTACTGATAAATTATTCACATGCATATTACATATGAAATGTATTACGAGCCATCAAAACTACTAGTAAAACTTTTACGTGGCAAATTACGCTTCCACAACTCTCTCCTCACAGTCATCCTCTTTTTTTAAAAGCTTGGCACTTCTTGGACTCAGACTAGTTTATTAGTTCTCCGGGGCTCAGTTAGCACTTTAAGGCCAACAAAGACATGAGAATAACATTAAAAAAATACTTGACCCCAATTCCCCATAACCTGCACCATCTTCTTGGAGCTTGCTCAATAGGTTGAAACGGCTGTATTTGACCATCCATGTGAAAAGCACCTCTAATTGCCCTTTATTTTTTTGACATAAGCAGTGGAATGCAGAATGAGAGCAGGATGTGACTAGAAAATGTCAATTAACACTGATTTTGTATTCATAGAAACAGCAACATTTCATTGCGTTCATATTGGCGGACTTATCTAGAGTTTGCTGAAGTCCCGTACCCATCCTCAAACTTTTCACGTTTATCTTTTCATTAATTTCAGACTTTTCTTGGAGACGATTGCGCTGATAGGAAACATTATTAAACTTTTGGCTCATACCAGATTACCACTATCATCACTATCTCTTTTTTTCCTTGACAGACTTTTCTATGTAGGATGAACAAGTATGCAAATTTTATTTAATTTTAGATATGGGAACATTTATCTTTCCACACTCTTCAATGCCGGGACCTCTGGCTTTCGGGCTACTTTGAGGAAATAAAGTGGTTTTTAGGTTAAGGAACGGTGCTTGCTCTCTATCTCTGTCTCTTTCTTTCTTTTCTTTCCCATTTATCACTCTCTTTCTTTCCTAAAGGACCAGGTGCTCTTTGTGTGAGCAATCTACAATCTACTATTCTCATGATATGCAGCCAGGAACCTTTCTAATCAGTTCCATGCTGTTTAACGGCTTAGAACTTCACTTCATATGTAAATGTACACTTTCAGTTTAGAAAGAGAATGCGGGTTCATGGAAAATGACCTTGGATGAACAGGAATTCATACTCGGAAATGACCACCAACAAGGAACACAAAGACTGTGCTAGATACTCACCAACCGTTCATGCAAGCTTTGCTTCAAACACTCAGCTAGCTTTGTTTCTCATTCCATCTGGATAGAGAAGAGACCTGATGAGCATGACACGATTTAGCTGTTGCGCTGTGCATCTCGGATTTTTCAATTACACTTTGAAACATGGGAGAAATAGTGCCTTCGCAGCACTCTGTACAGAAGGCAGATCTCTGTCCGTGGAATGATCCACCACAGACGTCTCTAAGCCTGTCACAAGCTGTTTCAGCTCAGACCGAGTAAACATGAACACCATTAAACAAATGAAGTACTTGATGCTGCAAATTTGGAAAGAATGAGAGATAAACGTTACAATAGGCCATGATGATTTGTGTTGTCTATGTGGCAGACCAGATGGAGACCGGATTTAAACACTTCTAATGCTCTGGCATTGTCATTGCTAAACAGAGTATTAGCATGTCATGCATAATAACAACTGCTCCCGCCGGCATGTACAACGTTTATTTCTGAGGTCTGCATGAGAATGTGTCATTGAAACAGTACGCACACTTCAAGGATAAACTGCTCCCCTCCGCTGCAGCTGCTCTGTCTTCAGCATTCCAGTTTCCACTCTTGCACTTTTGACCTTTTCATCCAGACGTTATTTTTGTGTCTATTCATTATGCCTGTAAGGGTCTCTTAAAATGGTAATCACTTCTTCTAACTGGTGTCACCTGCTTAATTGTGCATGTGCAGCTTTCATAAGTAATGCAAAATACTATATATACACAGCTCTCTGGAATACCTCATACTGATTGGTCAAAAGGAGCATTTCCCAGGCAACTGGTTTCCCACATATCTGTGCTAGTTTCATGTCACATAGTCTCTTTTTTAAATAATAATAATAATTTTAACTCAAAACAATAAGTCATGTTGTAACGATCAGCTGGATGTGCCAGCTCCCGTTTCAGAAAGGAGCTTAAGTGAAAACTCAGAGTATATTAAACCAAGGCAGGTTTGTCAAACTTGGGACGAAGGGTAACTCAAGCCTGTTTCTGAAAGAGAGTTAACTTATGCTCAGAGTCAGTTACCATGGTAACTTACTCTGTGGAACTAACCTGGTCGGGTTTTAATCTCTAAACTCTGAGTTTCTGTTGGTCTCCTCCCCTTTTTTTAAAGACGAAGCGGTATTTCTCACCTTAACCTTAGCCATTCAATGCCCACATTTCGGACACAAACAAAGAATAAAGTTACGAGAATGGCTTTTCCTTTTTTGGAGGATCACATAGATGACGCTGTATTAATTTGAAGAGAATTACATTTACCTCGGGCAAGGATCCAGAGTGGATCTTTTTGTCTTTTCCGTTGTAACGGTGGCATTGTGTGTTGTGTGGTTCCAACTGAATTTTTTATTTTTTTTTTGCTTAAATAACAAGTAAAATAATTGTATTGGGTAACCACCATTACACCCTATAACGTTAAATTCTTGTTTGAGTGTTACAGTTTTTCGTTGCTACCAATTAAGTTAACATTACGTATATCCATAATCTAATCCGTTCTTACATCACTAACATCACCCATCGTGGCCATGCTCTTACATTTCTTTGCTAATGAAAGCTCTCTGTATCGGGGATGCGGAGTAAGTAAGGCCACTGTATGCACTGTATGTATTTTTAAAAAATAAAAATAATAATAAAAAAAAACATGACATGCTCAAACCTTACCTGATTGAATTATATTTTAAATTTTAATTTTCAGCTGCTGCCATGTTCTTTTAATACCAGCAGGATTGCACCTACATGACAATTACAATTAGACTCAATAACATAGTTTTAAGTTTTACCTTTGATATTACTGCAAAAAATAATATTAGCTTATAATAATATTAATAAATAATATTAATATTAGCTT
>JAUCMS010000127.1:18246822-18261593 GCA_032357445.1 Enteromius radiatus
AAGTTCAGCTTTATTTTTCAGATGTTGCCATGGTGACTCGTAATATCTGCGCTCCATTGATAATGCCTTTTCATAGTTGCGGTGTACAACCCAAAACTCTGAGTTTTTAATCTCTGGGTCAATCAACTCAGAGTTCAAGATTAAACTCAGTTTAAACTTGAACTCAGTTGTTTGAACCTCCTTTCTGAAACGGGCCCCAGCTCTCCGTGAACTGTGTGTGTGTTTGTGTCTGTTTTCATTCATGGACTGGTATCAATGAACTCTTGCAATGAAACCCCTTGTCTGTTGTCATAGTTGTTGATTCAATCTCCACCCACTGACCTAGTTTTTACGTGTATTTAAGTTCCGGTTGTCTGTGTGTGAATTCGCTCATCAATGTTGGATGTACCTGTGTTTTCCCCATTGTCAAGCTATTCGTGTTTCCCTGAGTTCCCTGTGTTTCGTTCTGTGTATCATTCTGGACCTAAGCCTGCCCCCGGACTCTCGTTGTAGCCCCGCCCCTTGGATTACATTTGCCCCTCCTCAGATCACTGCTTCCCACCTGGATTATTCTATTGTCTTTGCCTCCTATGTTCCTGTTTGCCGATATCAACCCTGCTTGACTGTGACTCTACTCTGTGTTCATTAATAAAAGTCTGCACTTGGATCCGAATGTTTCCTCGCGTCATTCTCGTGACACATGTTTTTGGCTTTCTAATCACTGTGATTTATTTCTCTATAAGGGCCTGATGACCATATATGTATATTTTTTTTTTAAACTGAGTTTTCAAAATGATCTGACACACAACATAAGCTTGAAATAATGTGTTCTAATTTGAGTAGAGTTGGTGGGTTTCTGAGGGAAATCATTATGTCACTTCTGTATACATAAAGAAGGAGTCCTGGCTAGTAGGTTACATTGCATGTGAGCGTATTGCTGGTGGCTTATCTTTTATAGCCTTTTCCCACAGCTGCTGGAAGTTACTAGTTAGTTAGTAGTTACTAATATTATTATTATAACAGTAGTGTCTTTCATCATATTTTTTGCACCATTTTATAAATATGCAGTACAAAACCAATCAAATAATGTTGCAAGCTGTGTCAAAAAAATGAGGTCATGTTTAAAGCCATTTTTCTTGTGCTTAAACAATTCTCAAGGCATCAAAGAAACTGGTGTAAAAATCTCACTTGTTATAAATCACTAAAATGTCTGACAAACAGCAACATTTTCAATCATTTTTTGCAGTTGGAATTAATTCTAAACAGGTAACCATCACATTTTATGTTGATATTTACTTTTAACAACTCTGAGGCATAATATCCGGCCACTTAAAAGCAGAGATGAATTATCAATTCTAGATTATTCTGCATTGCCTTCACAAGCCCTGGATCAATATTCTAGAGTAAATTAGAAATGTTGTAAGTCTTGCCAAAGAGCCTGGCTTTGGCCTACACTGCAGAAATTGACATAAATAGGTCTTCAAGCCTCACAGACACATCAGACTTGGAGAATGAGAAAACAAAACATGAGACGAGGAGCTAAATACTGAGGTGATTCTTTAGAAAGCATTTAATTGCAATTATTACTATTAACCACTGATTAAATGAGAGAAATGTGCAAGAACAGAGAACATATTCACATCCTATAATATGGCCGTGCCCTTCTTGGTGGAATATTAAACCCCCCGATGGGTTCAGCACAATTAGCCTTTAATTAAAGCTCGTTAGTGTTCTTTGAGCATTGTTAAAGAATATAGTTCTGAACTTATCATGAAGACATCCGAACATATCATTTAAAAAGATTCTAACAGAAATGTAGTATCTAAAATCACAAGATGAGGTTTCTTCCATGCTCTTTTGTGCATTTTTCTGCATTCAGTTAAATAGGACATACGAGAGCCTGTAGAGTCTTTGTAACAGCAGTTCTGGAGATGCACTCTCTCGTTGAAAGATGAGATGCTATTTACTTAATTCTGCCGGTGAAATGGTATGACTGACAGATTAATGGAGAGGTTTTTGACAAGTCAGCCTTGCCATCACAGTGTGGGAGACTTTCTGAAATGAAAATTAGACAGCACTACTCTTCCGCATCCATATCATTTCACAGGTAATGCCTATGATAACTAGGAGACTTTCTTTGAAGATAATGACTAATTACTCTGTGACATAGCTCTTTTTGTTTGAAAATAAACAAATAAATCAATGGCTAATAGTTTGTACAGGGACTGTGTAAAGTTGCCTTTTTTTTTTTTTCTTTAGAGGAATCACAAAACACACCAAAACATGCTGTGGCCCTGTTTTCCATTTGAATGTGCTCTTATCACAGAAACATTTTTTATCTTTCAGAATTTAAATAATATCTTTATATATATGAAACATGTATGTGCATTTGTGCCTGCCTATACAGGTGCTGGTGAACAGTTAGCGATTTGTGCATTTAGCTTGTACTGAAGAATACATTTTTGTTGCTGTCACAACTCAGTCCTCTACCTAGGATAATAATTACTACAGAAAAACAACAACAACAACAACAATAATAATAATGTTAATTTAAAGTAACAGTAACAAGCCTAATGTAACAGTATAGCATTTGGATGCAATGTTAACTATTAACTGAAACTGGCAGACCATTCCATCATCTGGCTCACTTGACACCACAGCTGCCAATATTTGGAAAAATGATTCCATGCTTGCGTTAATAAGTCATGGTTAATATTTAACCAAAACAAACAAAAAAAGATTCATACTGGCTTACACAATTGGGAATTTATGGATAGGAAAGTGCAGGGCATAAACGAACGCATTGTTACATTTGTTGTCTAATATTTCCACACATGCTAGCAAAAAAATACAGACACTAACAGAAGACACTAACCAGTTTTAAATTCCAGTGGGGAATGTTGTGCAATGTGTTATGCTGTTTGTTTGTTTGCTTGCTTTTTTCCCACTTCTTCTTTTCCAACAGGAGTGTTCTGTGTTCTGGTTTAAATATCACTGAGGTCCATGTCTACTAAAAGTAACCATAAAATACTAAAACCATCCATAAAAATATGAATGCGTTTGAGCACTTGCTGTCTTTGATCTCTGTCTGGTTTTATCTGACTAGTATCATAGCTCAAGGGAAAACAAGGTGAGAACAGAATACATTTGTGCAATGACAGCAAAGAGCAATGGTCACTAGTTCACTCCAGAGTCTCTGGATGTGGCAAGTTAAGAATTCTGTAAAACTGAGCTGTCTGCCAATGTGAAATTTTATAATTTAAAAGACCCTTGACAGAGATCTGTAGACCAAAAAAAAAAAAAAGAGAAAGCAACAACAAACCTTCTCTCTGTGTGTAACTACACATTTGCCATGCCATTAAAATTCAGATGCAAACCTCAGGTTGAAAGTCATAACTTCTTTTTGGTATGCAATAAAAAGCTCCTTCTGACTGAAGCCAATTTCTGTTGCTGTGAAATATATTTGGAAATGTATTTTATTGTATTTTATGTTGCACTTGACACATCTGGAATCCAAAATGTTTTAGCGGTGATTTACACATCCTTCAGCAGGTGGAAGGTGTCCTGGCCATGGAGGGTGATAAATTTAAATCAGTTCGAGGTAATGCTCACCTTCCTACTGCCTGCAGATTGTATGACAAGCTGCTTACTGAATGACAATTAGACTTTTATGATTTCATGTCAGCGTGAATTTAATTGCTGTATTGTAGCAACCTGTCTCCACAGTCAAATTATACTGCCGTGGGCAGGAGGACAACTTGATCTATATGCTTGAAAAGGGCCATCCATAAAGTCACTAACATCAAACCTCACTGAAAAGGGTTATGATTCTTTTTTTATGCAAAATAAAAACAAACAAACAGACAAACACTGAGCTATATATATATATATACAGTACTTTATATATATGTGTATATATATATATATATATATACAGTACAGTGTAAAAGGTCTTAGGCCCCTAGTATTCTCAACAACAAAAAATGGTTTTACGTTTGTTATTTCTATCTTTTGCAATAGCTTGTCAGTTGGAAATATCAGTTCAAACATTATTTTTGTCATTAATTGCAATAATGCAGTGAGATTATCATCATCCAGTCTGTCAAGAATGACAGGAAGTAACAGAACAAACTGAGACAGACTAAAAATAGAAGAACTGTGGGAACGTCTCCAAGATGCTTCAAAAAACATACCTGGAAAGCTTCCTGAAAAACTATGGGCAAGTGTACCTCGGGACAGAAGCTGTTTTACCAAAAGCTGATTTATTTAATAGAAGTTAATTGATAATTGAAATCTATTTATTTTTGAAAGCATTCTCATTTTACAGCTTTTTTGCATGATTGTCTAAAACCTTGAACAGTACTGTAGCTTTCCAGATCATCTTGGAGACATTGCCACAGTTCTTCTGGATTTAGTCTGTCTCAGTTATTTCTGTTACTTCATGCGATTCCAGACAGACTGGATGATTATCAGATCAGATCTCTGTGTGGAGCACTGGCTGCTGTCAGACAATAATCTCACTGCATTATTACAATTAATGACAAATATAATGTAAACTGATATTTCCAACTGACACACTACTGCAAAAGATACAAATAACAGACTTAAAATCAAAAGACTTTTGCACAGTACTGTATATATAATATTGAGAAAGGATCAAAAGGGACATTGTAGACAGTAAAGACTTTTAAATTGTTGCAATACATTTCTAATTACTCCTAATCTCTTCATCATAAAAAAAAGTTAGATATGAAAATGATTTATGTTAGATAATGTGTTTTTTTTATGGTATCTTTGAAAAATAAAAACTAAATAAATAATGCAGCCTTGCTAACAGTAATAATAAAAATATGCAAATTGTAATTAATTAATTGTAAGGGTTTTAATGCATCATTTTATGGAAGTTTGTGATGATGAGTAGATAAAAAAGGAAAAAGGAAAATGACAATTAAGTCAAACCAATATCTACCATAATGTGCCAATAAAGGTGTCAATATTCTCTGTATTGTCCGATTCAAAAGTTAAGCAAATATATACTTTGTGAATTTATTATATGTCCCTCAAATGCAATAAAAATAAACTAATACAGCCAATTAAGAGCTGCAGTCCAAGAGAAGCAGCGATCTCTAAGAATAGTCCAGAGACCGATGGGAGTTAGAGACTTTTTATGTTCATTCCATGCTGAACAAACCAGACAGAAGAAAAGATATTAATATCTACAGTATCTCGCATCTATCATTCTGCGTTGCACACAGAGGAGTATGAATGTTCTAGCAAGTCCTCCTCTGCACCAGCATCCTCCTTTATTAGATAGAGCTGCTCAGGTTTACAGCTGGGAGGGGAAACCGGGACTGATTCAATCTGCTAACCTCCTGTGTTAGCCTGCTGTTGATAGGAAGTCAGGTCAGTCATCATGCCCTGAGGTCCTGGCCTCGCTAAGAGAGTTAAAGAGCTATTCTTCTGTGAGACCTCAGCCTAAATCTCATCCACTGCACTGGCCTCTCTGACAGAGATGTGCTTATAAGTGATTTCTTTATTGTACTTTTATTGTAGCAATTATAGTAAACTTGTAGAGTTCTCTGGGATTATTTATCAACCATCCCTCAGCAAAACAATCGCTGTGATAGCGCTGTAAGTCTGTGAAGACAATCTAACTTAAACGAAGAGTTCACCCAAACATTAAAATGTCGTCATTTACTCACCCTCAAGTAGTTGTGTATGAATTCTTTGTTCTGCAGAACAAAAAGGAAGATAGTTCCATAGCATTTTTTTTTTCCTACTATGGAAGTCAATGGTGACCCAAAACAGTGTGGTTGCAAACTTTTTTCAAATTATGTTCCTTTGTGTTCAGCAGAACAAAAAAAAAATCCATACAGGTTTGGAACTAGTTGAGGTTGAGTAAATGATAACAGAATTTTCATTTTTGGGTGAAATATTCCCTTAAGTTTTGCGATTACCTATACATATTTCTGACAAGACTATGGACAGAAAAGGGTAATTATCATACACAGCGTAATCAGTGTAAACCAGCAGTGAAATCTCTCTGTATTTTGAGAGCGAACGTTTTGGATGAAAAGTGAGGTTTAGTAGCCACTTGCAGCTATTTATATCAAGCAGAAAATGACTGATTACTATCACATATTTAAAGCACTGAAGCGGTGACCCTGAGGAGGCTGGGACTGCACAAGAAGAGAGCCACCATACTGATAGGAATCAGTTTGGATGATGAGTAATCGTGCACACAGAAACATTCAGGCACTTCTAATTGAATCCAGAGGACTGTTTTTTCAAAGGTGTGAATGAACCTAAACCCATGTGACAGTTAAACAGTCTTCTGTTTCACAGCAAAAGCAATAGTGTTTTTAACATTTGGCATTATAACAGCATTAAACTTTTTTTTCATGAGCTACTTGTCCAACTTAGGATCCATGTGGCTTGAAAATAAGCCTGGAATCAAAGAGCGCAGCTGAAAGTAGATAAATGGAGCTGCAGCTGTCTTCTTAATTGAGCAGCAACATGCTGTCAAAAAAAATCACAGACCAATATTGCTCTCATTCTACTGTTTTATTTCTGTTTTCATGGAGTAGCATTTATTTAATTCTGTGCAGCTGGAACGTATAACTCACCTTGTCTACACAATTAACTATGATGCAATTTATCAGCATTTTAGGCAAGCATCCAAACACTAGCTGTTTCAGACATATAGAAAAATAGAAAAGGCTGCTGTTACATCAGCAACTTTGGTAGTGGAAACAGCAATGGCAACAACAAAACTGACAGTGCTTTATAGTGCGTTCACAGCAACTATAGCCATTATTTAATTAATCATAACACACTCTAAAAGCATTTTGTTCTTCTTAACAACTGTGTATTTGTCTGACGTAGACTGGAAAGAACAACTGTATTTGTTAAATTGAGGAATTTGAAGTGACTCAAATGATATCAAGATCCTCATCAGCCACCAGATATAAACTCACACCAAACAGCACTCTATGTCTGAGCTTGTTTTCATGAAGTGGACTCATCCTGCTCTATCATTGTGAAATACTTACCTTGTGACCTTACCTGCCTTTCCTTGTGTCCTCCTAGATGTTCCTTGTCTCTCCTGTGTTCTTCAGATCTCCAACGAGGTCTTCTCCGGTTAATGTGGTGTGTGGTTGTGGTCTCACCGTCTTCCCCAGTGATCATCTGTTGTGCGATGTTGTTCTGTGGATTGCAAGAGAAAAGAATTCATCAACATCATCATCAGAGACTGTTCAGATATCCTTCTAAGCCTGAACTCACCTATTCCATTGAATCTGCACATTGTTGAACTTGCATAGTGTGAAATAAACTTGTTACGTTTTCACTCACCATCTGTGTCCCGTCCGCTTCATAACAGATAGCTTCAAGCCATTGACGTATAGGTGTATTTTAATTGTTACTCTTTTTGGTAAGGTTTGATCTTTGACAAAAATAGAGGCTTTGTAGCATATTAGCTCATTGAGGGAAAATTATATAAATAATCACTATTAATTATGATTAATTGCAATTATTTATACCAGCTGTTAGTAGCAACTGTAGCAGATTTACCATCAACTTATCTGTTCATTCAGCGAACATATAGTGTAAGTTCATACAAGCTCTAAGAAGGGATATTTTCATTGCCACAGAAAAATACCTTTTTACAGTATCACTGCATTAGAGCATGTAGCAAGGGTCGGAATCATAAAAGGACATTAATTTGCAAGGCAGGATCAGAAACTCATGTAATTTGTTCAAACGTTTTATTAACTCTACGTTAACTGAACACACAAGAGTTGAGTTATGTGGAAAGTCAAGGCCTCGGCCTGGTGTAAAACTTAGGTGTTGCTGTTGAGTTAAATTCTCATCTTAGTGTCTCACAAGACTGCAGACAGTGCTGCATCTAGGATAGGGGTAGGCACATTGTGTTTGATTAGGGTTGGAGCTAAACTCTGCAGGACACTGGCCCTCCAGGACCGAATTTGCCTACCCCTGGTCTGAGGTCATTTGCATCAGTCCTGGGGGCTTAGCCAGGAGACGAGAGAGATAGTGGGGGTCCAGCATCCAGAAAAAATTCCTTTTGAAACATGTTGAGAACACACCTCTTGTGGGTCAAAGAGCCAATAGTGTGTTGATAATTTGGAGGGAACTTTTATGGCTCTTTGTTTTTAAGCATGGTAATTTGCATATGCACTGGATTGGAGGTTGATATACAAATTATAAGAGATTCTTAAAACACAGAATTTTGCAAAGATATCAACATATAACATACACTTTCAATTAGATTGTCTGAAAATGAGTCCTTAGATACCAAACACAAAATGTGTTGATATTATGAGGTGATATTGGCTAGATATCTATCATAAAACATTCATAAAACCGTACACCATACACAAGACAATATACAAGGACAATAACAATATACACAATGACCTGAAGGATATGTGTAGGGAAGGGAAAAGTCCATTGTCTTTTCAAAAGGGAGTCTAGAGTTGCTTTGTTCATATTCCTCCAAGCAATGGTCAGTGTTATCAGTCGGTTACCATGTTAAATGTAACAAATAGTTTATGCCTGATTGGTTTAAATGCTACATAATTCCCCCCTTTCGAATGTTGTTGTCTATCCAAAAGACAACAGCGGGCGATGCTGAAGTTGCAGAACAAACAGAGACGCACCTGACACTCATGGCTGGGGAAAAGTGGTGGCTCTCTGGTTGTTAGTTGCCTCAAGAAGTGGTTGTTGTGCCATGGTGGATGCTGTCAGATGTTGTGCTGTGGTAATGTAAGTTGTTGCAAGGTGCGGGTCCTGGAGGTTGTGCTGCAGGTGTCGACAGTGTCACCTGTCATCCTGAAGTGAGTTGATCTACCTCAAATGGTTGTCAGCCTGTAGGCTATCCGTGGCACCCGTGGCATAGAACAGTTAGGTGAGACTCTCGCTGGTGAGAGTGTGGGTGGTTCCAGGCATTGTAGGGAAATATCAAGGAGGGTTGTAGCGTGAGTAGTGTTACAGACTGGCGTAGTGATGATGGCAGGATGGCAGCAGGTGGTTGGAGCTCGAACATCACTAGAAACCTGAGGTTTGTGGTGCCGCGTACATATTGTGGCAGCACAAACTTGAGTACGCCTGAGTCATGTTGGTGGATGTTTTGCTGTTGGACATGTGAGCCCGTTACTCCATCCGACATTGTCTGGCTGCTTCTGTGGTTTTAAGGGATGCTCCTCCCTTACAGGGGTTTTTGTGCAGCCTCCACTTGGTACCTGTGTGAAGGGGGCATGGAGGAAGATGTTGTTGTGCACTGCAGTTTGACATACCGTGGTGTTCGCAGGCCTTTTCCATGGCTCCTGCCAGTGGTTGGTCGGGAACCTGGTCTTCTGCTGTCTAGTGGCTTTCGGTGAAAGGGCCTTGCACTGTGGCAATGCTGAGTGTCTTCTGGTGCCTGCTTTTGATTCAGTATTTTGTAATTCAGAATCAGTGCGAAAATGGCTCTGTAGGCTGTGCAAGGTGTGAATAGCTAGTGAGGGGCAGCAAATGAGACCAGGTGCTTAGACCACAAGGAGAGGGTTTGAGTAAATTTAATGACAGGCTTTCAGCAGGGGTCAACTAAAAACTGGGCTGTATGTAGTCAAATTATTACTCAAATCACTGATGGCTCGTAGGTTTGGTAATTATAAAGGTATCAAACAAACTGAAATAAAATCAGGAATTGGTTGAGGGAGAAGGAAGGCTTTCCTTATTAGGTTTAAGCTAGGAGATATGACTAAGCTGTGGTCCCTGGCTAAAAGGAATGCTGTAGCAGTATTATAAAACCTAGGGGGTCTGCTAGCTAAGCTACAGTAGCAGGGACACATCAAACACTTTGAGGTACATAGACATAAACAATGGGAGTACAGCTTTCATGCCTTCAGCACAGACTAACAAACAAGAAAGTCTTTTTTTTTATTCATGACATATTCAATAGATAATATTTGTAATCAGAAATGATGCATTAAACTGAAAAAAAAAATTACATGTTAAAATATACTAAAATAGAAAAGTTATTATAAATTGAAAAATAAAATTCAGTATACTGTTTTTATTTTATTTTTAATCAAATAAATGCTGCCTTTGTGAATACAAAAATATTTCACAAGTTCCCCCTTCCTCATTAAATAACCAATGAAATAACCAGTAAGCATGTTTGGCGTGCCGTCCGTGGAGCAGGCAGAGAGCCCGGCGGACCCCAAGCCCTAGGGGAACAACCCCTAGGAGGCGAGGACTGGGTAGAGCTCAGAGTCCGGCTTGGTCACCGTGCGGAGGGTGGGATGGCTGAATAGCTAGGCAAAATCGGATTGAAGGAGCGATAGTTGTTAGTGGCTTGAGCCTTAACTAAGGAAGCTGGAGGGAAAGCTGCTCTTCGAGAAATTTGTTAATAAACATCACTGTCCATCGCCGGCTGGATTCGTCCACAACTGAGGGTGTAGCTCCAGGTTATGTGGTCTGCTGCCGTCAGGTGGATGTGAGTGCACGTCTCTTGCTGGAGCGGTCCACATCTGTGGGTACAGTAGCCTACTCCAGTTTCGAGCTGTCCTGTTGTCGAAGTGGAGTTAAGGAGCTGACTGTCTCTGGTGCAAGGGCTCCGACTTTTGAGGAAGTGAGCCATGCTCGGGGATTGGGGAAGTGAGCTGGTACACCATCTGGCCTGTATACGGACTAGGAATGAAATAAGAGAGAGACAGACTAATATTAGCGTTGAAGCCATTCCTTTTATGACGTAATGAGTACATCGTGTGTTGAAATTGAGCCAAGAATGGATGCAGTGAAGCAAAAGCTCCTACATGTAGCTTCCACTCTAACAACTTTCTCGAAATGAACAAGAACGATTTGAAGTTATTTTGAGTGAAAATTTCATGAACTCATTCTAGGGAAGCCGGTGACTTGTATTACTTTGTAAAATAAGAAAAGCATAATAATTCTCCTGGCTGGCCAAGCAGTATGTTGGCTGATATTATTCATCAGATACCCTTATTATCCTTAAAATCTAAAAAAATAGAATCAACTAAATGGTACGATAAAATGCAGCAAATGCAACAAATCAAATAGCAGAGGTAACTTCAATGCGATGACAAAGTTTTTTTTTTTCGGATGATAGGAGCCACAGGCTCTGCTGGTGCTCTGGCTGCTTCCTTGGCGGTAGGGGGAACGGTGTCCTCGGGCTTGGACGCCAAACCTATTTAATGGAGACACACCAAAATGGTACTGTCACTGCGCTTATTTACAATATGTATTGTGTCCATGTAAAACATGGGAAACTAGACACAGAGCATTAGAAATAATCTGACAGGGATATAATGAAGCCACATTTGTCTAAACCAGCAGGTTTGCTTAATAGCTGTGATGTGACATCTGACATGACAGATTATCCCGGAGAATTAATTATTTTTTCACGTTAATAAACAATAAGTGATAAAGCAAATATTAGTCAAATGTGTCACAACAGTAATTTCAATCCTGAGATTTGCTTGATTTGCCACATATGAAAACCAGCTGTAAACAAAGTAGATGGAGGCAAAGAAGCATAAAAATATAATTTAAGCACATTTTGCTCAAGGTGTTTAGCTAAATTCATGGCAGAGACTGACAGGATTACTTCTAATTAGCTGGAAGAATTGTTTTGAAGCACAACAAAAGTAGCTCAAAATGTCAGTGCATCAGGCTTTCTTACTGAGCCTTATTCTGAAAGCACAAGAGAAATCCGACATCAATGCGCAGTGACGTGGCAGGCGCACATATGGAGTCTATTACTTTCTACCTCCTCCTCACCAAAATACAGGCTGTGTCGCCACGCTAACCAATTCTCATATTCCAGAAAAAAGCACAAAAATACATTTCAGCCTGCCAGCAGTCATGCGGTCAAGATCCTACAAAGAAGAAAGAAACCACACGGATACTGAGAGCCACGAACACACACTGCTAAATGCACAGCTGCAAGCATATGGGAGTGTCGGCCATTTTCAAGATAGTATTGCTGATTAGCAAGTGCAAATTTAGGGTTAGTTTTGGGAATAATTCAAGTGGAAACCAATTTACTTATTTGATCAGGATCTTTGTTGAAACACTAGTAGTAGTAAGTCTAATTTACATATCTTGCCTTTGGCACCAGGAGTGTTAGCAAGACTCTCTATTCACCCTCACCTCAGAAAAAAATGACCTCACGTGAAGTGTGTCTAATATTTCTAATCAGAAACTGAATTAACTTGCTGTGAGTTTTATGATTAGAATTAATAATCTGAAATAACGAGATGACTGCTCCATTAATATTTCACATAACAGCATCATACAGAATAAGCAAACAACAGAGGGGATGTGCGTAATTGTCATTTCTAATTTTCTGCCCAGACAAGACAGAACGGGTGTTCAAGACGCTGAAATATAGATGCTTGTCAGACCTTCCTGTCTCACTGAGTAAATGTGGTGTAGTCCAATTAGGTCTCAAGAACAGACAGAGTCACACACACTTTGCGGTAAAAAGACAGGAAAAGAATGAACCGTCTGTGAGTCATCAGGTGTACACAGAGACTTGAATCTCTTTTCTCCTTAGAAAGACTGAGCCTGTCAATCCTCCACATCACAGTGAGACTTCTGCCGCTTCACAAGAGCTTCAGAGTGGAAGGAGCAAATCTGTGTATTTTTCCGCATCTAAACACAGTGAGAGTTTCAAATCAATTTGCAACAAACTTTTCCACACAAACCTTCCGTCTTCTATGGAATACACCTATGAAGGTCAAAGGGGAGGAAAACCAACATCAGGGCTGAGAGGACGAGGATAAAGATGAGGAGGGCTGAGATTTTCTCTGCACAGTGCCATTGGTAAACACAACATGGAGGACCTGGAGGAATGAATAAATGCTATTTTCCATTTACCTGCACCAGTGAATCCTTGAGAGATACAGGATTGGATGGAGAGCAGAGTGACATGAGGCATATAACTGTTAGCACAGAAATTGTGGCAAGGGATACCCAGCCCCTCTCGCTCTCTCTTTCTCTTGCTCCTGAGGAGGAAAAAAAACACAGAAATAAAGCCGAAAGAAAAGCTCCACATTGTGCTCAGAAGAGCTTCTGCACCGCAATCAAGCATTTCTGTGTAGCCAAGGATCAGAATGGAAAATTCGGGATGAAACACGGTGTGCAGGGTGCTATTTATTGAAAGATTAGAGGACATCTACGCAAACAGAGAAGCCTTGCACTCGGATATTTGCATTTATTTTCAGCCACCATTTGGTGTTCAAATGAAGAGAAAAAGAAATGTGTGAAGGGCTATAATCATGGGAACATGTGTATAATTTTAAGCTTCAAATTCTAAGCACTCGTACATTTGAACTATTCAAATAAAAATAAAAGAAATTCTGTGTATAATAGACTTCGCTTTGACTTGAATGGGAAAATAACGATTGCGGATCATTAGGGTTGCAGTCGTTATGTTGGCTGCTGATTGTGTGGCAAGAACCTCACACCCAGACTGACCTTGCCCATCTGTTGCTCAAGAATTAGGCCCATTAATGGTCAGTAAGACATTGTAGTTTAGATATTCTGCCAGCATACACCACAAATTGCATGTTTTTGTTTTTGATTCTCGAGTACACGGTATACACTTCAGATCACGACTAAAGCAATGAACAAGATTGATCCCAAAACATCAGCTGTAGCTTCATGCCAACAGTACCAATAATGCCCCTTAACACACATTCATATTAATCATTGGCCTTTTGCAAATATAGAAAAGCAATCACAAAAACAATTATCCAGTAGGATATGATAAAGTATGCAATTTCATGCCCTACTGCTTGTGTTGTTGGGTGCTAGTCAAGCTGATTTGTAAATCACAGCCGTATATCATCTTTATTCTTAATTTTGCATCCTCAACTCCCACACTGTACTCTGCTAAAAAAACAGAGATGTAGAGAAGTGCTTAGATAAATTCTTTGGATACTGTGTCTTATACCATATCACGCCAATATTCAAAAACAATGCATCTTGTCCATTGTTCATAATGCAATCAGGAGTGCTGATATACGTGCATGTGTCCTGTCGGCAAAGTCATTTTAGTTTCCTTAATCCCAAATGCTCTGTGGTTGAATTTTATTGCATCTAATATTAAAGAAACCAACATAATTCCTAAAAATATTGCCCAAGTAATGATTTATGGACTGTGGTTGTCTCTTTCCTTTTTGAGGCAAAACTAGAGAAGAGAAGAGAAGAGAAGAGAAGAGAAGAGAAGAGAAGAGAAGAGAAGAGAAGAGAAGAGAAGAGAAGAGAAGAGAAAAAAAACCCCGATATGTTATCATTAACTGTTTTCCTATTCTGTGTTTGGTTGACATTTAAGAATGCAAACTTAAGGAGAAATTAAATCCTAGTAAAAATAAATAAACAAATAAAAATTGTACATGAAAATTAAACAGTTTAGCTTGGTATGAACTGCCATACACTACTGTTCCAAGTACCGTTTCTTGTTTGTTTGTTTCAACTTTCATTTAAAAAGAACACATTAAACTGATCAAAATGATAGTAAAGACATAATGTGTGTGTGTGTGTGTATTTCACCTTTTTCAACCTCGTTATATATGCAAATACTGCTGTTTTGTTGCTGTCCAATACCCAGACTTCTGATATTCAATAATGAAAATGAAGTGTAAAAAAAATATTTTTCTAATTTTTAAAATTGTGACTTAATAAAGTATCAGTAAAATAATCAAAACATAATTGGGATATTCAAGGTCAAACAACTATTTATGTGATTTTTTTTACCAAATGTA
>JAUCMS010000127.1:18277300-18293775 GCA_032357445.1 Enteromius radiatus
ACCATGTTCTGCAGGATAACCTAACCATGACAAAGACATAGAGCGCGAGCAACTGATATAAATACTGGTTGGATATTAGTGGCGCGTAGGGGAAGAGTATTTAGACGCTATTCACAGAGACTTTAGTAACGTCATCGATTCTATTAAGCTTAGGGGCCGGTCGCGTTTGCCTCGCGGTCGCTCAATTTGCGATCCGCTGTGTAAATCTTTCGACCGGCCCACCGGGAAAAGTCCCGCCCGTCCCAATGGCCACTCCGCCCCTGGTAGCAATAAACTCCCAGTGTGTGTACTAAAACAGCACTTTCCAAAAGCACTGAGTTAAAAGCCATGTAAACAGATTACAGAGCCTTATAGCTAAATCACATTACATATATATAAAAAAAAAATCACAGTTTCACTTTGATTCCTGGAATTGGGGTATTGAATAGGTACTGGAAAGGTATTTCTTCACCTCTCTCTCTCTCTCTCTCTCTCTCTCTCTCTTTCTTGATGGATACTGTAACAGGAACAGTAATAAACCCGAATAGCCAGGTTTATGGGATCTCTTGTTTCACTTGCTGTGATATTTCTTATATTTAATAATCACCCCTCTGAATGCTTTGTGGGGCAGAAGTTTTACAGTAAAGGCTCAGGTTTAACCACCATATTGATATGTCAATCCTGAAGTATGACCACAAACACGGGTTGCATGGAGCTTTTTAGAGTAAACAAAAGATGATTTGCCTAATGAATTGTCAGCACAGGTTTGGAATGGGTGTCATGCCAGAAATTGAATTAGAAAGTTTATTTACTGCAGTTTATGTGTCATGGTCTGACTGTCACACTGTCTCCTGGGAAGTTGATGAGCACCTATTTTATCTAGAATTGCATCATTGTACAGTTCCTGTCAGCACAGCGGAGAGTTGCTAAAAGCCCCTAAGCCACCAGGATGCCATTTTCTGCTTTTTCAAAATGAAAAATTACTGATTCTGAGAAAAGTAGTTTTTAATGAAAATTTGTCTAAGCACAGAATATATGGGGTTGCTGCATTCGGAAGAAGAACCTGAATTTCTGTATTTGTGTATTGACGATGCTTGCCAAATCATTAAGAATATAAGCCGTAGGTTCACACCCACATAAACAAAATAACTCCAGGATCCCAAGTCATGTTGGACATTGTGGCCTTGAGTGGGTCAGTTAACCTGAGCTTGTTCTGGAGAGACGTTTTCTGCAATTATTATTTCACTGCTGACTACTGTTGTTAAATTAACAGTTCACCCAAATCAAAAATCCTAACATTATTTACTCACCCTCATACCATTCCAAACCTGTATAACTATCAAATTCATATCTCTTCTGATGAAACCCACATTTATCCAGGAGTCCCCTGGACAGCATTACAGTATATTATGTATTCACACTCTTACACATTAGTAAATTAAAGTAGCACATTTTAAATTCCCTGGTAATCATTAATACTGGTGAGTTCAAAAATAGGGCATAATGGCATTTGACTGTTTGTGTATATTTCAAGGCATCGGCTTAGTCTCAGCCGTAATTTAGTTGATTCAGATCTCACATTATTTTTAAATTCTACGCACCTTTTCATGCACAGTTCATTTAATTAATACATTTTGATTTACACATTCCACACAGAATAGGTGTGAGCAACTTCAGCTAATTGGCACTTTGAACAACTGCTGAACAACAGAAAATGAATTCTCTTACACATTGCATTTTCAGTCATGGCCTGCAGACTGGAGAGAATCTCATGCAAACAAAAGGGCCATTAATGCACAAAAAATTTGGGGTGGGAGAAAAAGTGTTCAGTGTCTCAGAGCAACTCCCAGTAGTTCACTGCACAGTAGGAAAGAGGTCTGAGGGAGGGTTGAAGACTTCCAGATCTCATTTCAAAGATGTGGAGGCCAGGCTTTAGGGTGTTGAGCAAAACAAGCGAGTTCAAGGAACATAAAGTGCTCAAGCTGACTCCATAAAATAAGCGAAGAGGCCAGTATCATCTTTCCCGTCTAACAGCGTAATTACCATTAGCGAGGAAAACCTCCACTAACTGCAATAGATTGTGATGGTCTGTTTGCAAACAACTCTGAGGGGTAGATGGTTTAACGGTGTACTTTTTTGGCAATGCTAACTGTTTCCAACCACGTGGTTTAAAAGAAGTTTCCATTTACAGTGAATCCACATCATCAATGTATGTAATGCAAACATGGTTGTGTTATGGAGTTTTAAAGTGACATTTAATGGCTTCATCTGAAGTTAGTGGCTTAAATCTATGATGATGAAATAAGTAGCCTGCTCTGGACATCACCATCTTGGCATGGGTACCAAGAAATGTGTAGCTGAAGGATGTGTGGTAAAATCATAGAAACTTCTAATGAACATGAGTCTCTATCATTTGGCCACAGACTTCCATTTTGGAAGTTAAAAGTTATTTCACTAAAATGTGTTTTTTTTTTTTTTTTTTGTAGTAACCAATATATTTGTGGGTTTGTAAATGTGCAAGATTTGGTTGAGGTTAGCTGAAAACAAATGTTACATTTTAACCACAAATGATCTGCGATCCATTTTCAAATCAGACTATCAAGAAAATGTGCCACTTAATCTCTAACACAACAATTACAAAGATCATCGGTTGAGACAGTTGTGACAGATGAGTGCAGACTTTGACCGCTCACTGCTGCACTTTTGATTTCTCCGAGATATGAATCATGATATGAACATGAACCAGAGCCGAGAAGCAAAGGTTCATATGTGGTGCATGAAAGGTCTTCCGCTGGTAGGCTTTTAAAATTCTGCTATATATTAATTAAACACATGAAATTAAATACAGCAAGGGATGAATGGACCTCTTCCGATAACCTTGAGGCACTCTAAACACAACGTCTGAAGCATAAACCCAGCTAATTAATAATGAGATATAAAGAGTGATGTAATGTTTAAGGGCCAAATCAAATTTGTGTAGTGGGTTAACTCACTTAGGAACACATTACCTCTCCAGCCCAAGATGGATGCGTTTGAGAGAGGAGGCTGGAGATGCGCTGTGGTTAAAGAGAGGCATAACCTGATTAGGAAAGAACTCCTTTTCCTGCACGTATCGTCCCTGATGGATGAAATGGACCGCCGTGCCCGTTACTCTGCCCCTTGGATTGAAGGTTCCCGGAATATTCTTGCGATTGTTCCCGCTGATTGTAACACTTCTATCCCGGCAGGTCTTTAAAAAGAAATTCTATCTGCCTGGCTGAGGCTTTCTTCCTGATCTTCAAGGCTTTTAACTACAATGTCTGTGTTTGTGTGGACCATGGGGCATGCGGAAGGATTTCGCTAAAAGGTGAAACAGATTACGCCAGCTGGGAAAGTGCAGGGATGCAGCCGGATGGTTTATCAATGGATTCAGAGATTTTTCACACGATTATTTCATCATAAGCATCTCCCTTTTCACTGCTCAGAATTTCCAATGAATAAGTGCGGTAAAACACTGCAGATGTTATTTCAGTTCAAAGTAGTGAGTAATATGCCTTGCTCCTGACAACAAAACAACAGGTATTTGTGTTACCTACATAATCTTATTTTATCTTTGTGCTCTGTTGGGCAACATGCTACCACTGTCTGCCATCTGTTAAACTGCATGTTATACTAAAATCACAGGAGAACAGATATTGCATTTAAAATAAATAAATAAATATATAACAGTTGAACATTTTTTTTAGGTCATGGAGAGATCAGTAAGTTACCATAAATGTGCACAACCAGTATATTCCCATAAAAATGGCATGTACGACAGTCCCAGCTGGAGTTATTTGGGGTCACTCGGTCTGAGGAATTTCAATCGTCAACTGCAAACATATGGAAAATTTATACTTCGAATAAGACAGCCTGACACAATTCTCCATATTTTTGTCTCCCAACACATTTTACTCAACAGCTCTTTTTTTTTCAAGGAATGTGAAAAATTTTTCAATAAAAATTTTTTATTTTAGGAGGAAGGGGCAGTCGTGGCATAATGGACAGGGAGTTAGACTTGTAACCCAAAGGTCGCAGGTTTGAGTCCCAGGTCCGGCAGGGAATGTTGGTGGGTGGGGAATAACCAGTGCTACCTTCAATCCCGTGACTGAGGTGAGACCCTTGAGCAAGGCACAGTTCCCCTAACTGTTCCCCTAGCCGCAACAATGGCTGCCCACTGCTCTGGGTGTGTGTTCATGGTGTGTGGTTATTCATTTCTCACTGCTGCGTGTGCGCACTTGAATGGGTTAAATGAAGAGCACAAATTTCACAAAAACCATACCTAGCCACATGTCATGTCATCTCATGAATTAATATATATATATATATATATATATATATATATATAGTCATTCAACAAAAACAAAGTGGGGAAAAAAAGGGAAAGAAAATCACAAAATAGGCAGCACATCTGTTTTCAGCTGTGATTATATGACATGTTTTCTGAGCGTCAAATCAGCGTATTAGAATGATTTTTGAAGCATGATGTGACAGATGTAATGACTGCTGGAAGTGTAGTTTTGTCATCATGGCAAAAAAAACTGCATTTTAAAATATATTATAATAGAAAATTATATAATATATGAACTTTGAAGATATTAATATTAAATCACCATATTACCTTTCTTACAGTATCAAATAAATGCAACCTTGGGGAAAGCATTACAGAGTTCTTTCAAAAAAAAGGAAAGAGAAGAAGACTAGTGCGTATATATTCAGATAATGGCTTTGCTGCACCTCCCTAGTATTTACCACTGGCTCTCTCTTTTTTCCAGCAGCACAGCAAATATCAATCACTCCTCAACGGTGTAAGCTAATTATGTGGGTATTAGACAAACCCTGCCCAATGATTTGACGGAAACAGGAATTTATCAGGTGCAGTTCCATTAATCTCTCATTCTTGATATATTATATGCTCCCTAATGACTACTGCTGACTTATGATAATGATGATCAGATTTAAAATCCTGTTTAAAGAACATTCTGTCTTTTTCCCACTTTCGCCTTCTCTCCCATTGTAAATGATTTCTATGTGATCAAGCAGCAGGCCTGTCTGTTATTAAGCTAGCCTGGAAATGGCATTTCAGACACTGGCCTTCTCTGTGAATGAAAACTAATTAGCACAGATTTACATATTTCCAAGTGCAGTACAGCTTTAATCAATACACCCACCTGGATGCAGGGCTATTACAAGACTCCCCAGGGTTATACACCATCTGACCGAGACTACGACACAAACATGTGTCCAGTGATATAATAAATTTTCTCAAACCTAGGCAGGTTAATTACAGTTCTGTGTTAAGTGAGGAAACTGACTGTTACACCATACCGGCATGAATATATACATGGATGATGTTATTACAACTCCAGGCCTTCTACAATGTACACTTTGCACACTTCTTACATTTACTCTACTCACTGTCAACAAGGCAATTATTTAAAAATGTTCTCTCTGTGCTATATTATGCAAATTGTCACGTACGTGTTGAGCACGAATTACCTATCACAAAGTCCTCAAACTGTCGGTACAGAATATTCAGGGTTCAGAGCTTCATCAGTGGAAAAAGGGATTTTTTTTCCCTTCACATCACAATCCCCCAGACTACGAAGAGATGGGATTATTCTCCGAGTCTGCAGCGAGACCATTTGTGACCTACTTGAGGAGGGGAGACAGGAAGCAGCTCCCTGCATTAAACCAAAGCGAGGCTTATCTCCATGTGAGGTGCAACAAACCCACGTTGAGGCGACGCACACCAGTTCCATGTCCTTAATAACAGTGTCAACTCCTGAATGGTATTTCGGACTGGATTGCAAATAACTGATTTTAATACAGATGAGGAAATTGTGTAGAAAGACATCATAATAGGGTTTTTGAACACCAGTGTTGACTAACTGTGATATTTAACAATATCAAATACTAATAATGAGTTAATACTATGCATACCAAAATACTGTAAAAAAAAAAAAAAAAAAAAAAAAAAAAAACAGCACCAGTAATCAGTGCTGGTCCATATATGCAAGTTGCATCGGGCTTCCAAACCATCAGGGGCTCCTTTACTCTAAAACATGAATTAACTATGCGAGAAACAGAATAGAGACTATAAAATAGAAATTTTAGAGACTATAAACTATAAATAGTAATGAAAACTACTTCTCTCATTTAGGATGGATTGTATGAATATTGGGATGCAGACTATAATTATGTGAATAATAGAATTTTTGTTTCATTTTTGATTTCGTATGTGGCTTTTGTAGTGTACAGTATGTGAATATTGTAATAGACAGTCTTCTGCTAGAAGTGCACAATGCAAAAAAAAAAAAAGCTTTGGCTGTGTGCTTTTAAACTGACAAATATACACAAACATGTTTCGAAATGTCAGACTTTGCAAGGTTTTACTTAAACACAGTCATTTGTGTCTTACATGAAGACAAACCGTTCTGAAAGTAATTGAATACTTGTCAGCATGATCTGTGCATCTCTGCTGCTGTCTCGGTCACAAATAACAAAAGGAAACCATACTAACCTAAAGCTGGCCATATACTAGATTAGAGGATTTTAAGGCCGATTTTAAAGGGTTAGTTCACCAAAAAATGAAAATGAAGACATGTTTTATTCACCCTCAAAGCATCCTCACGCAGCTCCGATGGATGAATAAAGGCCTGCGTTTGTGAATCCCTGTGTTTTTTGTAAGAAAAATTTACATATTTAAAATGTTATAAATATTTTTCATCTCACTTGCGCTGACTATCACATGAGTAAGCTGTTCTGATGGATCACATAGGACATAAGAGTAGCATTAATTCTTTTTGTGTGCTTTACTGTTATTCGTTCTTCACCTCCCTACATATGCATTTTGGGTCCAATTCATTGGAAAGAAAGAAAGAAAGAAAGAAAGAAAGAAAGAAAGAAAGACTTATTTGACTCATGTCAAACAATTATTCGCTGTTAATCACATTAAAAATAGTTTCTATTTACATATATACTGTTCATTTATTATGTATATATAAATACACACACATTCAGTACATATTTTGAATGTTTACGTGTATGCACATTATATTTTATATTCTATATAAATGTATTTAATATATAAACATATAAACTTTTTTTTTTCTTAAATATATACATGGATGTGTTTGTATTTATATATACATACTAAATATACAAAGTACATACTTATATAATATATAAACAACAAAAAAAATATTTTGGATGTAATTAATCGCGATAAATCATTTTACAACACTACTTTCACGAATTCACTTCTTCATTAACTTAAATAAGCAAATTTGGCGTGCTATCCGGGGAGCGAGCCGGGAGCTCAGCGGACTCTGGAGCGAGGCTCGGTCCCGTTCGCCCCCGTTGAAGGTGCGAAGGAAAAGGCGGAGAAGGGGAGGAAGGCAGGATTGTGCGTAACTAGATACCTGCGGCCTCGAGTTCGAGCTGCTGGCTCCCGGGGGGGGCTCGAGTGGAGCAGTTGGTTTTGTTGGCTGCAATGGGCTGAGAAGTAAAGTCCTCGGACTCGGAAGAGTAGCTGGAAGGCATCTTGTTGGCAGAGCGGATCGTGCGTAACTAGATACCGAGAGGAGTGAGATGATGGTATTTATGCAGAGGCGGATAAATTAAATTAGGAATAATTAATAGGCTAGTGGGCGATAATACTAATGAGCGTCAATGGTTACCGGGTGTGCTGACATTCAGCGTGCTCTTCCCGAAACTATGTTAAAACCTCCCTTATTTTATAATTTATTCATTACAGTAATATTTTTTTACTGTGAAATATTTTGGCATGATAATCATGTACAGTAGATATACTACAAACTGTATATCTCTGCAAGTTACCTTCAATCTACATGTCTGTCACTTGTTAGTATTGCATGCAGCGTGGTGTTCACCTTTGATAAGTTATAAAAGGTAAATTGGGTGTAAAAAAGAAAAAAAAAAACATCTCCAGAGTGCCATGTAATCATACCCTGACAAACACTATTTTCAGGTTCTTTTTTTTTTGAGGCCCTCTAACAAAAATGGTACACATTTGGAAAGAAAGCATAGTTAAAACAGCAGAAAATTGTCCATTTCCTGTTCAAGTTAGACTGAAATGAATGTAACATTAGTATATCTGATCCACCCATTTAAGTGTGACTTCAAAGGAACACAAAGACTATCATACAGGAGGTATGTGAATTTAAAAGCAAGTGGTAGACCCCAGAGACTAATTTTATACAAGGAAGTGGAACCAGATTAATGTCCTGGGAGTGCAGCCATCAAGAACCAAGAAATATGAAATGATATCATGCTGTAATTTAAGAAAAATGTGCATTTAGAGCTTGAGTAAGACACGGAACGGTGACCCGTAAAGACTGAAACTGAGCTATTACAATTTCTAATGAATGCCATCCCATGCACGGATCCACTATACCAAAGAAGATAAAACACAGTCCCCCCTCGTTGACATTTATGGTCTGTCTCCTCCAGTCAGACTTACCCGGGATTGCTAAATAAACACAGGCACACAGCTGAGGATCATGTTCCACTCTCCATTTCAGCTAATACCTCGCCTCTGTAACTGAAACTCTGGCATTGTTGTCTTTTTGCAGGCAACTGGAAATTGGCTACTTTTTTTAGGATAACAGAGGATTTTCAAGTAAGACCCAAATTACGCCTCACCTTAACCAGGATCCGCCAACTGTCTGAGTTTAGTATTTCAAAGTCGGTGGAACGACGGTCCCACTGTTAAAAAAACACATTGAATACACAAATCATTTCATTGGTGCAATTTTACCCGGAGGCCTGCATATGAATAACCAGCATGCTGTCTCACTTGAGTATAGTCTGCTGGGGACTAATTTTGGCTGCTGCCCACCACAGCCATCACAACTACAATGGGCTGTTACATTTTATATTTATGCATAATTTGTTTAATAATCATAATCCTCCACCATTTTGTCTTGTAGATGAAGGACACACAATATCTACAATTTGCTTGCTTTACTAACGAAGCGCCTCATCAATATCAGACCCATTGATTATGCATTTGTTTTCCCAATTTACCTTGATGGATCATTACTGCACTTTAGCAGCCTATCTACCTTTTCTCTGTACAGGAAATGTAATCTCTCTACTCAATACCTAATACATATGAAGACAAGGAAGAAGAAGAAGAAAAAAAAAAAACCATCATGCTCCTTTTAACAATATTTAAAAGTCTCGGGAGTCATTAGAATGTGTCTGTGAAGTTTCAGCTAAAAATACCCCACAAAACATGTTTTATATAATTTTTAAATTGCTTATTTTGAGTGGAAGCAGAAACAAGCTGTATTATAGCATGTCTCTTTAAATGCAAATGAGCTACTGCTCCCTACTCTCTTTTCCAGAGTAGTGGGGTTAACTGCTTGTTTGGTTTTGGTTATAATGTCTATTTTGCTGAAATCACGTGTTTTAAAGATGTCCCTTCTGAAAAATAAATGGCTTAGTTGGTTTAAGATGGAAGAAGCTGTTTTTATCTAGTCTGCCAGCCTGGCCTGTTAAGGAAGTTGCCAAAATCCCTCTAAAACCAGCCTGCTGACCAGCTTAAACCAGTTAAGACCAGCTTAGGCTAGTTTAGCTCACGGCTGTTCAAACTTGGGTCCTGCAGAGTTTAGCTCCAACCTGCCTCAACACACCTGCATGTAAGTTTCTAACATGCCTAGTAAGAGCTTGATTAGCTGCTTCAGGTGTGTTTAACTAGGGGTAGAGATAAACTCTGCAGGACACGGGCCTCCAGGACTGAGTTTGGACAGCCCTGTTTTAGCTAGTTTTCACAGTAGGGATATTAGATTAAACTTCTGATAGACAGTTTAGCAGGATTTTTGAAAATCACTAAACATAGCATGTGAGTACTAAATTCTAAATGATTAAAAACACAAAGTTACAAAAACCCAGTTGATTATGTTTGTGAAGGTAAACATCTTGGAAAGAAATTATATTTATATTTGATCTTTTTTTTTTTTAAGTGACTTGAGCATATACTGCTATCTGCTGTCTATAATATTATGACCCAAATAATAAAAAAAAGTGGAGAGTTGTTTACTGCTCTGGACTGAATAATGTTCATTAGCCATAATAAGACATTTCTAACATGAATGTTGCTATTAACTGAGAGTGTCTCTTTTTATCATTGTGGTTGTGTGCACACACTGGATAACACACATTTTGTCCAAACATCATGTGAACATGTTTTTTTTGGTTTTTGTTTTGTTTTGTTTTACTTTCATATGTGCCCTTTAAAAACTAAAATGTAGTTGAAAAGATATTACTGAAATAAACTGATGCAATAGACTGGAAATATTATGCTAATGAATAAGGGTTGCGGAAAAATATTACATTTGATCAACAATGAAAAGACAAATATACTTAATATACAAAAATGAATAAGAAAATGTAAAATTAAAAATATTATAGATTTCTTTGCTTTATTTTTTAATGCACTTTGAATGCTGTTACTCACACCTCATGCACATAAAGTACACTAATATAGGGCAGGCTGACTGTATGACTATGGTGACACACATCTACTTTAATAAAATGACATTGGTTTTCACACATATCTCCAGAGACTTATTTTGAAGAGTGTAAAGAAAGAAAATCAGGTCATAATATGCTTAAATTGAATGTGCTCTACTTAGTTCATGTTGTGGAATTCCTTGTAACACATTTTGCAATCAGTTGACAGTTGGTCACAGCTTATTTATATAGGTGAGAAAGGTTGTGCAAGTTTATAGTGTTTGTGTTTTATATGTATTTATTACACGGCTTCGTAGAATACTCAATTCTGATTGGTCAGTCGCCACATTCCAAGGTTTATTAATCCCCCGATAACAAACGGTGAAACTAATAACACAGGCTCATCCGAGTACTACTAATCATCTTGACCGTTAGTAATTATACGTATTATTCCACTGTCGCTGACATCTTAAAACGCCGGACTAGGACGAGGACGAGGACTTCATTTCAACATGTATGGAAAAAGGTTCTCAGCAGTGGATAGAAGATGACTCGACTTGACTGACTCCCTGGTTAAAACAAAACAAACTAAAACTTTCCTCTGAACAAACAACAACAAAACACAAAGTTTTGTGTCTAATTATTTACTTTTGTGGCAAGAAGCCATCTAATAGGTGGGCCCTTCAGTCTTATACAACAACCCTTCAATTCACGTTGGGCTGCCGATAAGCCTGTCTGGCTTTATTCTGCAATAACAAGCTGCTGGATGTACTTTATCCCTTAAATATTACATATTTTCATTTCAACATTTCGCTTCCCCTCTTCTATTCAAAAAATTACTTTCTCCAGTGAAACAGTAATCAATCAAATATGCACCTAGCATAAACTCATGAATGAAAAGAGTCCAAAACAGTTCAATACTTAGGCACAATATGTAGGCAGTAGTACAGGAGATGCACTTTTTTACTCTAGGAAGCATGATTAAGGATTATAGAGTCATATTTTGAAGCAATGGTATAGACTCATATTTTGACAAGTTAAAATAGATGCTTTTCTTACAAGCAAGCAACTTTTCAAATCACAAGATATTATTTTTGAGATATTGTTTTTTAGAGTCACATGGATTGTTGTAATGTTATGATCAGCTCTTTTGGACTCTCATTCTGAAAGCACCCGTTCACTGTAGAGGATCCATCGGTGAGCAAGTGATGTAAGGCTAAATTTCTCCAAATCTATTCTGATGAAGAAACAAACTCATCTACATCTTGGATGGCCTGAGGGAGAGTACATTTTCAGCAAATTTTGCTTTTTGTGTGAACAATTCCTTTAACTAATTTAAAGCATGAATCAAACAGCCTCATTTCTCTGTGGTGTAGTCACAGTTAAGAAACTGGAGTCCATGTATTTTTGATTAACATGTAATGCCCCACAAAATGACGGAAATGGGTCTATTAGAAATAAAGAGTGTGATAAAAATATTTCTGCACGTGCATTCCTTTATCTGAAATCACACATTCATATCTAACACATAGTTCCCACTTTCATTTTAGGGTCATCAGAAACAGCCTATGGGGAATGTGTGATTTAGTAGCATTAAAGTGAGCATTAGTCGACTGCTCCAGTAAATTGGCCCCTGTGGTCCGTCCCTCAGGATATGTGACTACATTTAGATTACTACTGGACAAATAGCCATGCTGAGGTCACACAACTTTATAAAGCCTGTCTAAATAAAGAAAACCAGCATCCAGTAAAAGGGAAGAACCAATTTTTTAATAAAGCAGCAGAACTATTTAGTGTTCTCATGCCAGTTTAATAGTCCTCTCAAGAAAGTTTTTAATCTCCAGCAGGGAGTTAAAAAGGCATTTGTTTTCAATTTAATTTGTTTTCAGTCAAATCTGCAATTACTTTATGCATAGCTCATTAGCACTTTTTTAATTACAGTGCATCTGACTAGAAGTGCTTTCCTCTCTGTACAGCAGAATTCTAAAGCCTTTTAAATATGATACCTGGAAGACGCTGTGTGTTTCCCTCTACGCATTCCCACTTGCTTTTCTCATACACAGCAATGTAGAGTCACATAAAGCTTTTAAAAAAGAGCCATCACAAGGCCTCTGGGCTCAACTGACACATCTAGATCATGGTAATGTGATTTGTGCTCCTGCACTGGAAGACTGACTTACTATATAGACTCTGTACTGATACACATGTATATTGATACTTACAATACATTGGCAGGCCTCGAGTCACAAACAATGAATCACCCAGCTAGCCCTCTGGAGATTCCACATGTCTCTTCACAAGGATCATATCAATATTACAGCTGTGCAGCCAGCCTGATACCATTAATGAGAAGAACAGAGCATGATATTCATCTACATATGATCGCAATGCATTACAGGAACTGAAGAAATACATGTAGTCTACAATAGATACAGGCGATGTGTCGCTATTGTAATTTGAACCTCCATTGGGGTAACTGGTCTTGAATTAATTAAAGGCTTCAACATTTACAACTGTATTTCGCATCATACCACCCAGAGCTTATTTTAATTACTTAATGAGATTTAAAAAATAATTTAAGAAGACTTACTGTTGTTTGACTTCAAAGCACAGATTCACTCTTAACTTAACTGCCAAAAAGGAAGGCCATTTACAGTGTTCTGTCACATTCACTTCATTTCTCTCTCTGCATAATTATAAATGTAATACCTGTATATATATATATATATATATATATATATATATATATATATATATAAAATATATAAATACAATGTCAAAACACATACAACAAAAAAAACTCAATTTCCCATATCAGCCCATGCCTAAGACTGATTGCACCCACCTGCCTAGGAACTGATTGAGGTGACTGAGCGTTCCTGACCGTGTTTGTTTTTCCCGAGTTTGATCTTGGACTGTTTATTCATGCTATGTCTGCTGACTGCCCCGATTTCTGCCTGATTTCCTCGACCTCGATTCTGTCCTGTCTCCGTTGTACTGTTGGCCGGTTTTTGACCCTGCATGTCTGACTACGAGTGTCAATAAAAGTTTCCACATGGATCCGCACGTCTCTCTCTCCAATGTTTCAGAAAAACTTCACAGAACAAGGATCCAGCAGCTTTCCCATGGGACACTGGTTAGGTATGGGCCCAGCCGAAAAATCCCATATGTGGGACCGTACTGCTCAACAGGTTAAAAATTAAAATAAATATTTTAACTACTATAAGAAACACACATTAACTTATTTGAGCTCATTAATTTGATTTACCCATTCCAATAATCCCTTTAGTAACTGCTATCATAAAAATACACTTATATGTAGGTTTATAATTCTACAAAAGACACATTTAATGTCCAACAACAAATATTTAAGCAAAATGCAAAATTGCACTATTATTATATTGTGTTCTGTCTTTTTAGTGCACATACACACCCTTTCCTGACAACAAAACGGATATATTTGCACAACCTTCTAAAATTAACAGATGCATTAAACAGCACAGTTATATTAGCTGTTTGTTATGGTGAATCGATTAGATCCATCATTGACATTAAGGGCTGATTAAGAATAAGCGTGCACAAATTAGTATATGATTGTGTGAACTTAATTTGCCGTTTATGGAAAACGCTTTAGCCCCGATTGATTTGCTTGGTTATTTTAAGTCAGCTTTTGGACTTTAATCCCAGTTTTACCTCAGGTCTCCATGGTGTTGTGATTTGTCATATTTAAACAGCAGCGGTGATGGGAGAACCAGCTTGAGAAATCAATCTACATATAAAATATTGGTCAAAGATTATTGGTCACTTTCTAAATAATAAAAGTATAGTGCATCCACTATTAATTATATATACATAAAGCTGTGTTGATGCATCACGATACAAATGACAATTTGTATCGTGATGAACACTTTTTAAATCGATCTATATGATGAAACACAACTTTAAAATTACATTAAATGCTTTAAAGTCTTTAATTTGAATGATTTTTATGATGCATCACATCGTTAACTTTTTTTATTCCAATGCACAGAGCAAATCTGGGAATCTGACCATCCCTAGTACACCTAAATAAGAAAGTACTGTAAAAAAGAATAATGAATGACATGGGATCCACACGATTGGATGCACTGAATGGATCTGGGAATCTTCCCATCCCTACAGTACACCTAAATAAGAAAGTACTGGTATTCAGGGTTCAGGCTTATAACCTATTGTAATTACTATATAAGTACATAGTATGTACATGAGGAACTGTAAAATATAGTGCTATCAAAATATTGCTAAACTAATATCCATGAGCATTTCTTTGTACAAAATTATTCCTATGACTTGCTATGTTATCATTACGTGCTGAATTTGTTTTTAATCTTAGCTTTTAATCTCTTTTTTTTAATGTTAGTAATTTAATGATGACCTTTTGTAATATATTTGTATAAATATAAAATGTGAGATGTTGAGATCAGAATGAAAATCCACAAAAGTGTGAGAGTGTATGTTAAAGAAGCATTTTAAGCCAAAGTTAATAAATAAGCACAAGACTAAAGTAGACCCTTAAAGGTACTGTATATTTAAATGTTTCTTTCTCTCTCAATATTTCCTAAAATTCTCACAAATGTAAACATAATAACATGGGCACACCTCCTATGTTTGTATAAGGTTTGATTTCATTAGAACGACTTCACAGAGCTTATCAGATTAGCCCTGGAAAATTGTATACATAGTAAATCCAACTGTGTCAACATCCATTGAAGGAGGCCCAAGTTGAATCACATTAGCAGTTTTTCAGGATGGCAAAGTTCTCATTGTAGAAATGAACTTAAACTGCAATGACTCTGGGGTTTCTGAGGCTCAGCAAGGCCAGTGTTTTCTTGACCAGACTCTGTTGCAGTAACAACAATGCCTCAGGGAAGCTTTAAGCTAAATGTTAAAACATGATACGGGCTTCCTCAATGCTAACATCTATTATACACATGGTGTATACAGTATAACCTGTCCTAGGGAAATTATTCAGTTCTATATTAAAACCTGTTAGTATAATCTATAACTGACAGGATAATGTATTTTCCAGCATGAAGGATATCTGTATGGATATTTGAATTGATTCACATTCGGTATGGCAGTTTCAATATCCTCACAATTTTATATCATTGTAAAAAATGTTCTACTTGTCTTTCTTGGCCAGTTTGTTAAAAAGACATTTCAGCAGTTGCTCCCACACTGCCAAAGTCACTAATATATGATGTAGAGTGAACATTTTTCAATTTTACGTTACGTTTCCTTCTCTGCCATCCATAGGGAACTGTATACCAATGAGAACCAAATGTAATCAGCATCAAAACTTCCAGGTCAATTGGCATATGACTTGCATTACAATGGAGTTAAATGTCTCATGCGATTCTAATTGAGCATGACTGCAGGAATTCAGTTAATAGAAAAGCCAAAATGTTTTGTTCTGGCAGAAAAGGGATTACTTACTTAGTTCTTTGCTTCTGTTGTATTTACAGTATACTGTTTAAAATTTTAAGATATGTATTGACACTGCAACATATTTAAGTGTAATAAACTATTGGCAGTTGGCAGATTCTTTTTTAGCCGGAAGGACTTCACAGTAAGGAAATTGCATCCTCATGGAGAAAGCCATGGGTTAAGTGCCTTGCTCAAAGGTGAAACCGTTTCAGGGTAGAAGTGGTATGACGGTAATTCTCCAGTTATTGGGTCACCCTTTTCTGGAATCGAACCTTTTAACCTCTGTATTAGAAGCTCAAATCCTTAACTATTTGCCACAACCAACATGTGGCACAGCTTTTTCATACAGAGGGACACAATGGTGATGAAAAGAGTTAACCTTTAAATGAATGGCAAACTAATGTCATATTCACAAGATTGTTCATTTAATATAGTCCCATAACATGCCTCTCACTGTTACGTCTCTGTTTGTCATGTGCTCTTGTTGTGGTTCCCCGTTTTCCCCATGTGCTTCCCGTGACCTAGTTTTG
>JAUCMS010000127.1:18324845-18336984 GCA_032357445.1 Enteromius radiatus
TTGTGCTTGTGCACCTAAAAAAAAAAAGTTAGGCGCACAAGTGCAACCAGCACAAAAAGTTAGTCTGGAGCCCTGTTGAGACACTGAAGACATGAGTGGCTGCTGAAAATTCAGTGTTTCGATTACAGGAGTATTCTCTCTTTTTTTTAAACTTTGTTAAAACTTTTGAATAATACATATAATAGCATGGGTTTCAAAGCTAAAAATGAACTGCTATTTAAAACAAGAACAACAACAGCAATTCAATACAGAAAATCAAATCACATCAAGTAGGCCTACATTTTGACAAAATAGTTACAGAAAATGGCCCAATAAGAACTTCTACAAACTGATGCCATGAATTCCAGTTTGCAAGTAATGCTTATAGCTCTTCTGCCATGCATACACCACAGTGTTAACACTGTAAAATAAAATATGTGCTTACAAGCTTCATATGCATGATGTGAAAAATAGGTCTTAGTCATTAGCATGCGACCTCACAATTAACTCAGTTCACCCTTCACATTATACAGACCTTTGAGCAAAAAACTACTAAAGCTGTATTCATCTGATGACACCAGATGACTATTCTACAAGTCTGCAGCAATTACTAGTGAAGTGAAAAGCAAAAAACATAAATTCTGTGACTGCATTAGGTATAATAAACTAGCAGTGACGTTTTGCAGCATCTATTAGTACTATAATGTTAATTTATAATATACTATTAATTCATGTTTGTGCAAAAAAATAAAAATAATCTCTGTACAATTCAAAGGGTTACTCTACACCAAAATAAAAATTTTGTCATTAATCATTTACATCCATGTTCTTCCAAACCTGTAAATTCTGTTCATCCTCAGAACACAATTTAAGATTTTTGGATGACAACCAGGAGGTTTTTGACTATCCTATTGACTGCCAAGTAATGAACACACTGCAAAAATGCTTTCTAAGACTCAGTCAGCTGTGTCACACGGATACACTGTTTTAGTCAAATCAAAGTGTAAATACAAGTAGAAGACATATCTATGTGGCACGCCTGACACAGAACAGTACATTATGTCCATCCAGCAGATGCTCTCCAAAATGGATCTATGGTGACAGAGCCGAATTGTTGAATAAAGTAATTATTTATTTTATTTTTTTTTCTTTGCTTACAATAAGTATTCTTGTTGCTTCACAAGTTTACAGTTGAACCACTGATGGCAGATGTACTGTTCTGAATATGTCTTTCATACAGTGCACTGTCAACATAGATCCATTTTGGAGAGCATCCGCTGGATGGACATAGTGTACTGTTCTGTGTCAGCCGTGCCACATAGATACGTCTTCTACTTGTATTTACACTTTGATTTGACTAAAACAGTGTATCCGTGTGGCGCAGCTGACATTGATACCGCTAGATATTTCATGGTCCATCAAATATGTTCAGGCAGAGCTTTTGCATCCGAAACCTGAAGCAGTGCATCATAAAATTTTGGCTTCAAACTCTGATTCTAAATATTTCTGTAACCGGTTAGCCTACAATTTTGAATGTACTGATTTCAATTTAAGCCACATGTCACAACCTTCGTTTGATTTATGGACCTACTGATTGTAGCTCTCCATTTTATTCTTTTCTTCCTTCCTCTATCACCTCTGGCTAACATGCAATACACTGTGGCAGATGAAGTTAGTCATTTTACAGTTGTTCCCAACAGTCTGCACACATGCTGCTCCTTTGGCTATAAAGTTTCTCTCACATGTCTCAGCTGGAAAACAAGACAACGGTTGAGTCCAAGCCTCTTCAGCAGAAACCTGCTCCTGGCTAGGTGTCTGGCAACCCTGCTGTTGACAAGCTTTCCCTAAACACTAAGTCTCCCCTAATCCAGAACTAGTGCATTTAAATGGGAGTGAAAGAGAGAGAAAGAGAGAGAGAGAGCAATTGGGTAGAACTGGCATAAGACTATAAGCACAGTGGATGGAGGAGGAGGAGGGGGGGGTCTCTTGAGCTATTTTAAAAACAGTAAACAGGTGCTTTCTGATGAATCAGAAATGCTTTTCTCTCATGTGCCAAGTCTTTGATGTGTGGATAGCATAGAACCTTAGGCATATAAGAAAAACAGTTTGTTTGTTTTTTTGGTAACTGTCATGCCCTTTGAATGCAAATTAGTATGATTTTAAAAGAATTTTAAAGTCACACTGGCCATGTCTTTTTGATCATGGTCCATGAAAGGGGCCTTGACAAAGCCATGAATGTACTTCAGCTAAACTCTTGACATCAAAACAATCATCTATTATTAGCTTTTGTTGACACTTACTTATACATTAGTCATGGAAGTCAAAGCGAAAAAAAAAGTTTGCTTTAAAAAAGGAAAGGAAGTGACATGTGGCCAAGTATGGTGGCCCATACTCAATAAAAAAACATGATACTATGAAGCATTCCTCGTCTCTTTTTTAAATACAGTATTATTTTGAAAACTGTACATTTGACACAGTAAAAGTAATTCCAATTTAAATGTACTGTAATTTTTAGTAAGTACCATCATCATTACCATCATCTAACTCTGGCTATTGCAGTAATATTTAGTAGCCTAGTTATTTCAAGACTAGTTTTGCTATAAATACACTGTAGACACTGACAGCAGCATGTCTTCTGTAGTAGGTGGCGTCCATTGCTAAGAAAAGTTTAGTTAATTTACTATGAGACATCAGTGACTGGTTAATTTCAAAACTAAAATTAATATTTTCTCTTTTTTCTGCCCTTACAGGCTTGGCATGCATAATCAAGTCATCAATCAGGCACTGTCTCGGATCCCCCATTTTTGCTCCCTCAAAGCCACTGCATGTCATTCTCAATGGTTTTGTTCAATCAGGGGGCCTGACAGCTGAAAGAAAGGGAAACACTTCTTACAAAAAGAACCCCTACTCAACTGCCAGCCATTTAAGGAAAATATGAGCTGTAAATTCAGCTGGGAAGCTGTCAGAATTTCAAATGCACCCACGCCCCAGAGACCACGGTGAAGAAAGGGATATATTATGTAAAATATGATCACGATCAGTCAAAGAATTTATAACATATACAGAAATTGGCTTCTTTCAAAGACTGCATCTCGGCTCGGTCAGAAATCAAGCCTTAGGTTTAAATGCTGTGCATTTATGTATTTATGTAATCCAGTAAAACTTCCTTTCTTCATGTTGAGTTAATGAAAGAAGGTTATTATGGGGCAATGCAGACTCAGCAGTGTGGATAGAAAGTTAATTCCCTTATATAATTAGAAAAAAAGGAACCTTAAAGGTCTGCAAAAAACCAAGTGCCATTTCAGTAAATGTCAATGTTCCTGTTAATCAGTCAATGCATTGATTTTTGTTTAGCCTAGTTAGATGATGCTGTCATTTTGACAGAAGGGAAAAAAACTGGCATTATCGAAAATCCGTCAGATCTTCCAGTCTTGTTGAACAGATGTTGTACTTTTCATAGGACTTTGATTTAGCTCACCTACCCTAAAAGTAATTAATGACCGTGAGCCTTTTTATGCCGGAAGAGTATCCCGGGTGGAAGGAAGAGGATATCTGTAGACTCAGAAGACAGGTTGTAAATCCTAAGTAAGTCTTCAGCTCTGGCCAGTTCCTGAGAGGCTCCACACGACATTGCAGAGTACCTTGTTTGGCTAGACTAGATGGGGCGGTCGATCGATGGTAACAGGATGCAGGTCTCTCCGCTTTCAAACAGTGGGCTGGTTTTGTGGTCAGGTTCAATTGGGTAATCAATCGCCAATTTTGCTGGCCCTCATATAAGATGATCCCGAGAGCAGATAATCAACACACTGAGTGATGAGGCGGCAGACCACGGCAACCTTCCCCATGTTCTCTTTCAGTATACAGCGTTGTCATGTTGCTTGTGCAAATATCATGAAATATCTTGCACGCTATGCAAAAAAAGTTGTAGCAGGAGTCATGATATTTTGGACAAAACAAATGCAATGTTCACCTTCTCAAAATTAATTTTTTTTAATTCTTCATAAGATCGAAATTAATCTTATTTTCTTCATCTCAACTTGTCTCAACTCAGACAGATTTGCCTTCAGTTTGGTAATGGTAATCAACATTAGCTTATCATTTTTTGAATTTATTTTTTTTTAGGAAAGTAGGAAAGTTCGGTAACACTTCATAGTAACTACACACTATGAATGATTAGTTATGCATTAGTAAATACTCATTTCATCCTTTATAAACCATTGTTCCAACATTATTGTGCATTAGTAAACAGTTTACAAGCATCTTTAAATGTCTTGTTTTTGAGCATATTAATACAATTGTTTAACAATTGTAATTTCATACTTTATTCATGATCAGTTTATCATTTTTTTAAATTATAATGTTATTTACAAACCAGTTAATTAGGTGTGTTCAGTGTTTAATAAGATCATTTAGAAAATCTAAGTACATGATTAATAAATTATTTAAATTTACATGAATAAATCTTATTATTTAGACACATGATAACAGCTGCTCAGTGTGTTAATAAATGCTTTATTAACACATGTTCCTGTTAAGTCAGGTAGTTATAAAGCATTAGATAGTTGCCAGACGCCTGTTTTTGTGAGCTCATCTAAAGTGAGAACTATTTATAGCTTGTAAAGCATTTATAAAGCAGATGAAAAGGCTAATTTATCTTCCAAATAGAAAAGTTAAACAAACACAACACAGAGGGATACAGAACACACAAATATTTTTTTCAAGATGTAAAAAATGTAATCATGCAACTGTATACTTGGTAAATGAAAAACAAACCTTCAATTGCATAGAAAAATAATATGAATTGTGTACAAGTGTACATGTTTCTAAGCCTGTATTATTTATACATAAGGATATTCTTAAAGCATTATAAATACATGGAAAGTGTTATCGTTCTCTCTCTCTCTCTCTCTCTCTGATTTAATGATTTTTGTTTTTAAAATCACTTTGCTTATAACTTCCAATGTACTGCATATGCATGCTATACAAATCTTTTCAAGAGTCGGATATTTATTTAAGTCATGTGCTGCATCACTCTCACAAGATTAATGTATGGCTCGTTTTTAATTTATTCTACAGGGACAGAAAAAAGTGTCAGTGAAGATATAGCTATATTTATAGAGACACAGGCATCTTTTGTTCCCACGCACAAGATCGTTTTTTATTTTTGTTTGTTTGTTTGTTTTGTTTTGTCTTTTTGACTGAGAGTTATCCATTAATGGGTTACTTTAAACCAAGTCTTAAAGTATTTTTAAAAATTGTTTATTATGTCTTAAATAAAGATATTATGCATACTTTATTTCACATCTTCTGAACTGTTGACAACAAACACTTCCTATGAGTGGCTAAAGGCTATGAGTGAACTGGACAATTTTTAATATAACTCAAAATGGATTTGTCTAAAAGAAGAAAGTTGCTTCAAAGGTGAGTAAAAGACTAGCTGATTTGCAGGTATCGTTTGATAAACACATCAGCAAATAGATTTTTTTTTTTATTTCTATTTGAAAGCATGTAAATGTTGGACCAATGCATAAATCAGACTGCTTTATTTGACATCACACACCTTTACATATTGGTTTACATACAACCTGACCATCAGTCTTGCCATTCTGTGATCTGCAAGAAACAAGTACAAGCAACTTTTAATCCCGTCCTGTCATGCTACTTTGTTATTTTAAGGCTCAAACACAGATTTGTTCCAAACCTAGTCATCTCAGATCCCATCGTGTTAATTGGAGGTTTCAGACAGAGCCTCAGCCCCCATTATCCCCACCATCACAGTTAATCTTGACCCCAATTCTAACTTTGCTGGCCCCCCTCAGGTGTCAGCTTGGCATTTATTTTGCTCTCTCACTTTCACTAAATACAGGACAGAGTGAGGCAGCTTGCTTCTTCAACCCGGCAGCCAACCAATCACCTGTGCTTCTTAAGTCTATCAACGATTAGATCCCTAAGGGTTAAATTAAACTCTATCCCCAAAAAGGGTGCTTCTTTAGTGACAAAATATTCAAAAACAACAAAGGAATTAGCTGAAGCTATCAAAAGGTACTTTAAGAAGTGGATTCAGGGGAACTGGTTGGGGGAGCAGCATAGAATGGTGGCGGCATTCAAACGGTCCAAGTATTTGAAGCATATGCTTATCCTAATAAAAAAAATAAATATACTTACATTTATTTGAAATGCACTTATTTTATACTAAGTATACTAGAAATGCATTCAATTTAAATAAAATTGTAGCATTGTGCACAAGGAGTACAATATTTTTTATATAGCAGTATCTTGAGTTATCTGTAAATAAATATGTTAATAGAACTATACACAAAATAAATGTCTTTTAAATATGTTGCTTTGGTAGGTTGAGTACCAAATGTGTCATGTCTCTTTTTATTAAAAAATGTAAATGTTTGTCGTAATTGGCTTTATAAATTCAAATAATCTACTGTAACTCTCAGTCTGAGTGGTGTGCAGTAGAGCAGGAGAAGAGCAGCTGGGTGCCAGGATACAGGGAACAGGTGAGAGTGACATCTGAAATATGTCCACGAGGCCAGCACAAAATATGTCCAATAGAACATGGCCTCCATTTCACAGGTCCAGATGTACTATCCTTTCCAAATAATAGCACCTATTTCCAGCCAAACGTACGTGTGAAAATATGTGAGAAGGTTTTGGAAGAGGTCAGGTGAAACTACAAAAACTGAAAAACTTTGTTGCGCAGCCATTTTCCATCACCGTGTCCTTGAAAGGTGTGAGACAAAAGCATTGTCTTCAGTTTACAGGACTTTATTATAGCATAAGATGGTTTCTGAAGAATAAGATCATTTAAAGAAAAATTTAAATTAATTCCTTACTGCCTTTTCTCTTCATGTTTCCAAAAATTTTGTCCTGATCATTATATCTGTTATCATGCAATATTTCTATTTGACCAACTAATGATCTAGTTGTGGAGAGATTTATTTTTGGCTGGCAGCTCTGGGAATGTCACCGTTTTATCTTCACCATTTCAACAATTTCTTCTTGACTACATTTCTCACTCTCGTTAGAATATTTACAAGGCTTTTGATATGCTCTATCTTTCTCTTTATTTCCAGTCTATAATTCCCGAAGGCCAATGATCTGAGATTCAGTTTCAGGCAGCTTATTTAAACAGAGTCCGTGTCTACGCTACCAACTGATACAATTTAATTCTGCAGAATTCAGAATACCAGTGAGGTTTAAGGAAAAGCAGAACTCATCTCAAAAAAGTGTTGCTAAACTCGCAACGTAAAATCAATAATGACAACCTAAAATAATACATGATATTGTAAATGTATTATTATTGTGCTTTTTGTTTTAAATTGAATTCAAATCCTGAATAATTCAACCAGTACAGCATATTATAGTAAAACAACCGAGCTTGTTCAATAAATTCTGCAAGCACAGGGGTTTCAGGCTCAAGAAACAAATACTTTTGCAGAGGCAAAGTGCTATTTGTCCTCAGGACTCTTCAGCATTTTCATGAAAAATATACCTCTAAGTACAAATGCAGGCCCTGATGAAGTTAAATGACACCTCAGCGTTGAGTGCTGAGTAGTTTCCTCATCTAGAGTGAGTTTCTGTCATATGAATAAATGGCCACAGAGGTTTAGTGATGGGTGTTTTAAATGTGAATGAAGCCTAAAATGAATCTATTCTCCTTTTACTACCATGATTCAAGCACACACTCACAGCAGCAAGTCACGTGAGGTGTTTTGTCTTCTTGTAAACTGCAGCCTCCTAAGTGATATGTCTAACCACGGAATTAAGCAATTTGCCTTCATTTATGTCTTCCTATTTTCCGCAAGCTGCTCTCGAATACTCCAATTGATGAGGCCCCCGTTCAACAAGGCAAACTGCCAGGACAGCAGACATCACAGCATCCTCCCTCTCCACCCGTTTAACTTCTGAAGCAACGTTCATTTTTAATGGAGAATTGATCTGTGTAAATCAGAGGCAGATAGGGGCCCCTTTTCTCAGATAATCTGATAAAGAAAGCTTGCCGTTTTCAGGCACATTTACAACAGTAGCCTGCTGGAAAGGGGTGCGCCCTGTTCTCCCTGCGCCGTAATCGAACTAGCGCAAGGCAGATCAGGGATTCAGTGGGTGTAGAGCGAGAGAGAAAATGAGCGAGCGAGGGGTAGGGGTAGGTGGAGTGGGTAATCGACAAATCTATCCTCATGCTTAGCTTGGCTGGCTCTCTCATTTGGTTCAAAGTGGGTGCAGATGGATTTTAGATGGAATGGCCTTTGCAAGCGGTAGCCTGTGACACACGTCAACAGCATGACAGCTCAGGGCTTTTGAAAAACTTTATACTTGTGCCAAAATCATCATACTTATCATGATTAACAATTCCTAGTTGCCTGGATACAGTGAAGTAATAGAGAACTAATACAAAAGTTACGCAGCCATTTGGCCAACTGCATTACATGCCTAGAAATACTGATTATAGCATCATTGTCCCCTTATTGCCATTTGCAGTGCAGTTCTGTCCAACTTGGCTCATTTGAACCCATGTGGGCTGCACACCTAATTGCTCTCTGGTTTGACAAGTGTAATTGTCCTTAAGCACCTTACATGCATTACACTGTCATTTCACAGCGAATCGGTGGAAAATTGACCTCTTTATATCACCTTAATGCTCACTTGCAAACTCTGACATTTCTCCAGACCTGTTGATTAAGCAGGTGTCATGAACCCAACGACAAACTCATTCCCACAGCAACACAGCTGTTTCTTATTCATCCACATCCTCCAGTTGATCTATATTTAGTTTTAGTCTCGCATCTTTCCAAAATTCTGAAATGTCGCCAGTCATATTAACATAAACCAACTACATTCTACCAAATATACTTTCGCTTTTCTTCCCCTTGCACATGTTTAATCGAAAACACCAAGTTCGCCACAAAGCCTTTTGCACTGTCAGCCGGGGTATCTTAAACTATCAATTTAGCATGTGGTAAAAGAAGAGAACAAAGGGCAAATTTGAGAAAGGTCAATGAGGACAGGGTCTCTGAGATGTGCGTCAGCGAGGGCTCAGATAATAGACCTAATGAAGATGTAATGCACATGGGCATTATGGGTCAAAGCGTGCCCTGCATTAAAATGATGTGCGGCAATAATACTGCAAGTCGACCAATCATCTCTGTGTATTGACATGTTACGCTGTAAGGACAGCTCTCCCCTTTGAATATTGAATCACATTCTGTTTTCTGTCTCTCCAAGAAAAAGGTCATTGCAAGCTCTGAGTGGCATGTCTAAAATTTCATAGACAACAGCCCTGGCATAGCAAAGGAGTCTGGGCATTTTATATTCTAAAGTTTCAAATGAAATGGAAAACAAACTAAAATAATAATAGCAAGATTGTTAGAATAAATTAAGCTATAGCAGCAAACACCATTGTGATTTGTTCTTTCGCTTAATATTTTTAATAATTCATTAATCTTGTTAATCTATTATTGCGCTTCTGCAGTGCTACAGTGCTAGTCATAAGATTTAAAAGTATTTTAGCATCTGTCAGTTCATTTCCATTTGCAACTGCTGTTTTTTCTGCTCCACCTCCACAGGCACAATCTAATTCCTATACATTTTACATGCTTTAAAAGAGTGCATACATTTCCGCTCACTATTTGCTTTGTTTCCTCCCCCGAAGGCTAAAAATTACCTCTATTATGGCTGGGTATGGGACCTCCTACCAACTCTGCTCCCACCCATGATCAGCTGAAGAGCGTGTTTGATTCTTTCATCTATTGCCCTCATTAGAATAATACAAAAATAAATATGCCAACGCTGTGCAGCTGGTACTCCAGCAAAATCTATTCATTTCCTACTGCCACTTGACCACCCAGCAAAAACAATGAGTAGCAATGAGATATCTGAAACGAAGAGGGAAAGAGAACGGCTGCCCACACAAACCCTGACGAAAAGACGCAATTCTCTTATCGTGCCAAGCGCCTTGCGGCAAAACGAAGAAGCCTGTTCCTGTCACTGCAGTGACAGGCGCATGTATCCTTGGCTGTAATGGCATAGTACACAACTGCCACATAGCACCCAGTGGAGGTATCTGCAGAGCAATGCTGGAAACATCTGAGACAGCACATCTGACAAGTGCCATGACACCTGCCAGTCAGGCTGCTATGTGACATGAGCCATGACCCACAGCCGTCCATCTGTGCCACCTACTAAAACATACAGCATGCACAACAATAACAACATTCTGTGATGATGCATGACAGTTCTGACAGAATTTAAGATTTCATGTAAAAGTTTATTTTCACAGTTTACTGTAAATGACATTTGTTACCATAAGCTCCATAAAATAGTTTTAAAGCTACTACTTTTCCCATAAAGGATACATCTTTTATTGCTGTAAAGCAATACATCTCTTTCACATTTCCTACCTGCTGATTAAGTTGTATTGCATGCCATCAGCCCCTAAACATGAACTAATTTCATTTAGCATGAGCACAATTTAATTTTGTTGTCATGTAGCGGTAAAGCACTACAGTAGTGTGTTCTACAGATGCACTGATAATAAAATGAAGCTGAAAGTTGTTTTCATATTATAGGAGATAACCAACAAATAGATATTCATAAATAAATGGCTACATGGATATTTAAATTCTGTACTAATGTGTCTAAAATTACTGATAAAATGTTGTGATGTCTAATTTAAATTATATATTTTTAATGATTTAAACCAATTGTAATTTGATTACTGTCCTTCCGTATGGCATCCCCCAAGGGTCAATACTGGGCCCTATGTTTTGTTTTGTTTTTTTTTTGCATATGTTGCCTTGGTATATTTTTAGAACACAATAGTTCCTTCCACTGTTATGTGGATGATGTACAAATTGATTTAGCTGTCAAGACAAATGACAAAGGTTTACTTCTGTCATTACTTAATTACCTGAGAGAGCTACAAAAAAAAAAAAAAAGCAAGATCAGAACTTTGCTTTCTCAATGAAAGTAAGACTAAGCTTGTTGTGTTTGGTCATCCTGGGGATTTAAGTGTGAATGCACTTGGTAATTTATGTTTGTATGTTCGCCCATTTGCCAAAAATCTCTGTGTGATTTTTGACAGCGCTATTAAATTTAGTTTTTGTTGTTAAAGCCAGTTTCTTTCAACTAAGACTGTTGGCTAAAGTCAAGCCCAATCTGCCACATATGGAGTTTAAAAGTGTAATTCATGCTTTTATAACATCTAGACTAGACTACTGTAACTCTTTATATGTTAGTTTGGATCAGTCATCCAAGTCAATTAGTCCAGAATGCAGAAGCTTGGCTTCTAACTGGGACTAAAAACTATGAACCCATTACCCCAGTCTTAGCTTCACTACACTGGCATACTGTCTGCTTTAGGATTAATTTGAATATTTTATTGTTTGTTTTAAATGGTTTTGTGCCTGCTTACTTATTAGAACCTTTACATGTCCACACTTCTGTTAAATATGATGCTAAAAAGAAAATTACATGTGGTGTAATGCAATGTTTATGCAGTTTAAAGTTCAATAAACACATTATTTTCCACATACTGTATTGTTTCTCCTCTAAGCCCTGCATTCTTGAAAAGTTTTGTTTTGTACAAAGCTCATTTCTAAAAAACAAGCGATTGATTTGCCAGCTATCCAGTATTTATCATAATTACAGACATAATTACTGATTATAATGGTTTTGTACTTTTTTTTTTATGTGGCACAGCATCTCTAGAACATGGCACCGCCAACAACACTACAGCGAGAATAGTTCCTTCTTTCTTTTATTTAAGAAACAATCTCTATTCACACTAAACAAATTAAAATGCATGTCACAAGACCATTCATAATGAGAATGATCTTATTGTTTACACAGTCATATGCTCAGTGCATGTGGACAGCCACACAATCTTTTTAAACAGTCTCAGTTTTGGCTTGTTTAAAGTTTTCAAACTAAAATTGTCACGATCAGCTGCAAGTGCCAGTCCAGCTCACTGGTTGGCACTCCAGTGTCAGGCTGCTCTATGTGTTTTGTGTCTGTTTTCATTCATGGAATTATTATCAATGAACCCTTGTCTCTGTAGCCCCTTGCTACAGGATAAGGTAGGGAAGGTTAAAGTTAAATAGAGAGAAAGGGCCAATAGATAGATTCGTAGGGAGAGATCGGAAGAGCGTCG
>JAUCMS010000127.1:18348336-18363232 GCA_032357445.1 Enteromius radiatus
CTCATTCCCATGAACTCATGCCCCCGCCCTGCTTGTTTGTTGTCATGGTGTTTCATTGTTGTCCCCGCCCAGTCTTATGTGTATAAATACCCCGGATGTCTTTGTGTATTCACGGTTCGTTGTTTATGTGTAACATATTACTCCTGTTCCTGAGTTCCCTTTTTTTTCTTTTTTTGTTCTCTCTCTGACTTTGGACCTGTTGCCGACCCTTTGCCTTCCTGACCATCCGATTGCATTTGCCTATGTTGTTTCTGTCTGCCGGTGATTGACTCTGCCTGTTTGTTCCTCGACCCTCCATTAAATATGTTGCGAATGAATCCGAATGCCTCCTTGCCTCCTTCACATTACAGAATGAACCGTCAAACAGGATTCAGTGACGATTTTAATGGACGTTAGTTCAGAGACTTTTCTGCGCCTCGCAGGCATGAATATACGCCGGTTTCCCCAGCTCATCTAAATTTGCTGTTTCAACGCGGACATCGGATTGAGGATTGATTTCATTTCCATCAGCCACCGCGTTAAAGCGGAGGAGGACATCAAGGATTGTTTCCTATCTGGCCTGGACCTTGAATTGCTTTATAGCCAGCTTGATGACGATCCCACTTGGACACTCAAGCAGCTTATTGACTTTGTTTTACTATGCTGTGGGGCCAGTTTCACCATAGAATAGGTAGAGGAGGACGTTTGCACGCACGATCAGAGAGGGAATAATAGCCGTGCCGCCCGTGGCTCGGCTCGGCACGATATGGCCGCCGATTGCAAAACGACGCGGAGGATGGTTACTGCAACCGAACCAGCACACAAGTTGGCCACTACCCCTATCGCCAGCTATCAAGGACGTCATCCATGGTTTCCTGGACGTCGTGAGTACAGCTTATGGGGACAGCAGGGCTCATGTTAAGGGAAGGGGACTGATAATGTGCATAGCTGAGTCACAAATGGTGTCGGTAAGAGCTGCTGGACTGTGTAACATCCTTAACAAGGTTAATAATGAGACTGTTCCGCTGTCTATGGTGCTGCCTGTGATGGCAGTTGCTATAGTGTGTGTGTGTGGGCTGCACATTGCACTTCAATACCGTCTAGTGCTCTAGTTCTGCCTTGGACTGAACTCCTACTGCCCTTCTGCACTCCTGAGTCCACCATTGACTTTGATCTCCCATGGCCTGAACCCCCGGAGACTGTCAGTATCCCTGATCTGCCATGGCCCAAGCCACCTGAACTGAATTATGATATAGAGTACACTGAGGTTCCACCAATGGCTGCACAGCCCCAGGAGAGATCAGCTAACTATCCAGAGGGTCCGCTGGGGGCTGCACAACCTCCAGTGCCTTTGTTCAGCCCGGTTCTGACTACGGAAGGTCTGCCAGTGGCTGCACAACCCCCAGAGAAGTCGACTTCGGTCGTAAATTCTCCAGGGGTTCCATTGGTGGCTGCACCGCCTCCGAGTCAGTTTTGTCGGGGTCATTCCGAGACTCACGTCTAACACTGAATCAGCCCTGGAGACCGTTATTGAACTTCTGCCCGGCTCTGAACCGACCAAGGAGGGCATCGAATTGTCGCTCTGCCCTGAACCTGCCTGACCTGGCTGCCGGGACCACTCACCCCGAACCAGCCTCAGGAATGAACTCGGCCAATGAGGCCAAAACTAACCTGTGTGTGCTCCTCAATGCAGTTCAGTTTCCTGATCCACTCTGGAGGGTGTCATCTCCCTTGGATCCGCCTAGGTGGGCGTATCTCCCATCTGCTCCACCCAGGTGGGTGTCTCCACCATCTGATCCGCCCAGGTGGGCGTCTCCACTGTCTGCTCCGCCCTGGAGGGCGTTCCCTCCGTCTACTCCACCCAGGTGGGCTTCTCCGCCGTCTGCGCCGGCCATATGGACTTCTCCGCCATCTGCCCCGCCCTCGTGGGCGTTCCCTCCGGCTCCTAAGCCTCAAGCGTCTGGAGGCCACTCCTAAGAGGGGGGCTATGTCACGATCAGCAGGATGTGCCAGATCTCTGGGATGGCACTCCAGTGCCCAGCAAACTGTGTGTGTCTGTGTGTTTACCTCTGTTTTCATGCACGGACTCATTCCCATGAACTCATGCCCCCGCCCTGCTTGTTTGTTGTCATGGTGTTTCATTGTTGTCCCCGCCCAGTCTTACGTGTTCATTGTTTATGTGTAACATATTACTCCTGTTCCAGAGTTCCCTTTGTGTTCTTTGCTTTTGTTTTCTCAGTTGATCTCAGGTGATTGCCTGTTTGTTCCTCGACTCTCCATTAAACATGTTGCGAATTAATCCGAATGCCTCCTCGCCTCCTTCACATTACAGAGGCAAGGGGACATAATGTTTCCATTGACTCCATCAGAAAACGAGCATTACATTTGTAACAGAGACATTCCCTGTCTGTCAGTCACTACGAGTTATGTCTTGACGACAGACTGGGGTCCAATGGAAAACGCCACAACCTGAACCGTTACAACCTTGTAGCACTACAAATGTAACAATTGTTATGCAAAGGTCGTAACCCTCCCATCGCCCCAGAGCAGATTCACTGACTTTGATACCCATAGGGACCAGAGCTGCCGGAGAGGCCAGAACTGTTGTTCCTTGAAGAAGCAATTTTCTACTTCCTGAAGGGATTTCAACCTTCCGCAAAAGGGGCTGCAACCTCTTGTATTTGTTGTACAGTCTGGCAAGACAATGGGGAAGCAGACCTTCTGAAAAGGGGCTACATGAGACCACATCCTACCAACAGGAGGTGACATGTGGAACCCTACTATGGGCTGACCCGAAGTGGGGCAGTGCAACATACAATCTTGTCTCTAAGGCAGGTATTATCTAGGGAAGAAGAGGAACAACTGGCAGTAGAGATGGACAGAGTACTCTGTCAAGGGAAGACATGAGTTTACCTTAAAGGGAAACCTTAAAGTGGAGGATACGCATATGGAATTACCCACAGGGAATCAACTATATGGACATCTAGCCCAATACATTGACTGACTGGACCCCGGGCATGCACACCGATACTGAGCCTGGCATCAAATGCTCCACCCAGTCTGACTGCCGAGGATGCTGGAGGAATCTCTACCAGGGTTCGCCACCTGGGGAACTTACTGGAAAAGTATTTCCCCTGTAAGGGGGAATGGCGCAGCAAGTGTGACACTTAACAGTTCTTCTCGCCAATTACCTGTTACCCAACACATGGGAAGAAGCTGGCTCAATGCGAAGATTGTAGTATCTCACAAAGGTGTTCGGTGTTGCCCAGCCCACGGCTCTGCAAATGTCTGCCAGAGAGGTGCCGTGGGCCAACGCAAAGGAGGAGGTAACGTTCCAAGTGGAGTGGGCTGTCAACCATAGGGGGCACGGCTCACCTTGGGTCTGGTAAGCCAAGCTAATGGCATCCACAATCCAGTGGGCCAACCTCTGCTTGGAGACAGCCTTATGGCGGCAAAACTATGCCATTAATAAGCGAGTGCACCACTGATGCTGGCACACGTGGTAAATCATTTCCTTGAGAGGAAAACCTCACATTTGAGATTAGAACTAAAACACCAAGCCCTGCCCCTCAAAAATCACAGTGTTCACGCGAGCAGGTGAGAAAAGATCAAGTGCAGGAACGATCGAGTATGCGTGCAAATGCGTTCACTTATTAATGCCATAGTTTTCTGCTGACCTTCATGGCAGACAAAGAGCTGCTCAGAGCTTCTGAATCTCAGGGTGCGGTCCATGTATATGCATAATGCTCTTACACAGCAATACCAAGGCTGGATCTGACATGCGGTGTGATAGTAGACCCCCTGATGGTTGATGTACGATACAGTTGCAGTATTGTCCGAGCAGACCAATACGTGTTTGTCTTGCAGCAGCGGCCAAAAATGCTGCAGAGCTAGATACACTGCCAACAGATCTAGGTAATTGATGTGTCCAGTCCCATTGCATGTGATGCCCCAGCCCACCATGGAGCCACAACATGCCGCAACACTTGTTCTAGGGGCACCCTGGCCCATAGAAACACAAGGTCTGTCCATGGGCTGAAAGAACAACGACAAACCGACATGATTGTCATGTGGAGTGCACCGTGCATATCTCGGGACAAATCCTGTGCCCCTGTGCGGCGAGCAACATCTGATCTTCCCCCTGCACTCCAAACAAAACATAAGGACCGCCCTTAGATGGACTCACACGAATTGTCCAGAAGCCTGACAAGACAGCTACTGCTGTGGCACTCACAGTCACCCTCACGTCCCCCAGAGTGCCAGCCGGCACTGCTCTGTCAGTGGCAGCGAAGCCAATGCCGGGTGGCAGCAAAGGGTGCCTGCTCATCCTGAGGGAGGATCGCAGCACTGCCAGGGGTATGGCCTCGCAATGAGAACATCCTCCCTCCACAAAGGTGTCTTCAGCATGCTGGAGACCCAGACAGAGAAGACAACCTCAGGTAATGCCTGCACCCAAGAGGACATGGCTGAAACAAGATCTTGAAAAAGACACAAAAACGACCATGTTCAGAAATTGCTCTTTTGTGAAACACCCAGGGGATTCGATTGACAGGGAAACCGCTGATCGTGTAATTGATGCCACAGAGAACAATTTCTGCTTCAGCTTTCTCTTGGTTGCAGCACTTCAAAGCGGCATGCATAAACTTGCGGCTCTGAAGCAAAATCTGGTCAGTGGTTTCACCTGTCGCCTCTTTATACCAGGATGAAGGGGAGTGGCTCAGGATTGTTTAACCACTTGCAAATTTTCATTGCCGTTTTCTCTTAAGCGGAGTGAATTAAGGCACTAGGCAAGACCCCAGTCTGTCGTCACGACATAACTCGTAGTGACTGACAGACAGGTAACAGGCTTTTCACACTGACACAGTGGGGAATACACAGATAAATTCTTCATTTACTTCTTGCTGGGAGTAGACATTTACTTTTTTTATCACAGTACTTGTACATGTTAGCTTCAAAGAAATTAAAGCACATCTTGTGATTTTATGAAGTGTACATCCAACATTATCTCGACCAGTATTTCAACTGTCAATTACTTCCTGATTTTTTATTGCTTCTCAGAGTTTTGTTTAAAAAAGTTTAAAGCTTAACCATTTGTCTATATACTTTGTCGTTTATTTTCCCTTTCTAATTAATAGAGCTTCAGCTTTAAAGCTGTGACAATGTCACAAGTACAGAATGAAATGAAGTGCTCTTCTATTAGACTTTGTCATTTTAATTACATCTTAATTCTTTTTTGATTGTCGCCTTGTTTAAACAGTGCAATCTGGCTCAGGAACATAATGGCCAGTTCCCTATCTAAGGAGAGTCCAATAATTCAGAGTGCAAGATTAGTCTGATAAGCTAACTATTAGTATGAAGTGACCGAAGGCCAAATAAATGACTCTGAATCAAATCTGAACTTGCTAAGGCCAGTGCAATCATTTTCTTGCCTGTCACTTGGTTGCACAATCAGAGCACGTAATATTCGTTCACTGTGACAGTGTTGATTTTGATAATGCAGGTTCAACAGTAAGGATCGTCTGCTGGCCTGGGGCCAGTGTGATAGCGTTTCAGGCCACTTGACTACACCTGCCAACGGTAAATCTTTCATTAAATGATGATGTATATGCATTTTTTTTTTCTTTCTTCTGTAACATTTGGTCATGAATTTCATGTTTGTGTGTGTGTGTGTGTGTGTGTTTTAAATAAATCTAAGTGACTAACATATGTACAGTATATGTCTTTGTGAAATGTAAGTAGCAAACATTTTGTATTGTGATGTAAATCCAGAGTGTAACAGATTAAAAATAAAAATGTAAGGACTTATCCACCAGATGTCTGATATAGAGACAGATAAATTAATAATAATATTAATAATGATTATTATTATGTCTAACTAAATAAACAAACATGTTATTTATATGTTCATGTTAAGATTTGATAAAAAATAATAATGTGTGGAAAATAATAAAACAAATATAACAAAATACTTAATTGTGAAAATTATGCAGAGAAACTGTATGACAATGAAATACACGTAGTAAAAAGTTATAAATAAAATGTTGACAGGACAAGCATTTAAATACAAAACAAATTATATATATATATACAACCACACTGTTGATACTTGCTATTGGTGTATTTGAAAAGTAAATTAACTATGAGGCTCTTTTCAGTTATACCCTTTTTTATTTTTATTTTTATTTTTTTGTCTTTCCACAAAATAAACTAAATTGCAGGTTTAAATTAGCCAAGAATTCCTAATATTGTCATATACTATCCTCTGGCATTAGGAGTTGCACAATTAGCCACTCTAGTTTATTGACTTACTGATCTGCTTTCAAAGTAGTTCAAGATTAGTCTCAAATGACTCACAAATGACTTTTAGGCAATATCAGCCAACATGAGGTTAAAACCTTTAAGCTTAACCCCTCTGTTCCGGTCAGCTGTACATATGAGGCCTGAGAGTCTCTGGTTCAAAATGTACTGAGCAGTCCAGAGCCCAATCTCAGTCCCACCTCCGAGCACAGGTCTGTTTCCCCCTGCCCATAATGGGGAGGCCATTGTAGTGTAATTTATCCAACTTACCACAGCGTCAGAGCCTGGCGCCCTCACTGCAGACTAGAGGCTCCATCATTGGGTAAACAGTGTTCCACATGAGTGTGGTCTCATCAATAAATTCTTAATGAAATTTTCAGACTGTTGCTGCCTCTGCAGCAGGACCTCCCTATAATGAGCTGTGTGAAACCCAAAGGGAGAGCTGCAGATGGAACGAGAGAGATGCAATCAGTGAATGAGAGAGATAAATAGAGTGAGAGGAAAAAAAATGGAAAGACATGAGAAGATGTGAAGTGCGTGGTAAACAATGTGCATGATCTGTAAAGCGTGTTTTGACTGCAGAGGAGCTACATATGTTTGGAACAAAACTGGATGAATGAAATGCCGTGCTCTAATAGAACAAATGCGGTGCAAACTGCCCAGTTGACATCTTTTAAAATACTTAATCTCACAGAAGATCATGCACAGGGAAAGTACAAAGCAAATATAAAGCTAGTTTTACTGTGTATAGAAATTAATTAAATTTTTAATGATAGCTAAACATTTTACAGTGTTATGATAGAAACCAACAACCAACCAACAATAGTCTGTAATGCAAGAATTGAAAATATAGGAAGAATCATTTAATATAATTACGTGATTATATAACTGAATGTGATAAGAGGTCCCCCCAGTGTTCAAAACCTGGTTACGACATTGCCATACATACTTTTTAGGTACTGGGATGATAAACGAATGCTTCAGGGGATGAAATAATCACCTTATTTGCCAAAGTTTAGCAGACTGTGCTAATTACATCTAATCATATCCAGTTTTTCAGAGGAACTTAGCAGTTCTCTGTTCTAAGCTCACTTACTACTATTTTCCAGCATAGAGAAAGTAATGTGGCATTATTTAAATCCTGATATGTAAAAACTGATATCTGCTTAACATGCAGTGGGGAGCAGATCTTGTGATGTTTATTCAAAGGTCTGGCTATGCAAGACTAAGCATTACATAACTTTGATTAAAGATCTGCAGTACTGAACATGAACAACATTTGGACAGAGTTTGACAGAAGCTCACTTTGCTAGAACACTGGGCTTTCAATTAAGCCCAAGTCAGCCCTTATGAAAATGTATAGCTCAGAGTGAGAACATTGCTCCTCTCATCCTCTGAGGGCTTTACTTAAAAATACACAGATACATATTACCCAAAGCTAATCATACGAGTTATCACTCAGTAAAACTGACTAAACCATGACAACTGCAAACAACTTGTAAATACTGAATGCATTTCTAATTGCCTTTCTTTTCTTAGCTACATGGAAAAATTATTTAGCATTTCCACCTACAGTATAACATAAAACATTGGTGATGTGGAATCTTATAGGGATTAAACAGCATAGCTAATCAGAGAGCTTGATTAATAAAGTTAAAGCCCAGCGTTTGTTACTGTGGAAGTCCTTTTCATAGAAACGGGTTAGTAACAATAACAAAACCGCAACATTGTCATTGCATGCTATTTTTATGTCAGTCGCCATGATTGTTAGCATGATATTTACAGCGCTAATCAAACAAGTGGAACAGTATACCTCCTCCCACAGTTGTGATGACGGTGAAAGCAGTCTGTACTAAGATAGCTGACTCATACTTCGTGTGATGTTTTGTCTGATTTGTCTGATTTGGCTATGCAACTTGTCAAGACATCAGCATTGCATAATATGTTTATTATTGGTTTCTTTGGTGTGAAAACAGTGGATTCACTGTAGAAAGATGACACATTTATTCACTAGCAATGGACGGTGAGTCATTTAGCAACCACTTTCTTATCTAAAGTAATTAATGTTCACTTATTACTGGAACTGTCTCTCTAGAACAGTCTGTCCTGCTAGAAAGACCAACCTGAATTTAAAAGCGACTGTATTTTAAAACCTTAAAATCTTATTTTCTTGGTGCCAATTGAATGTAGGCCTCATTGATCTGAATTTATGCACCTTAGTTTTTGAGTGAACATTGACAAAATTCTCTTCAGAAAATGCTGTCTCTGCTCAAAAAAAGTGAAAGAAAAAAATACTATAATTTGGTAAAATTGCTGACATTATATTATAATGTTATAATTAAAAGCTCTACATGTCTGTAAACCTAAACTCTATTAAAACAAGACTTAAAGGGATAGTTCACCAAAAAATTTAATTACGTGGTTAATTACTCACCCTCTCATTGTTCACAACCCAAAACACCTTTGATTATAGTCAAGGCACAAATGAAGATATTTTTCATCAAATCCAAGAGATTTCTGACCGACAGCAACACAACTGACAAGTTCAAGATCCAAAAAGGTTGTAAGGACATGTAATGGTTGTAATAGTCCACATAAAATCATTTTTTTATCGCAAAATAATTGTTGAATAAAGGTTTTTAGGGTTTTTTTTTTTTTTTTTTTGTACACAAAGAATTTTGTCTTAGCTTCATAAAATGATGGTTGATGTCACATGGTCTATTTTAACAAAGTTCTTAATACGTTTCTAGGCCTGGGAATCTTTAAGTTGCAGGATGCAGAATCAGAAAGCTGTCAGATTTCATCAAAATGATCTTAATTTGTGTTCAAAGATGAACGAAGGTCTTGTGAGTTTGGAACAACATGAGGATGAGTAATTCATGACAGAATTTCTTCAATACACACAATCAAGAGAAAGATAGTATTTCTACAAATGAAATATCAGTTAAATATAGGCTTGCGCTGAATGTATATGCAGCCAGAATGAAACTGCTGTTTTTAGATATCCATAATACTTATTCTAAATGGAAAAAAATTGCTTGATTGATTCTCTAATCTGACGCCTTTGTTCCATAATTGCGAATCCAGCCTAGCGCGTATACAATGTTCCCAAAAGACAGAGTTAGAGACAAATTCAGGAAGCAAATAAAATACCTTAAACCATTTGCCCCACACCAAAGACATCATCAGGTCTGTTTACAACCCTCTGCAGTCTCAGTTTGAATCATTAAGCTCAACTTCCCTTTCAGGTCACAGCCCTTTGGCTCCCACCCCGCAGCCATGAATCAAAATCCGTCACACTCTCAGCCACAATATCTCAGGCATGCATTTCAATATTTTGCCATAAATTGGAATATTAATAATTTACCGGCTGCGGAGAGAATCGCTAATTAGAGGTTTCATATGCCTGTCTGGACAATGTGCAAAACAAACATCCTTTTGTTCTCTTTAATAGATGAGCCTGTAATAGCTTGGAGTGAAAAAAAAAAAAAAAAAGAAAAGAAAAGAGGGGGGAAAAAAATCTGTTTTTAGCATTGCATCACTTTCAGCATGAATCAGTAGTAAGATCATCAGTTTGGCTGCATATTTTTAGGCTGCATATTTTGATTAGAAGTGTAGTGAACAAGTGGTGTTACATTACATCATTTTACACTAGCACTGTGCTGTAAATCTGCAATGAAGTGCTCTGTGGTCAGAAATAAAATGCCCACAGAAAGCCCGATTCTGTAGAGCTGTACACTACAACAGCATTATACGTCAAACAATTAGACACATTCCTATTTAGCCTTAGTCATGGCATGTTTATTGCTCCGATTTTGGTATGGTCTGACAAAAAAAGGGGACGTGAAAGGAATCATGCATTGATTGAAAGCGACTGGTAATTACCTTGTCTGACCTACTAATCAATGTATTGATCATCAAAACACTCGGCTCCAATTTTGTGGATTTCGCCACGTCCTGTGGCACAGTAAACAGATTCCCAGTGGGCAAAGGTCATTTGAAGAGCGATCAAATTCTTAACACAGTGGTTCGCAGCTCATTATTGACTAAGCCTTCAGAAATGAACAGGTGAAGGATTTGTGAATGCGTTCCTCACTGTGATTAATTGACAACAGGGTCTCATAAAGACCAGCCAGGAATGTATCCAACACTGACATCCATCGAGTGGGGATTGATGAGCAGACTTTAACACAAGGTTAGCCATGACAGTTAATTACATTAGCTCCCTCATTAGCTGTTATTGTCAACAAGCCAGAATAGAAGACGCAATTCACAATGAAATGAGCTCACAGGATGCAAGATGAGCAAACAGTGCTCTAAGATAGATTCCTCTAAAGCCAGGTTCATTCAGACAGCATGGTTTAGCCATCTGAGACCAATTCTGAACAGAAAACATTTCTCTTGTTGTAGGTCAAATGCTTTGCTTAAGTGTACATTTATTGTTACGATGAAAACATTTTTTTTTTTTATTTTTACATTTATTATGTTATTTCATTTATATCATTTATGCATATTATTTGACAAGAACATAAAGCAAGCAATGGAAAGTAAGTGATTCACTTTATATTTGTTCTCTATAAGCTTTTTCGAACAAAACTTAGCAAGTAAAAAAATAATAAAGAATTCACGACTTTGATAGTTTACCTTATGGCATGTTGCTTTTTAATTGACACTGAATCTTAAACAGACATTCTGCTACACGGTAAAAAAACAGCTGCTGTGGTTACCACAATACAACCGTGAAAAATATCAATATTTTTTTTGTTAAATACTGTATTTTTTATAATAAACTGTAATAACTGATATAATGTTAATATACCAACCTATTAAAGTAGTAAAATCCATGTTGTATCTTTAAAAAAAAAATACACTGATAAGCACCAATTGCAGAAGGTGATGAGGAAGTCACATGATGTCTTAAACTCTGCAGGACACCGGCCCTCCAGGACCGAATTTGCCTACCTCTGCGTTAGTGAATACCTATGTAACATGATTTTGCTGCCTTTTTGTAACGGGTAGGTTTAGGGGTGGGTTAGTGTGGTCATTCGTACAAATCAAACCTACTAAAATACGTTTTAATCACAGTGAGATCAGTGTGGAAAGTCCACATACTGCATTTAAACAAAGCACGCAGATGCAATACAACACTGTCATTATTTTTACGCCCGTTAGATGGCACTTACCTTTAAAATGTAAATATAGGTCGTATTACGATACTTACAAAATGATTGAGTCCTTTTTTGTTGGAGGACAGGCTGTAAAAGGCAGTGGGTGTCATTACAGTGTGCTGTGGCTTTTACCCAAGATCTTAAGTTCGTATCTAACAGTCTGACAAGCAAGAATCATAAAATAGCATACATTTCATGCAGAGGAGATCTGGAAAACTTGTATGACAAGGTTGCATCTGTAACAGTTCGAATTAGTACAAAAGAAATGTAAGTATGGAATATAAAAAGTATATAATTTAAGCTGCATGAATGTCATGGGCTTTACATGTCTCTTTGAAGGGTGTTCATAATCACTCCATACTCTTTGTATGCTCTTTCTATCTAAGAGTATGAGTGCATATGACATGTCCTTCCAGAGCCTGTTGATGTGAAAAGTGTTTTTCAAGAGTTGTTTGCAGTGAAGAAATATAGATCTCATGCATTTTGATTCTGACCTGCTCACTGGAGCATAGGCGGGTGAGTAGGTCAGCTGTGCAGAAACCCATCAACTATTGAAAGGCAATCAAATAAGTGTCAATCTGCCTCTTTTGAATTCTGTCCAAACTCACACACACACATCTTTATATATCATTTTCCAGCCTAGTGGTCTTGTTCATTTGAGGACCTTCTATGAGAAAAAAAAAAAAAAAGAATCTAAGGAAAGTATGGCATCATTGATAATCCGAAAATACAATTATTTAAAAGAATTATAAATAATAAAAGTATAAATGTAGTACAAATAACTCACTTGGTGGAATATCTAATATTTAAATCCATCATAAAAATAATCTTTTAGCAAAATAATTACTTGGCTGTCAACTTACAGCTTCCTTCTGCTTCATCTGATATTCTTAAAAAGATATGCCACTACCAAGAATTTTGTGGCTCAGTCGAATATCTGACAGATCTGAAATCAAAAGAGTGGGAGAGAGAGATAAAGAAAAGGAAATACTGTATGTTTTCTGTTGGTTCACAGACTACTTACTGGCTATAAAAAAGTAGAAACAGTCATTTTAATCAAGAAAACGGCTTTATTTCTATAGACAGAGGGTAATATACATTACAGGCCATGTCCATTCAGGTTTATACTATTACAAGAATGTGTTTATTTAACAGTTGTTGCCAAATTGGGTCCCTTATGAACATTCTGTTGAGAATAAGTAACTTCACACCTACATGCCAACTAACTTTCATTAGAGTATAAGTAGACTGTCTGATTATTATCTGCTAACACTTTATTGTGATGACCAACAGACATTCTACTGACTATAGGTAACTTTTCAAGAACATGTCAACTTATTCTAACCCTAAACCTACCAGTCTACTAATACTCTACTAACACATGATGAACATCAATGGAAATTTCAATTTCAACAACAATGAAAATTATTTGACATGTAGGTGAAAAGTTTCTTATTGTCAACAGAATGTTCATAAGGGACCATCAAAATAAAGTGTATATTTGTGTAAAGTGTATATTTTGTATAAAATAAACCCAAAATGGACTGAAGAGAATCATTTAGCGATTAGCTGTTCCAAGACAGTTAGTATAAGAATGTGGTAAACGCCTTAACTGCTAATGCGAAGGTCATAGCTATGTATGACATGGATGTAATACTCGGACAGGGGGGAAGCACATTGGATGAGAAGCACCACATTGTGCTATACACACAGGTAGGGCAAATGGCAGGTATTTTTAATAGAACGTGTTGTTCTCTACAGTTTGTGCAAACTCAAGTTTAAAGCAGTCAGTCATTCTAATACAGCGCAGGGAAAAAAAGCTAAATAAAAGACAAGTGTACAAAGTTCACAGGTTGGGAAAAAAATACATAGGCTATTATGCAAATGTGCAAAATGAAAATAAATAAATAAATAACAAAGATAAGAAGTAGATAAAACCAAGTTTGGGACAGACTGAGGTTCTAACATGCAACTCCCCAGATAAGATGCCAATCCAAACCCTTCTCTAAAACACAAATATTAAAAAAATAAATAAATAAACTAAATATAATATCTGCTTTTGTGTTACACAGAAGAAAAGAAAGCCAGAAAGGCTTGGAATGACATGAGTGAGTAAATGATGAAAGAATTTCATTTGAATTTCAAGAATTCTGAATTTCATGTTTTTTTATTATTATTTTTTTTTTAATTAAAGAGGTCTCCTACAACACACACTCCTTAGTGCAGATGTGCAACAGTTGTTATAGGTGCAATTCCAAGTAAAACTAATGCCTTCTCTTGTTCCTCAAGTACGCATCTGCAATCATCAACAAAAATTGATTGACCGACACAAACAAATCCTGTCTAAGGATTTAGTTTTCCCTTTGCCTTTCTCTAAATAAAGATCAATATAAAAGCCTCTAAATCTAGGGAAATTCTTCTTACATGTGAATGTGTTTGCATTGTCATGTTTGCATGCCATGGCTGAAAAGCAATAAAGGACAAGGGAACACTGTGTTTAATTTTGTTTGGGCATATGTCCACAGTGATAATACTGCCTTCAGCCTTCTGCCACTGTGAGGGATCAGCGAAACCCTTTCACAGCAAATGAGCCAGGGAGTTGCTGACCAGAGGTTTTAACAGATTACAACTGTCACTGGCTGCCTTTCCCATTTATTCAGCCCATCCTCGATGGGAATATGTGATGTCTTTGCAGCGATATACCTTATTCATCCAACTGTGGCTACGGCAGAAAGAAGGGAAACAAACAGTTTACTCAAGCTATGACAGCACCTGGATAGCATTTTCACATCTCGAGGCAGAGATAACACATTTCGACTTATTGAGCTCTGCCATACCAAAGACATGCATCTAGATTCTTCTGCTATGCCTAAAAGCCTGGAAGGTCAGTCTTTATCCAGTCTTCGCCTAGAGGAAATCAATTTAACTCTGTGTAAAAGCTTCAGTTTCAGAGGCAGGGTTTGCAGGTTTCCTCTAAGAAAGAAGCAGAAAAGTTACAATCATCTAAGTTTTATAAGATAAAGGAAAAGGGGTGATCTTGTTGTGCTTTTGACTCCTAAAAGAGCGAATGATCTATATTTACCGCAAGCCTCTGGTGGAGGACTTCCTCCAGACAACTATTTGGACAATTCAGTGTACATTACTTGTCATTATAATAATATTGTTCATACGCATACTGTATATGAGTGTGGTTTAGCAGAAATTTTAAATTGCGAAAGAAAGTGAAAACACAAAATATCTGCCTTTTCTTTTGGCACATACTGATATTTTGACATATTTAAAAAATAATAACTACTGAAAAGAGTTTTGTTGCTTGCCCTCTTGGTAGTGATACATTGATTTAATGAATAAAATAATAAGGTAATATGCATACATACATTTATATACTATATATATATATATATATATATATGTCTACACTGCCTTCCAAAAGTTTGAAACGCCCTAGAAAA
>JAUCMS010000127.1:18377407-18389517 GCA_032357445.1 Enteromius radiatus
TTCATACTACCCACATTCATACTATATAGAACCTACTGTTTTAACGGTCGGGTAGTATGTTCAATTTTAAATGTAGTGCCTACTTAAGCAGTATGCGATTTCGGACGCAGCACTAATAACAACATGGAGCTGTGTGCTACAGTAATTTGGTTCCTCCAAACGGAATTCCTGGAACTAAAATCGTTCCTAGTTCCTGCGGTGGAAACATGCCAAAAAGTGGGTAGTTCCACAATTAGTTTGGGCACTACGAAATAGTTCCTGCAGTGCGAAAAGCCCTTTTGTTCTGACTGTTTACTTGTCTTCAATAAACTCAAGAAACTTTTATTTACTTATATAAGGCTAGTAGGGCATAGTTTACTGCTTAGTGACAAAATAGCTCTAAAAACCAACAAGAATTGATAAGATTGTAAATCATGATCCTTTCTGAAAATAAATGTGATGCAATATGTTTGTGTATCACCCACCCCGATCTCTCACATGTGCTGCTGTTTTCAGGGAAGACTCCATTATTAGCTTGAGCATGGAGAGGGTCACTCAAACAAGCGTATCATTGCCTCTGTGAAGCTTTTGATATGCTCTCATCTCCACATAGGCCTTCATCCTTGGAGTACACATTCACAGTGCGTCGGCTCACACACCTCAGCAGGACTGCTTGTTAAGTCTGCTTCGACTTTTACAGATATGTTTTTAAACTGCCCTGGGAGCAAGTGGCAGTGCGAAAAGATAGAGGCTAATTGATGAGAATGTGTACTGGCAGTCTGCAGAGTGCACAACGGCACAAACAAGCAGGTATGACAGGTAATTTGACAGCTTCTGTGTTTTAACTTCCCTTAACTCCGTAGATACTCTCACAACAAACCACATGAAACAGTACGCTGCTGCGAGACAGGTATCTCAAAGCCCCGGCTTCACATATACCCTGCATTACCCAAACGTGTTTGCTCTCTTAGCATCAAAGACTGTGACAACTGATGGGAGGAAAAAAGAGACCGTAGGTGGATGAAATGCCCCTGGAGTGTGTTAAGTCACCCAGTCTAAATGTGTAACACGTACTGAGCATATTGATATTCCTCTAGCTCACTCCGTCAAACTGAAAAGACAATAAACAGATGAACAATCAAGTTTTGGTGGGAGAGCTCTGATATAGATGGGTCAATGACATATAAGAGTGCTTTCAAAAGGAACTAATCTTTTAAAATGTAGTTTAAAATGACAAGTGCTTAAAATCTAGTCTTTGTATTTTGAGTTCATGTTGGTTTTGTAAAAACCTTGCACTTAGTGATTTAAATATATATATATATATATATATATAAAGGTTTTTAAATATATTGTAAGATAATTTTTTCCATCCCCTAGTATATTTCTGCATTCTGGTTGGACCACATAAAATAGTTTTTTGTGGGCAAAATTTTGTCGATAAAAATATTTTAAAATGTATCATTAAAAAACATGAAAATAATACATTATTATACATTATTATTATTATTGTTGTTGTTATTATTATTATTATTATACTCTGTGTGTGTGTTTACATTCAAATATAATAACTCATAAATATAAATAATATTGTAACAACTCAAAAAAAATAAAAAAAACCCTCAAAAAGAAATAGCCTTATCTTAAATGTCAGATTATAAATGCCAGCCTACAGGGAAATCACTATCAGTGACTTAATTTCCTGTACTGTATGTATACAGTATATATATATATATATATATATATATATATTTATTTTATTTTAAAAGTAATTTTTTAATGCAGTTTTGAATAAATTACTAGATTGGAGAAACTAAAAACAAGGAGAAAAAAAAAGAAAAATGTGTCACATAACTTACCCAGGTTTTACTTTTAGGACGGTTAAAAAAGCTAGCTGTGAATACAGTCTCACCTTCCCCGCCTGAACAAAGCTAAGGTCAATGAAGTCTGATGTGATAGATGGGAGACTACTTACTCATGCAAATCCAGAGCGAGCTCAGCTAGCCATGCCAAGCTACACGCCCAACTCACTGCTCATTCAGGGGTAACCAGACTCACTGGGCAAATCATACTGCGAGGACGGGGGGAGTGGATAAAGGATATAGAGAGAGAGGAGGGTGAGGGAGGGAGCCAAACTCACCTGGTCCTGGCTGTTTCTCTGCCAGCTGAACAGCACGGCCTGCTCAGTGCCATCTGAGTGAGCTATGACGTTGGCCAGGCCATCCCACCTCTAATGGTCTGCATTGTAGGCAAAGACTCTGGTCTCTCTCCCTATCACTGTGTCTTGTCCATTCACACACTCAAGCCAGAAGCCAACCTGCTATCAGCAAACCCCTACTGCCTTGAATGAAGCAATCTGCTTGGCTATTACTGTACATCACTTAGGATCTCTCTCTCTCTCTCCCTCCCATCAGCAAACCAGCTATAAATTAGAACAGGGAAATGGGGCATTTCTTCTACTGCTAGCAAGTTGTTTAATGATCTATGTGCAGCTTTTATCCATCTCATACTATCATCAGGCTTCAGACTGGCTAGAAATTGCTTGTTTTCTTCCCATGACCAGTTAATTGGCCAAAGTGTACGTGAGAGCTTTAATGATTTGAGTTTAATCTAGGTTATTTTGTGCCTGTCTCCCTGTCGCTCAGTGTTACATGGCCAGATGTTTGACTATATATACAAAATGAGAATACAGCACATGTGAGAGGTGTTATATTTTTATGGCAATTAAATAAACATGCACAACATGTTTTTCCTCTGCAGATTTAATTTAAATGTGGAAATTGTGCTTTAACCACATAAAAAGCAAACAAACATGATGAAAACCGCCAGCAGAAATGCTTGCAGATGCCTTATGAGAAAGCTAATGTATTACCCTGTTCTGTGTTTGCATGAGAGCAGAATAATTTTCAATTGCATCACTGCAGAATAATCAAAGGAGGTAATTCCAAATTAAATGTACGCATTTAAATATGGCATTGTTTTCTATTATGCAATTAAGGCTATACGTCAGTATTGAAACCACATTAGATGTACAATTTCTGAGGTAAACACACATTGAAATGCACATGTAATAAGAAGAAACACTAGTCATTTGAGTAGGTTATGTGCTGATTCCCATACAGTGCCTGAGCACGGACAAAAACATCAAAAACATGCAAGATAAGCCCTGATTAGTTTAATACCAGTGAACTGGAGTCAGCACTTTGTCATTTTCCATTTGTTTTGATGAACATGACTACATAAAAAGGCATCATAGCGTTATGCTGTGTGAAAAACACAAATTTATAAGTTTTAACAAAACTTATAAGGTGTTGGAATAAAGATGAAAGAAATTCAGACACATTATTTTAATCTGGCTAACACTGTGTGCAAAATGCATGTAAACATAAAGTAATGTTCCAATTATTTATTTAATTTTATTTTTATTTATTTATTTTTTGTTATCTTAAGTCTCTAAAGATTTCTTACACCACGGCTGCATCAATATGACATATTACTACAGTTTAAAGGTTTTATATACATATATATAATGTTGAATTATTTAATCCTGTATTGGCAAAGCTGAAATGTTCTGCATCATTTCTCCAGTCTTCAGTGTCACATGATTCTTCAAAATCATTATGAAATGTTGATTGGCTGCTAAAGCAACATTTCTCATTATCAATGTTAAAAACAGTTTGTACTGCTTAGTTCTTTTGCGGAAACATTGATGTTTCATTGATGAAAATAAAGTAAATCTTCATTTAACCATGCACCATTGGCGAATTTAACAAAAGTATTGCATTTATTTTAAACAAATGCTAACCCAAAACTTGTATTTACCAACATTATTGTGGAACTGACCGATGTTTGAAAAAGTTTGTAACTTGGATGTATTGCATCAAGATCTTTCCAAAAACCACTTGAATGGAAAGAGAGCATCTCATCAATATGTGTATACACTCAGTAATTATTTGTTTATGTTACACTGGCTTATTCATCTCAGTGCTCTCAGACTTTATAATAACACCTCAGTGTAGTGGAAGGAAGTTTGTTTTCCCCTCTTGAAACGCAGCATTTTATTTATCTTCTGTTTCTCTGTCTCAACATACATCAATAGAATTTACATTCTTGGATTGAGTCCCAACAATTTTCATGCACTGTTTGCGGTGGTCTGGCGATAGTGCTACATAAAATATATAAACCATAAAGGGAAATACACTGAAATGGCATTATTTGCAAGCTGCCACCAGGTCCAGTGTAGTTTCTAACTGCACAGTCCTCTAATAGCAAGCTCTTTGCAAACCCTGAATTACATTGTGACATGTTCACAAAACAACCGGCTCCAAAACACACTGTGAAGGTTAGACTGAAATGAATGTAGACCTTGTTAAAAATAAACTTCAGCCACTCATTTCTACCACAGCCAACCTTCAGAAGGATAAAGCAGACAAAGCAAGCTAGAAACAGCACAATGTACACAATCATTTTCTTTATCAGTGCACAAAAACTGACAATGATTATACATCCAGTCTAATAAGAAATTGTAATATGATGTCCCTGTAAAGAAGCAGAATCTCAATTTGCATCCCAGGTGATACATTCGGATCTCAGCCTAATAAGTAACAGCGAGCAGCAGAGGTGTGTTGGGATTTGGTGAGCACAGTCCAGCATATGGTCCAGCGTGTTGTTGTGGGAGCTGTTGTGAGCCTAAGTGCTCCTGTAAGCAGTGCTGTGTCACTCAGCTATGAGAAGAATCAGCCTCTTAAAATGCTTGACCCTCCTACAGATAAAACTCGACTCTGGGTGCTCAAGAGCCTTGCCAGAGCGTGTCTGGACTGAAGCCAAGCCCGGCACAGCTCTTTCACCTGTATTTACTGGATGGCTGATTAACCAACATATCTGTAGAACAGCAACAGATACTGTAGACTGAGAGAAAAACATAAAGGACATCTTACTTTATGGACGGATCAAAGCTGTAACCTTAAAAGACAGTTCTTTCTACTCTAGCTATTAAGACACATTACAATTCAAATAAAGCTATGGTTGTTGTTATATCTGAAGCCAGAGCAAAAGCTGTAGTCAAGAAAAAAGAAAAAAGACATGCACTTATTCCTTAAGACACTCTCTGAGGAAATATAGTTCCTATAATGATGAGGGGTTTTATTAACTTTTAATATTGTGCTTTTGAAATTCTATAGATGAAAACATTTTGTTTAGCAGGCAGAAACACATCAAACTATTTTTTCCCGTATTCTCTCTGATGGTGTGTTAAATTTGCTGGGACTGCAGTCAAACAATGGAACCGAGTTATTTTAAAGGCTAATGGATTTGAATTATGAGATTTCCCTGCATTTGGAGAAGCAGGAAAAATATAAACAATAATCAGTGATTCCTTTATATGGGCTATATCATTGTTCTGGAACAGAAACGGAGGCAAGACAACAAAGGAATGACTCTGATCAAACGTCAAGCAGCAGTCCTGAAGATACCATACATCTGACTTCTCTCTGTCTCTGTCACTCTGTAATTCAGAGACTCAATAAACAAAAGAGTACATATGTGATCTTTTACATGCAGAATATGATCAGGCCAAAACTAAGGATTTTACTGTTCGATGTATGTTGTCTTTCATGAGTCAAGTAAAGCTTCCAAAAGATTAACTTAATGGATCAGGACTCATGCACAACTGCATGTTTATGGCATAAGAGGAGTAGTTGTATATACAGCCATGTTCTGCTATGTTGTTGTCAAGTTACTGTACATCCAAAGCAGTGTTGTTATTTTTCAATTAAATTAAAAGTATATATATATATATACACACACACACACACACGGTTTATATATATATATATATATATATATATATATAAAGCTGAAATACAATATATAAATAATAGGAATTAACTAAGTCAAAGTGCTAAAATCAGTGTGTGTGTGTGTGTGTGTGTGTGTGTGTGTGTGTGTGTATATATATATATATATAATAGTACTAATTCCTTGTCAGTAAGAAAGTTTGTATTTATAATTTATTATACAATTTGGACTTTGGTTAATAAAAAATAAATAATACAATTTTGTTTATATTCACTTATGAATAAAAACATATACATAAATACTCTACTGACTCAAGAACTCTCCTATTTATTGAATATTCAAATATAAGCAAAACACCAGAGGATATGACTTGAATAGTGATCGAGTCTGGATCGTGTGTCACATCATTAATTGCTAAATTATATAATTAATTAAACTATGCTAATTCTAAAAGCAGATGTGTCATGAAAAATAATTTAATTCAAATGTTGATTATATTCAGAAAGCATTAATTATTATCATACAAGGTATTTTAATAATGCACATTATACTTTGGCATAAGGCATTTTCACTCCTTTTCTGGCGAAAATCCATAATATTCCATAATTATAATAACATATGTTTAGAACTTGTAAATGGTGCTTGATCTGTGTATATTAACTCCTGATTCAAACAAGATGACTTGTTTTATCCTCTGCTGGAAGCAACAGTTTTATGTTAAAGCATTGTAATGATACACTTGTTTATAGAATGCATGCAGCAGAATTTGGCTTCACAAGGTTATTGTGATGTTTTTATCAGCTGTTTGGACTCTGACGGCACCCATTCACTGCAGAGGACCTGATCAAATCTGTTTAGATGAAGAAACAAAACTCATTTACATCTTAGATGTCCAGGCAGAGTGCATTCTTATTTAGTTTTACATATTTTTTCTTTCTGTCTTTTCTTTTCTTTTCTTTTCTTTTTTTTTAGATACGTGAAAAGATACTGTACACAAATCACTCAGTGACATCAGAGATGACTGTTACTGCTCTTCCTCTGTGTGCTGTGGGTCACGCTACCCACCCATACATCATCTCTGCTTGTTCCCCTCTGATTTCATCTTGTGTTCATCCAGGCATCAAAGCTCCACATCCAGTTGCGATGGGAGACTCAGCTACTTGACCCAAACCTTCACAGACCTCTCCAAAGCCTAACCGAGATCAGATGACCACTGGAAAACAACTACGACCAGCAAAAACACTCCACATAAGAAATCTCATACGTGGGACAATTGTGGGTGTCCTTTGAAGTGCAATAAAGACACTAGTCCCTATGAAACAGAGGAGGGTTGCCCTCTAACAAAGAACTATTTATTTACTAGCTCACAAATCATGTTCCCAGTAGTCAAGTTGAAAGACCAATTAATTTGGTTTTAAAGGGTTTTGTTAATCGACGACTAAGGTGGTACACACATTGTCAATGACATTTAAGATGTAATGTGGAATGAGAGCACCTTAGCTTTTACTAATTAGCACTTCAAAGGAGCTCATGTCAACAGCACTTTATTGCCAGAGGTTTTATTACCGACATGTTTACCGTCTGAGGTGCTTTGTGTATTAAAGTTTGTCTTTCCTTGCCATTGCTGCCATCACAGGCAATGACAGGTGTAGCTATAGGCTACATTAAGACAGATCAAATATAAACGGAAAAGCAGATAAAATCGTTTAGAACTTTAAATAAAATAAAAAAAAATTGTTTCAGATAGTTGCTATGGCAACATAAAAAAAGTAAAAATCCATCCATAGTGACGGTTATTACGAGCACGGCCTGTGTTTTCAGTGGGCTGAGTAGTCAGCTAAAATTCATCAATGTGTTTTTTACTGTAATTTAGTGTAAATTACACAAAACATTAATAATATTTATAAAAAAATAAATAAAGATAACACTTCAGCTTCTCTGTTAAATGATACAAATGAAAAAGATCAAGGCAAATTTGATTTAAAATCAAACAATATATTTCTGATGTGAAGCAAAATATTGATGGACTTCACAAATTAATAAGTGGCTGTAAGAAAAGTCAGTGGCTGTGTCACTTCATCAAAAATGATAGTTTACTCCATGCCTTACAGACGCAAAATAAAGCTTAGTATTGCGGTGCAATGAACCCGCTGTATTGCATTAGTTTGATGAATGTGAAGTTCGGAAGCCGTGTTTTAATTTGCCACTGACTGCCGGTCTAAATGAGTTACAAATCACAAGGATAAGATGTGACTGAAGTGACATGAGAGATAAGAGTAATCCATTCACAACGAAATACCGGATGGAAGGACATTCTGTCAAGCGCTTTTGTCTCTGCAGCAGTATTTGCATGCACAGCAGGCTGGTTTGTTTACCTGAGAGTGTTGTTTTTTTGTTCTCTTACGCATTACTCTCTTTTTTTTCTTGTTTTCCCCCTTAGACTATGATTATGTTTAAGAAGATTGTGAATCTAAGAGATTAAAAAAAAACCCATAAACGATTAGGGGCGTAAATGATATATTATACGAGTATGTCAACGATAGACATGGCACATTTTAGAGTGCAACGAATGACTGTTATTTTGAATTTGTGGGCCTGCTTCAATAGCGTTGAAAATGCTTTAGTCATTTTCCTCCTACTGATGTTTGGATGTGGGCTTTATGTCAGCCGTGAGCCAATAAGTGTTATTAAGAGTGAAAGATGAGTTTTAAACTAGTACCTTTACAAATGTGAAGAAGTAAAAGGACTTAAAGATTGTTAATTGAGTCAGTAACATAAATGTCAGTGATAAAGAGAGAGAGATAAAGAAAGAGAGCAAGAGAGTGTGAGAGAGAGAACGTAGTTTAAGACATGACACAAACATAATTGTGTATTGATGTTTTTAGGTTTCATGACCTAAAAGTCCCTGGGTGCACTTTTCGAGACACGAAATACATATCAACAAGTACATATCACTGCAGTTTCCAAATTAGTATTTAAATAATATTAAAATTAAAAGTTTTGATTAATAAGCGTAACTTTGACAATTACTTGAAGAATATAATGGGACTTCAAAACAGTATTAATAATAATAATTAATAATAATATTTGAAAACTGATGCTTTTGAATGTTAAGATCACACATATCCAGCCTCATATTTATGGGTTTTCATAGACGGTACGTTTGTTTGGTAGCTCACAGAGTACAGAGATGTACTTAGAGGCAAGGAGCTCTGGTTCAAATCCTGTGTAACTACGGTTTGACAAAACAGTTCAAATATGTGTAAAAGGAAGTTGAAATGACACGGTTGCATCGACAAATACCTTTTTATATCAGTTTTACATTTGTTAATACCATCGGGTAGGTTTAGGGTTGGGTCTGGTGTTGGGCATATTTCCAGCTGTCACATCTTCACAAGCACCTGATCCTGAAACAGTCACTGAAACAACACCAATCACCAGATCACACTCACCTGATTTCTAACCACCCGTTCCCAATCACCTGCACCCTTTATAACCCAGACTCAGACAAGCATGCGTTGGCTGAACTCATTGCTACTCCGCTAAAGACTTTGTGGATACATTCTCACTCTTCTGACCTACCTGTCCATTCAGCCAGAATACCTACCTACCTGCCTGCCTGCCTGCCTACATCTCCAGCTCAGAGTTGTATCTTCTATTGAAAGACTGAGTATACCTTTCTGTTGATCTTTATCAGATTGCTACAAAGAAGATATTTGTGGTTTATGCCTACCTGTGTTCAAAACACTGTAAATAAATATACTCACCTGTTGAAACTTACCTTCTGGTCTCCGTCTCCTACCTGAGCGTGACGAAATCCTAGAGTGCATTGATGTATCAATGTGTCCTATTTTGTAAAAAACAAACAAAAAAACACTAAGATTGAAGATAAACCTCTCTTGTGCAATTTGTTAACTGTAAGAATGAATAGTTGCATGATATCATTTTAGAATGTAGAATAAAAATAATAAGTAACATGTCATTCACCAAATTCACTTAAATAGGTAAATTGCTGGTGGCAGGTAGATGTAGCAGATGTACTGGCCTTTGGAGAGCTGGACACAGTCTGCTGGGCTTTTTGTTGAAAGCAATGGTTACCGACAGACCCTTCCACCATAACCTTGGCTATATCCCAGCTGGCTGGAGCAGGTTGGGAAGAGATTGACAGCGCTCCCTCCCTTAATTCCCCCTACTTTTCAAACTCCCTTCTCACTGATGCCTGGCAGCTAGGTGAGGTCTTCCCCTCGCCACTCTTCAGCTCTCCATACCTAAGAGCCGAAGGAAAAATACATTCCAAGTCTTCCCGAGAAAGCAGTCTCTTTTTCTGTCAGAAGAGGTATCACTCCTAAATGCCTTCAGCTGAATGCATTTCCCCATCACATGTCAGCAGGTATTAAAAAGCAGAGTTGGAATAATTGATCCTGTCCCATCGAGAGGCCATTATATTCCTAGTGCCAGCCGCTATACGATGCGTTTGCACACAAGCGTGCATGCATTCAGGCACAAAAACACCTACTCGCTCTCCAAATGCAAACGCATGCCCACAGACTCACACAGCATTCTTTTCAGTTGTGGGGAAACATGCAGAGTCACTGCAGAATGGATGTATTTGCTGTTTTTCCCTGGCATTGCAAGCATCTCCAGTAATGCTGATCTACCCCAGAGTAACATGTAGTATAAATGGAAATCAGGCCCGGATCAGAGGGCTTCTCCCAAAGGGGATGCAGACAATAGAAGGATGGTTATTTACCTTGCATTAGGCCTAGCATAATGTAAAACACTGTGGCTGGAGGCTAGCGTATGTACTGTTGAAAAAGAAGTGAGTTATAGAGGAGGGAATAACACACATTTTGGATCAGTAGGTTACAGGAATAATTTAACATTAGCAAATGGGCCTGCAAATAATGAAGACATATGCTGCTTGAGAGCTTTTTAAAACAAACAGGCAGCGGATCTTTTATGCATGGTTACATGTGTTAAACACATTTCAGTCTCTGTCATTTTCTCCAAAACAAATATTCATTTAATCCTACAAGAAAGCGAACAATATGGCCAACTATTCTAAACAAATACTATCTAATGGACTGTTGTCATGCACTTTTTCTCCCCCTCGTCCCGACAGATGGAGGATAGCTGCTGGACTAGCACACATGCATAATTCTCTCTTCCCTTCTCTGTCTGCTGAAAATAAAGAATATTTCCTGCTATGTTGAATTCTGTAATCCGCCAGTGAGCTCAGCATCTGATGTTGATCTTAACCTGCTTTGTGCGAGAGAGGACAGGGGGCTCTCTTTCCTATGTGGATGGCTACTCGTCATTAAATTGATTTGGGAGTTTGTGTGCTCTCCACCCATTGTTAAAGATCACGTTGTGACGCTGAGACCACGTTGTCGCTTCATTCACTGTCAGCACACTAAGCACTTTGAACATAGCTCCACTTTGATCTGGAGCCACTCAACTGATACTTCATCAATAACTGCCATTATGTAAACCTTGTGTGAAGAGTGAAGACAAGCTGAACTTTGACAAATGTCTATAATCATATATACACACTACCGTTCAAAAATGTGGGATCAGTAAGATATTTAATGTTTTTAAAGATGGCTGCATTTATTGAATTAAAAATCCAGAAAAAACTATAATATTGTCAAATATTATTTCAATTTAAAATAACAGTTTTCTGTGTGAATATATTTTAAAATGTAGTTTATTCCTGTGATACAAAGCATCATTACTCCAGTCTTCAGTATCACATGATCCTTTCAGAAATCATTCTAATATGCTGATTTATTATTAGCAGTGTTGGAAACAGTTGAGCTGCTTAGTTTTTTTTTTTTTAGGATTCTGTGATCATTAAAATGAAACATTTTCATATCACAATACTTTCAATACATTTTGTTTCTGGATTTTTTAATCTAATAAATGCAGCCTTGATGAGCATAAGAAACATAAAAAAATCTTACTGATTCCAAATTTTCCCAAACGGTAGTGTGTGTGTATACAGTGTGTGTATATATATATATATATATATAGTATATACACTGTGTGTGTGACGTAGCGGACAGAGACGTAAGGTAAAGGCAAGTATATTTATTTGCAGGATGCAGATTTCACAACGAAGGATTTGCAGGTAAGGAAACTGAGGCAATGAACTGAAAGACTTCGAATATAAATCAAACATAAACAAGTAATCTTTTCTTGTATTCACGCAGGAGAGTCATCAATGAGGAGCGAGGAGACAAAGGAGTGCTTCAGCCACGCACATACCAGTCCGAAGACCAACCGGAACTTGAAGACTTGGAGCCTTTAGGAAGGCAAGTAGTCAACTGCAACAACAG
>JAUCMS010000127.1:18404498-18416130 GCA_032357445.1 Enteromius radiatus
TGGGTAGGGTTAGGTTTAGGTGTAGAGATATGGTCAAAACTAAAATTTTGGAATAAAATGTTGTTCCAGGGTCAACAGAACACGCCTTACTCAGCAAAATCAGGACGTGCCAAATCGCAAGGTCACTGTTGATATTGTCAAGACATAGATGATATTGAGATATAGAGGAAATGTGTGAATGGTGAAAAGAGGCAAAAACATAAAAACAAGCATAAAAAACATTATACATCAAACACGTCTAAGGTAATGAGACTATTAAACCCCCTCAATGGACAATGGTTGTGATATTTGGCTGTAAATTAGGAGGAAATGCTGAAAAAAAATAAAACACATCCCTTTTGCAGCCACACAAAGTGCACATTCTATTTCCTGTCATTTTGTAATTGGTTAAAGGCATGGTGGGATATTGAGCAGCTTTAAATGCCTTCATTTATTTGGCTGATTTCTAGCACTCCAGAGCCATGGAACTCCGCGAGCAGCCAAAAAAAATCCATTGGAAATTCTCCCAAGTGACAGAACAACAAATGTGCTTTGCTTTTGGGTAATTGCCTCTTTATTGATAAATGAACAAGTGTGATCATGGCAACCTCTCTAACAATTCACACATTAAATATTAAAACTTTATACTGAGGTCATTTCTGCAACCAGTAATGTCACCTCTGCTGAAAACAGAAGATCCTGAAGCCGTGTCAATGCTTCATTTTCTACTGGTAATTTTCCCCGAGAAATCATCTCTGACGCATTCCATAACTGATTCACATTTTCCTCCAATTACATTTTTCCAAAAAAAAAAAATAAATGTCATATTTGCATGCACTCTCGATTGGGGGCGGCGGAGGAGAAGGAGTATGAAAATGGAAGCTGGGTGTTATCTACATTTTGAGGAGAAACACTCTTTATTGGAAGGCACCATATTTGGGCCTCATAACAAGTGCAGAGGACACAGAAAAAACTTAAAGAAGCACAATAGCTAAATGCCACATTGCTGACAATCAGTCGCCACAGGGTCTGTTTACAAAGTGCAAGCTTAAGTCACCTTCAGCTGACATGTTGCAGGCCATGTTAACTTGTGTTGACACATTCGAATGTTTATGAGTTACCTGATTCAGTGTTATGTTATCTGTGGTGCAGGAGGATATTGTGTAACAATCCATCACGATTTCTGCACATAATTTAGAGCTGGTTTAGTTTCACTGTCAGAGCAAATCTCCAAATGGATTAAATTAAGGGCTGTCATTTGGCATAATGCTGTCAAGTTTTTGTCCCACTTTTCTTGTATTATTATTACCTGTGTAGCCTCCTTTGGGGATTTGTGCACTACAAGTGAAAAACTTTAATTGAGGGCTATTTTATGTATTAGCTTCTATTCCCTGGGGATAAAAATACTTAAAAAAAATGTCACAGAAAAAAAAGAGAGAGAGATTTAGAAAGAAAAAGAAAAGAGTGTGCAGTGACAGACTCCTGGGCTATAGATCACTCTGACACATCCTGATATGGAGCCTAGTCTACCGGCTTCATTAAATATTCAGTTACCCTTCAATTACACCAGGGCTAGCATGATTTATGCTTTTACGTTTTAATTTCAATTAAGCAACCTGTTTAGCCAATGTCCCGTTGTATGCTCTCGTAACAGGCAGGGGGAAAAACTCAATTACGCCCTACAACATGTTGATTCGCTATATCAGAAATTGGCTAATACATTTCTTGTCTAGACACATCCGTTCCTGTTCTCGCCTCGACTTCCTCCAAAATCTACTTTCAGTGTCCACTGGGCCCTGCACGCACACACCAAACACATGGAACAAAAACAATTAGATTAGCCCTGAAACCAGAGGTTTTATTTCATAAGTAAAACGCACCATATAGTGATACTGGATATGAATGAGCTGCAGACCCGTAGTAGGAAGATAACACAATTTTATTCTATAGTATTTGTCTTCGGGGCAGAAATTAAGGAGTGTGGCAGAGATACAATATGGTCTCAGTGGAGAGTTGAGCTCAGCAGGCGGCAACAGGTACGAGAGAATAACCAGTACAGACTGTTCTTTTTCATATGGAGAGCTGTGAATATGTTTGGTCTAATGCATGCCTCTGATTTGCTTTTGTGAAGCACTTACTTGAGATTTTGGTAGGTACAGGAACTGCAGTAACACACTAATTAAAATAAATTATTTCTGAATAGGGATGTAACGGTATCAAAATTTCACGGTACTGTAATACCTCAGTATAAATGGCACGGTACGGTATTTATTGAATCATTTACATAAAAAACAAAACTAATTAAGAGGCTCAAAAAAAGTGCCAGAAGTGTTTATTAAACAGATTACACGAACACTGAACATATCAATGGCACACACATTAGCCATCTATCTGTAAACTTTGTCACATAATGTTATTCAATGCACCCTAATTCTCAGTATAACTGTGACTGAATAGTGACTGAAATGCACGCCATTAAAAGGCCTACTGAACTAGCTCTACCTTACAAGATGTTAATCTAGATTAAAATCCTTATTTATAATCGTCTATAATTATATTTATAATTCATAATAATGAAACCAAGTACACATAAGATATGGACAATGGCTATGCTGTGGCTATATTTGCATGTAAAATAGAGTTAGAAGCAACATAATATCTATTTTAACTGAAAGCTCTGCTCCTCTCAGCCGCTCGCTGAATAGAACAGACGCAGAGAGAGGTGTGTGCGCGCCGAGAATACAAGAGCTTGCGCTTGCACGGCAGTACCGGAGACTCGCTGAGGTTCGTTCAAGAAGTCTCTAGATTTGTCGCTAGTCACCAAGGAGGTCTGAATAGTTGCTAAATATAGAGACAAAGTCGCTAAGTTGGCAACACTGATCTGTATTGACAACAGACCGCAAAGAATTGGGCTGATGGGATTTGTAGCTCCCGCTACCTCCCGTACGCTCCATTCGCCTGAGCAAACTTTTCTCAGAAGACCTATCGTTTTATCGAGTCATGCGACCACAGTAGTATCGAAAAAATTTGATATTGCGGTACGACGGTATTTACAATACGGTTACATCCCTATTTCTGAAAGATCATGGGACACTGAAGACTGGAGTAATGACTGCAAAAATTCAGCTTTGCTATAACAGAATTCAGTTAATCAATTGCGAAATACATTAAAAGACAACACAGTCGTTTATAATAATGTTTCACAATTGTACAGTGTTTACTGTATTTTTAATCAGATAAATTAAGCTTTGGTGAAAATACTGCTTTCATCCTTTGATTTAAATGTATTTTATTTTTCATTCATTCATGTCATTATACAGAAGTCTCATGAATTATTTGATCATATTTGATTCATTTGAAAAATGTTATATATTACATTTGAATTTGTCGCATATATACCGTACCTCCCACTAATATTGGCACCCTTCGTAAATATGAGCAAAGATAGCCGTGACAATAAATCTGCATTGTTTATCCTTTTGATCTTTCATTTTGAAATAAAAAATGGCTGTGGTTAATGTTAGCCACATTTATTGCAACATCTTTAGATAACAGTTAAGAGTTTTCCCTTATAATTTTTGAAGAGCTTGGAGAACAGCTGATAAGAGATCAGAGACAATTCCTTCAAAGGATCTTCACAGGATTCCTTAACAGAATCTTCAGATCCTTCAGCTCCATGTTGGTCCTGCTTCTCTCAAATTTACCCTCTTGTTTTATGGGGTTTAGGTCAGAGGACTGGGAGAGCCAGGGCAAATCCTTCATTTTGTGCTCAGAGACCCATTTTTGTGTTAATTTTGTCCTGATGGAAGATCCAACCATGGATCATCATAACAGAGGTTTATCTGTTGGTATTTGATATAACCCATGATGTCATGTGTCTAAACAAGATGTCCAGGACCTCCAGCAGAAATATAGGCCCAGCAGTATATTTAACTATAGGCTTATACTCCTTATCCCTGTTTGTACTAAACTGCTACACTATGCATGATGCCACAATTATTGAGGCTTGGGTTCAGAAATCCCATATATCAAACAAGAAAAAAAAATCTCATTGTTTATCCAAAATCTTCAGTATATTCAGTAATCAAACACAACTGTAACTTCAAATGACACTGGCTTCTATAGACAAATGAAACAAAAAAATAACTTTTTGGCAGCAAATCCACCAGCTGTTTGATATTTGGGATTTCTGACGCCAAGACTCAATAATTGTGGCATCATGCATTGAAAAAAAAAAAAAACATTTAATTCATCATGAAATGTTCTCCCACTTTCAATCGTTTTAATTTAGTGTTAGGTTAGAATTTTAGATAGTGTAGATAGTTCCTGTATAATACTTTTATGCAAGTAAAACTGTCAAACACACATTATTACTATAAGCTGCATTTAATTACAACTAACCAAAAACCAACAAATCAATCATATTGTTATACAAGCCATTAATTTCTTTTTATTGTTGAAATAGTAAACCACTATCCTAGAATGCAGACTATAAGCATGCCAAGTAAATAATCTCATAAATAATTTGAAATGAAGTCTGATCTATGTGACATCAGCCATCCCTGACAGTGCAGCCTCATACAGCAGGGTGTTTTGCATTACTATTTAATAAGATTTAGCAAATCAGCAGTGGGGCAGAGTCCTACTGTATGTGTGTAGCATGTTTGACTGGGGGCACTTTCAAACACAAATGTTCTTAGGCTGCACAAAATGCAGTAGAGAGGGCGTTGAATCTTGAGAAAGCTATTTTGCGGTGCAGATTGTGCAGGCAGGGTGGCAGATGATGAAATGCCATAAGCTGAGGGAAGGAAAATAGGTCATACACGTCAGGTTCTTGGCTTCATTCTCTGACGTGTCATCACCTGAGGTGCAAAATGAAGAAAAATTGCAGGTAACTAGACACATGCCTAAGGAGCTGATTGTTTTCAGGGGTTTTGGTTTTGGGTGGGTAACACATTTCAACCATCCAGGCATGGATTCACGCTGTGGTTTTTCCTAGCTTATTGTACACAAATGGCCTCTGAATAATTTGATCTTCTAAGAGTGGGATCTCTTTCTGTGACGTTTCTGAGAGGCTCTGATTTCATATGTTTCCCTGGGTTTCCTACTGCTCCTCTAAATTTTGATTTTCACAAAAAAAAGGAAGTGCTAGACAAAACAGTCTGCTTTGCATGAGTCAGGTTACTCTAGCCTTCCATGGATCTGGCAGACGCTCTCTGTTCTTTAATTTGTCACATGCATTTAACAACACAAATGCAAACACAAAATGTCACTCAACTAGCACTGTAAGTCAGTTAACATAGCATTTTTGTGAATTATTTTGTTATCTTAAATTTTTGTATCAAATTGAATCAGTGTTTTTTAACAAATCATTACAATTAATGATTCAGTTCAAGTAATCAGTGAATTCAGCTAATGGTGAATGTTTCATTTGTTTCATTCTTGAATAACATAATAAAACTGAATACCTCAGGTGCCATGTCATCAAGTGTCAACGAAGGCCTTGGAGGGCAACCTTCAAATCTTTATGGCGCTGCCAGTGACTAATGCATCTCATTCTAGCATTCAGTGCTGAAGAGTCTCACCTAGAGATGTCACAAACACTAGACTAGAAATGACACAGCCTCGCTAAGATGCAGTCTTCCAGCTGAGAAGCACCCAGTAAGTTGTTTTGTTCCTGAATGAATCAGCATTACATAAATCAACGAACAGCTGAAAAGAAAAACAAAAAAAACAAAATCAGTGTGACCAGTAAGAAAGAATCACTGAAAAACCACTAATACACAGATTTGTAATATATAGTCAAACAAATATACTACAGTATAATATATATATATATATATATATATTATACTGTAGTATATTTGTTTGACTATATATTACAAATCTGTGTATTAGTGGTTTTTCAGTGATTCTTTCTTACTGGTCACACTGATTTTGTTTTTTTTGTTTTTCTTTTCAGCTGTTCGTTGATTTATGTAATGCTGATTCATTCAGGAACAAAACAACTTACTGGGTGCTTCTCAGCTGGAAGACTGCATCTTAGCGAGGCTGTGTCATTTCTAGTCTAGTGTTTGTGACATCTCTAGGTGAGACTCTTCAGCACTGAATGCTAGAATGAGATGCATTAGTCACTGGCAGCGCCATAAAGATTTGAAGGTTGCCCTCCAAGGCCTTCGTTGACACTTGATGACATGGCACCTGAGGTATTCAGTTTTATTATGTTATTCAAGAATGAAACAAATGAAACATTCACCATTAGCTGAATTCACTGATTACTTGAACTGAATCATTAATTGTAATGATTTGTTAAAAAACACTGATTCAATTTGATACAAAAATTTAAGATAACAAAATAATTCACAAAAATGCTATGTTAACTGACTTACAGTGCTAGTTGAGTGACATTTTGTGTTTGCATTTGTGTTGTTAAATGCATGTGACAAATTAAAGAACAGAGAGCGTCTGCCAGATCCATGGAAGGCTAGAGTAACCTGACTCATGCAAAGCAGACTGTTTTGTCTAGCACTTCCTTTTTTTTGTGAAAATCAAAATTTAGAGGAGCAGTAGGAAACCCAGGGAAACATATGAAATCAGAGCCTCTCAGAAACGTCACAGAAAGAGATCCCACTCTTAGAAGATCAAATTATTCAGAGGCCATTTGTGTACAATAAGCTAGGAAAAACCACAGCGTGAATCCATGCCTGGATGGTTGAAATGTGTTACCCACCCAAAACCAAAACCCCTGAAAACAATCAGCTCCTTAGGCATGTGTCTAGTTACCTGCAATTTTTCTTCATTTTGCACCTCAGGTGATGACACGTCAGAGAATGAAGCCAAGAACCTGACGTGTATGACCTATTTTCCTTCCCTCAGCTTATGGCATTTCATCATCTGCCACCCTGCCTGCACAATCTGCACCGCAAAATAGCTTTCTCAAGATTCAACGCCCTCTCTACTGCATTTTGTGCAGCCTAAGAACATTTGTGTTTGAAAGTGCCCCCAGTCAAACATGCTACACACATACAGTAGGACTCTGCCCCACTGCTGATTTGCTAAATCTTATTAAATAGTAATGCAAAACACCCTGCTGTATGAGGCTGCACTGTCAGGGATGGCTGATGTCACATAGATCAGACTTCATTTCAAATTATTTATGAGATTATTTACTTGGCATGCTTATAGTCTGCATTCTAGGATAGTGGTTTACTATTTCAACAATAAAAAGAAATTAATGGCTTGTATAACAATATGATTGATTTGTTGGTTTTTGGTTAGTTGTAATTAAATGCAGCTTATAGTAATAATGTGTGTTTGACAGTTTTACTTGCATAAAAGTATTATACAGGAACTATCTACACTATCTAAAATTCTAACCTAACACTAAATTAAAACGATTGAAAGTGGGAGAACATTTCATGATGAATTAAATGTTTTTTTTTTTTTTCAATGCATGATGCCACAATTATTGAGTCTTGGCGTCAGAAATCCCAAATATCAAACAGCTGGTGGATTTGCTGCCAAAAAGTTATTTTTTTGTTTCATTTGTCTATAGAAGCCAGTGTCATTTGAAGTTACAGTTGTGTTTGATTACTGAATATACTGAAGATTTTGGATAAACAATGAGATTTTTTTTTCTTGTTTGATATATGGGATTTCTGAACCCAAGCCTCAATAATTGTGGCATCATGCATAGTGTAGCAGTTTAGTACAAACAGGGATAAGGAGTATAAGCCTATAGTTAAATATACTGCTGGGCCTATATTTCTGCTGGAGGTCCTGGACATCTTGTTTAGACACATGACATCATGGGTTATATCAAATACCAACAGATAAACCTCTGTTATGATGATCCATGGTTGGATCTTCCATCAGGACAAAATTAACACAAAAATGGGTCTCTGAGCACAAAATGAAGGATTTGCCCTGGCTCTCCCAGTCCTCTGACCTAAACCCCATAAAACAAGAGGGTAAATTTGAGAGAAGCAGGACCAACATGGAGCTGAAGGATCTGAAGATTCTGTTAAGGAATCCTGTGAAGATCCTTTGAAGGAATTGTCTCTGATCTCTTATCAGCTGTTCTCCAAGCTCTTCAAAAATTATAAGGGAAAACTCTTAACTGTTATCTAAAGATGTTGCAATAAATGTGGCTAACATTAACCACAGCCATTTTTTATTTCAAAATGAAAGATCAAAAGGATAAACAATGCAGATTTATTGTCACGGCTATCTTTGCTCATATTTACGAAGGGTGCCAATATTAGTGGGAGGTACGGTATATATGCGACAAATTCAAATGTAATATATAACATTTTTCAAATGAATCAAATATGATCAAATAATTCATGAGACTTCTGTATAATGACATGAATGAATGAAAAATAAAATACATTTAAATCAAAGGATGAAAGCAGTATTTTCACCAAAGCTTAATTTATCTGATTAAAAATACAGTAAACACTGTACAATTGTGAAACATTATTATAAACGACTGTGTTGTCTTTTAATGTATTTCGCAATTGATTAACTGAATTCTGTTATAGCAAAGCTGAATTTTTGCAGTCATTACTCCAGTCTTCAGTGTCCCATGATCTTTCAGAAATAGGGATGTAACCGTATTGTAAATACCGTCGTACCGCAATATCAAATTTTTTCGATACTACTGTGGTCGCATGACTCGATAAAACGATAGGTCTTCTGAGAAAAGTTTGCTCAGGCGAATGGAGCGTACGGGAGGTAGCGGGAGCTACAAATCCCATCAGCCCAATTCTTTGCGGTCTGTTGTCAATACAGATCAGTGTTGCCAACTTAGCGACTTTGTCTCTATATTTAGCAACTATTCAGACCTCCTTGGTGACTAGCGACAAATCTAGAGACTTCTTGAACGAACCTCAGCGAGTCTCCGGTACTGCCGTGCAAGCGCAAGCTCTTGTATTCTCGGCGCGCACACACCTCTCTCTGCGTCTGTTCTATTCAGCGAGCGGCTGAGAGGAGCAGAGCTTTCAGTTAAAATAGATATTATGTTGCTTCTAACTCTATTTTACATGCAAATATAGCCACAGCATAGCCATTGTCCATATCTTATGTGTACTTGGTTTCATTATTATGAATTATAAATATAATTATAGACGATTATAAATAAGGATTTTAATCTAGATTAACATCTTGTAAGGTAGAGCTAGTTCAGTAGGCCTTTTAATGGCGTGCATTTCAGTCACTATTCAGTCACAGTTATACTGAGAATTAGGGTGCATTGAATAACATTATGTGACAAAGTTTACAGATAGATGGCTAATGTGTGTGCCATTGATATGTTCAGTGTTCGTGTAATCTGTTTAATAAACACTTCTGGCACTTTTTTTGAGCCTCTTAATTAGTTTTGTTTTTTATGTAAATGATTCAATAAATACCGTACCGTGCCATTTATACTGAGGTATTACAGTACCGTGAAATTTTGATACCGTTACATCCCTATTCAGAAATAATTTATTTTAATTAGTGTGTTACTGCAGTTCCTGTACCTACCAAAATCTCAAGTAAGTGCTTCACAAAAGCAAATCAGAGGCATGCATTAGACCAAACATATTCACAGCTCTCCATATGAAAAAGAACAGTCTGTACTGGTTATTCTCTCGTACCTGTTGCCGCCTGCTGAGCTCAACTCTCCACTGAGACCATATTGTATCTCTGCCACACTCCTTAATTTCTGCCCCGAAGACAAATACTATAGAATAAAATTGTGTTATCTTCCTACTACGGGTCTGCAGCTCATTCATATCCAGTATCACTATATGGTGCGTTTTACTTATGAAATAAAACCTCTGGTTTCAGGGCTAATCTAATTGTTTTTGTTCCATGTGTTTGGTGTGTGCGTGCAGGGCCCAGTGGACACTGAAAGTAGATTTTGGAGGAAGTCGAGGCGAGAACAGGAACGGATGTGTCTAGACAAGAAATGTATTAGCCAATTTCTGATATAGCGAATCAACATGTTGTAGGGCGTAATTGAGTTTTTCCCCCTGCCTGTTACGAGAGCATACAACGGGACATTGGCTAAACAGGTTGCTTAATTGAAATTAAAACGTAAAAGCATAAATCATGCTAGCCCTGGTGTAATTGAAGGGTAACTGAATATTTAATGAAGCCGGTAGACTAGGCTCCATATCAGGATGTGTCAGAGTGATCTATAGCCCAGGAGTCTGTCACTGCACACTCTTTTCTTTTTCTTTCTAAATCTCTCTCTCTTTTTTTTCTGTGACATTTTTTTTAAGTATTTTTATCCCCAGGGAATAGAAGCTAATACATAAAATAGCCCTCAATTAAAGTTTTTCACTTGTAGTGCACAAATCCCCAAAGGAGGCTACACAGGTAATAATAATACAAGAAAAGTGGGACAAAAACTTGACAGCATTATGCCAAATGACAGCCCTTAATTTAATCCATTTGGAGATTTGCTCTGACAGTGAAACTAAACCAGCTCTAAATTATGTGCAGAAATCGTGATGGATTGTTACACAATATCCTCCTGCACCACAGATAACATAACACTGAATCAGGTAACTCATAAACATTCGAATGTGTCAACACAAGTTAACATGGCCTGCAACATGTCAGCTGAAGGTGACTTAAGCTTGCACTTTGTAAACAGACCCTGTGGCGACTGATTGTCAGCAATGTGGCATTTAGCTATTGTGCTTCTTTAAGTTTTTTCTGTGTCCTCTGCACTTGTTATGAGGCCCAAATATGGTGCCTTCCAATAAAGAGTGTTTCTCCTCAAAATGTAGATAACACCCAGCTTCCATTTTCATACTCCTTCTCCTCCGCCGCCCCCAATCGAGAGTGCATGCAAATATGACATTTATTTTTTTTTTTTGGAAAAATGTAATTGGAGGAAAATGTGAATCAGTTATGGAATGCGTCAGAGATGATTTCTCGGGGAAAATTACCAGTAGAAAATGAAGCATTGACACGGCTTCAGGATCTTCTGTTTTCAGCAGAGGTGACATTACTGGTTGCAGAAATGACCTCAGTATAAAGTTTTAATATTTAATGTGTGAATTGTTAGAGAGGTTGCCATGATCACACTTGTTCATTTATCAATAAAGAGGCAATTACCCAAAAGCAAAGCACATTTGTTGTTCTGTCACTTGGGAGAATTTCCAATGGATTTTTTTTGGCTGCTCGCGGAGTTCCATGGCTCTGGAGTGCTAGAAATCAGCCAAATAAATGAAGGCATTTAAAGCTGCTCAATATCCCACCATGCCTTTAACCAATTACAAAATGACAGGAAATAGAATGTGCACTTTGTGTGGCTGCAAAAGGGATGTGTTTTATTTTTTTTCAGCATTTCCTCCTAATTTACAGCCAAATATCACAACCATTGTCCATTGAGGGGGTTTAATAGTCTCATTACCTTAGACGTGTTTGATGTATAATGTTTTTTATGCTTGTTTTTATGTTTTTGCCTCTTTTCACCATTCACACATTTCCTCTATATCTCAATATCATCTATGTCTTGACAATATCAACAGTGACCTTGCGATTTGGCACGTCCTGATTTTGCTGAGTAAGGCGTGTTCTGTTGACCCTGGAACAACATTTTATTCCAAAATTTTAGTTTTGACCATATCTCTACACCTAAACCTAACCCTACCCA
>JAUCMS010000127.1:18418400-18433363 GCA_032357445.1 Enteromius radiatus
TATATATATGTTTGTTTGTTTCAAAAGAGGACTTTTTGTTTGAATTTGTTTACTTGAGAAATCACATTTGCCCTTCTTTGGCAACAACCCTCTGCTAATATTGAATTGCTATTAGTAATTGAGGTGCCTCATCCCCATATCTGCTCACCTCAGACATTTTACAGAAATAGCAAAATGCCTTTGCTCTTTCTAGCTACAGATAAGCCTTCTAACTGGCTTACATGTGCTGTAATTCATAACATTCGGTCAGAAATAGCAGCTTTTGTGATTAAAGCCATACTGGGAGAAAAGCAAATTTAATGTCACCACATGCCATGCTCCATAGTGTGATAAATGCACACGAAACACCTGTAATTTGTTTGCACAGATCAGAGTGTCAAAGGCACAGTCAGATCTCAACCACCCTCAACGAGCTGTCAATAAGAACTTGTACCTAATGATATCATATGTAACCAGCATTACAAAATGTCTACAGGTGTCAATAGGCTAATTTTGGTTAAAGGCTAAAATACATCGATAAAGCAAATAATTTATAATTAATAGCAAAGCAAGACACTTTATCCTTAAAATCATGTAGTCTGTGTCATGAAAAACTACATAAAAGTAGTAGCAGTAAATTCTGACAGCAAATCTGTACTATATTTTCAGTCATTTTAAAACTCTAGATTTTTTTTTGTTGTTGTTATTCTACTATAACTATAAGTGTATGTGCTTATTTTTTTAGGGTTGGGGTGAAATAATATTGCACACATCATGTGTAGTTGCTTAAGAACACAATTTTACATTTTAACCTATTGTGAGAATTACCAAACAAAATGTTGCTAAATGATCCCCCTCAGGTATTTGTGTGAAAATTAACATTTTTCTCTCTGTGTTCAGTTTTAAAACCACAGAATATTCAAAGTATATATCAAGGTATATCTCAATATAGACTAGGGATATTGTAGGGATATTGTTATTATTTAAATTAATATAAGGCTGTTACATGAAAACTGAAAAGCTTGAGTGTATAACCTCTAAACAAAGTCATTATTTGGCATCATTACTTGAGCAAGTATATCTCAGTAACATTAAAAAAAAGAAAAAGGCTGAAATAATTTTCTCATGATTTACAGTACCTGATTTTGATGCGGTAGGCAAAATGCAAGATAGATTTAGGGATCTGGCAATTAAATATTTAAAGCTTAACTCAGCATGAGTCCAGCCAGAACTGAACTGAGGTTACTGAGTTTACATTCAAAATATAATTGAGTGAAATTTTACACATTCACAGAGCATGGGTGGAAAAACGAATGCGTTCGGCAGCACCTATCTTGGGAGATCACCATCCATTTGCGCTTCAGATATGAAAGAAAAAAACCAAAGGCCTAAATCTCCTGGCTCCGTACCGTCCCCTTGTAGTGTCGAGAAAAGCTTTTCACAGATTCAGCAAATCATTCCTCAAGTCATCTAAGTCAAAGGATATGAAACGTAAACAAACTATAAAACCGCAAGCTTGACTGACTGTGCTTTATGCAGATCTTAAAAGAAAGCAGCTTGCTCCAATTAGAAAATACATTCCTTGACCTTAAATGTTAGGGGGATTTCGCTAGTTGTGTTGAGTGCAAAGGGGAAAAAAAAAAAAAAATCAGCAAAACACTTTCGCTAGATGAGACTAAATGTGGGTTTGCTGGCAAACTCTCCGTCATACTCATATTTGGAGTTATGCACTTTGTTGTTGTTTTAAGTAAACAAGGGGGAAAAAAATCCAAATTCTTTGCTCCACTGAGATTCTGAAGTCTGACACTATTATTTTGACTGGCAGTGAAGTGATGGAACTGGTATGTCACATGACAATGACAACATAATAAATATACTGTAGTACGAGCCATTGCATAACATTATTATTATTATTCAATGGCTTTGGTTTTGATTACATTCATGTTACACACATTCTTGCAAATATTCAAAAGGAGTACCTACACAAAGAATTGTGCAGACATTATTTTTATAAGAGAGTCACACATTTAAAGAGACTTACACTTTTAAAGAATTAAACAAGTGACTGTCTGTCGCAACCTATTCAAAACTCATTGAACAAAACTGAGAAAAATCTGACAAAATCATGTCAATTTACTTATTGCGTTTTTGAATAAACACAGTGTTAGATTCTCAATCCTGCTGTTGTTCTATATACAGGACACAGTCAAACTTTACTTTAATCGTGCTATTCAAATGGGACAATTAGCTATACCGCACAGCTTGTTCTGGGGAAAGCTAACCTATGCTCTTTAAGGTCAGTTGTGGTGACATTTCCGCCACTGTGCTTTTGTGCGATTGTTTGACATGCATTATACATTTTTATTATTTATGGCCTACAAAATCATACAGATACTAAGGTCTGTAGAGTGCGGTAACCTTCCAATCCACTGAGGACGGACAGCATGGGGCTGTTTTAATGCTGCTCCAGCCAAATCCCTGCCATCATCTGCTGATGCAGGTTGCCTAATGCAGTTTGAGTGTTGAGCTTGTAGGGGTCAGCATTCAGAGCTGATACATGCTCAGGTCAGGCTTTAGACCTCAGATGACATCTATTATGAACTTCCTCTAGTCCTCAGTGACAAGGGCAAAGTGGACACTGTGAAATCCTCAAGCTTTTGTAGCTTTATAGGGCATGTGGTTTATTTTGAGTGCAGGTCTAAATGGGTTCTGTATGTGGACAAACTATGCATTTGTTGGTGATATCTTTTTACATAGCTTATATGCAAATGCATGTTGGCCATATGTTTGTGTTTAAAATATCTATAATTGTATAACCTTTTTTTCTTTGCCAGAGTTCGAGAGTCTCTCCTGGTCAGCTCAGCTGTGTTAGTGAAATACAAATTTGGTTTATTAAAGGTGCTCTATGCGATGTTGCAGGATTTTAGCTCGATTTCATTTTTGTCTCAAACCGTATGCATCACCCCTTGATCGTCTTGCTGTCTGCCCTAAGAAACACTATGGGCACCACAACAAAAACAAACTTCGGCCAAACAAACGGAAAGAAGAGGTGGTGTTTAATGCGCGTTAAACCCCACCTCTTCTTGTCGATTGGTTGGCTGATGTTTGTTTGTGCGTATTAAACCCCACCTCTTCTTGCCTAAGATTGCATAAAGCACCTTTAAAACTGATTTGTATATATATTATATACATATATATATACTTCTTATGCAGTAAAATGTAGTTACTGTATGCTACTTTTTTTTTTGTACAAAATAGACACCATGTATCTTTGCACTGCATGCATGTTTAGAAGATGCTGTTTAATAAAAAAAGATCTTAAAATGAGACATAATGTACTGTATATAAAAATTGATTTTTGTGAAAAACATTTTACTTGGTGTTTTCTAACTATGACAGCCAGATAAACACATCAATATTGTATATGCACCACCAGTGAGAGATGGAATAAGTTTATCATAAATGCAATTTTAAAAATCAAGCGTCGTTTTGAAGTGCGTTTCACCCAAAGAATCCCTTGGGTGTGATGTTCATCTGTTTTAAATATTTGTAAAATATTTAAAATGTAAAATATTGTGTTTGAAAACCAGTTACTTGAATCAAATGAGTTGCCACAAGCTCTAATTATGCTGCACGCTGAGAAGCATCAACATATTAAATTAATTACTGTTAGCCTTGCCTTAAAATCAGTGAAGTTCTCTTTTAATTTGTTCATTTTCAAGCTTATTATTGAATATTAGTTTATACACAGAGGGATGATGAAAATTAATTGTCCTTGCTTATGTTTTGGTCCATTTCACACCGACACTTAAAACACACCGGCTTAAAAAGACCATTAATGTGCTTAAATATGTCTTACGCTTTTGTACATTCGTCAAACGGGTTGCATATATGGTATGCTTTACAACCACTACACCAGTGTTAAAACAAACACAATGGCATAACAGACAAATGCTAGTATAATAAGTGAGATATTTTAGAAAAAGATTCATGGGGTGGTGGGGGAGACTTTTCTTTGAAAAGACATTACATTGCACACCAGGTGTTTTGTGTTTTTCCTCACAACTGAATATATCTGTAGTTGAAAGGAAAACATTTGGCCCAGCCCGGGGCATGTGGTGAGACATTAACAACACCTCAAAGTGACCTCTCCTCTTAATGCTGACTTCAGTTTGGAGGGCAGCGCAGTTTGAGGCCAGCACACTAATAGAATCAGATCCGAAGTATGAAAAACTATTTCACCCACCCACATAGCTCAAACAAAACAAGGTTAAGCAGAAAAAGTAAAGTTGAACTATAAAGTTCTCTGAACTGGAGATACAGATGACAGCAATGATCTGTCTATGAAACAGTCAATAACTCACTGTTAGACAGCAGGATGGATAGCCATAATATCAAATAGATAAAAGCTTAGCAATTACCTTTGTTTAAGCATTATAATAACTAAAGTAGCAACCTTTTAATAAGCAGTCACACTAGAAGAGGCGCTAACACATAATCTTTCTTTTTATACTCTTTTTCTGGAACCTGTTAGCAAGTTGGAAGAAAGATAAAGCTTCTGTCAGACAAAAGTTCTTTCCTCTCGGTCTCATTTGTCTGGATTCTTACTAGATTTCTGCCATCATAGAGACTTTCTAGTATCTAAGCAACTGGTTAATGTTCGTTTAGGAAAAAAAAATCCGATTTTTAACGGCTTATTAGTCTTTACAGATGCAAACAAAATTACACTTGTAGTCTAATTCTGCACAGAATGTACTGCAGAAGGCTTTGTAATTGTTCGGGACAGTGTAATGCTTGCTTTTATGCAATGATGTCAATTTGCACTAGAATGCTAACAAGCCTCATGCCGGCATAGTTCGTGTGCAATAAAGCACAGTTAGACCTCCTTTTTTGCAAAGGACTCAATGCTGTATGTAAGAAAGCGCATGTAAATCTTTTTGGTGGCCTGCTGGGTTACAGAGATGATGAAGACTTGTAATGTTTAACTGCTTCGGGAGCAGACTGTAAACCAGGCAGAGTGGTGCGACAGCAGAGGTGTGTGAAAGCACTATGACTCTCCTCCGCTATGTGGGAACCATTTATTTCTAGACACTCCACCAGCACTATCTAATCAATCAACTCTTTCCATCTAACAGCTTAACCACCAGTGCCTTCTTTGTCTTCTTACTCTTGAAATCACAGTAAAGTACTCTAAAGCGCTGTAAAATGCGGATGCAATTCCCAGACTAGATGGACAAAGACTTCCTTGCCCTTTACCATTAGACAGACCACATAAACAGATGCTTTTTAGATCTTTATGTGCACGTAGGATAAACTGTGAGATAAATACATGGACATGATGCATACATCTGCCTTCTGGTTCACACTGACAGAACATGTAAAGACTATCTATTTAATTGGGTTGTGGATCATTCATTGGATTATTTATTATTTGTATTATAATTGAGTAAATAGTGCTTCTTATCATAAAAATTCAACAAATTCATATTCCAAATAAAATTCAGTCAGTTCAATTTCCTTAATTTCTTAATTTTACCCAACTCTGATGATAGTGGATTTGCCATGTAGTCTAAAGTTTATGAATTATGTCATACTTTCATTTACTGTTCACTGATAGGTAAGTGGTTGCAATCAATTTATTTTAGCTGCATTTAAATAAGCTAATTTTGTTAAAAGTTAGTCAACTACTGGTACAGTATGGAAGCCTGTTTTCGCCACTGAAAAAAAAAAAGGTTCTTGCGGTTCTTTTTCTTTTCTTTTCTTTTTTTTAATTTAAACTTTATTACTCAGAATTGCGACTTTACAGAATATCTTGTATTTCTGACTATATAACTCACAATTGTGTGATACAAAATCGCAGTTCTGACTTTTTTCTCAAAATTGTGAGATTTAAACAATTTCAAGTTAAAGTCAGAATTTCATGCATTGTAGAGTATGCAAGAGCTCCAGAGGCATGGTTGTATTTTCCTGACTTGATTGTTGGTTGTCTTTCTTGTTCTTTTACTCCCTGTAGTCAAATTGAGGTAGTCATTTTAAGCAGTATTTACATAATCATAATTATATGGATTGCTTTTCAAATTGCATTCCTTTTTTGTCCTACATGTGTTCCCCAAGACCATGAATATGTGTGAAATTGATGTTGTCAGGGCATTTGTTACAAATTCAAAACCAATATAAACCAAAAGCCCAAGATAAAATATTGTCCTGCTCTCTACAAGGGTAAACATAGCACATAAACTCTAATCATCCCTACCATCCATACCTGCTCAAACAAAATATAGATTTTTACATTAACTTTAAGAGGCCCAACTCCATCCTCTCTGCTCCAAGAACAATTGATACTGTAAGGGCAATATACTCTCTCTGGCTACATTCAACATGTTTATATAATGCCTTATATAACTAACAAGACAGTGAGAAACAGTGCAAAAATTACAGTTTGGGGGGGATTTAAAAAGAATAGTGTGTGACCTAAATTTCCTAGTAGGGTCGCCTTTTCTAACTTTTTACACAGTTCTTCTAAACTTGGCATAGCAGTTATTTTCACATTCAAAATCCACAAAAACTATATCAAAATCCATGTCTCAAATCAAGTCATTCATCCAAAACACTTGACAATGACCTAAAAACATTAACTGCAGGCAGCATTGCAGGCATACAATAATATATTTTATAAAATGCCTGAACTGTTTAGAATTCACTGCAGCATCTGTTAGAAAGTTCATGTTTACATCACGCTACAAAATTATTTCTAAATATCCCCTTGTTGTACAATTGTTAATGAAACTGAAAGACTAACACCTGTGGTATTCAGCTATGAGATTTGCTTGTATTTTCTTTTTTATTTAAGTATTACTGCAGAAATAGCATATTTCTGTCTTATTTCGTTTTATATGATATTAACAGTTTTGCAAAGTGCAAAATAAGCTGAATGTTATGTAAATATGAAAAGAAAAGCTACAACAAATAGATTTTATTTGGTTATATTAAATGTGTACTTTATTTGATGCATTAACATATATTGTCTTGTGCTTAGAGAATAGTGTTGAACACTATTAAATAAAACCATCAGATCGGAAATTGAAAACTGGTGTTTTGAAGGAATGCTCACATCCCTGCATTTAATCCCTCTGGTGTAAAGAAAGAAGTGTGTGTGTGTGTGTGTGTGTGTGTGTGATTTATTTCAGGGGCTTCTCTGTGTTTTGGGTTGAGATGAAGCACTGGGAATGCAGCACATCTTGCTGTTTCAGCAAGTCTATCTGGACGGATAAGAGTGGCCTTCAGACCCTTGATGAAAGCCATCCCATCATCCTGACATTCACTCTCAAATCACCAACTATTCTGCTGACTCCGCTGAAGTGGTGACGGGGCACAACAGGGGGCCATCAGGGGACATCTCTTTTCTTTCAGGGGGAGAGGATCGAACTACCATAAGTTCTGCCTAATTTTATTTGATTTGATTAACTATTTACATTTATAAGACGGTAAGAATTGCCAGTCGGAAAAGAGAGGGTGTGATACTGTGATACTATTTTCACCTCAAAAAAAAAAAAAAAAAAAATTCTCTACGGATAATTTGAGATGACAGTCAACTTGTCAAATTAATACCACCTGTTGAATGTTAAGCACAGATGTCTTGTTAATTTACCAGCATCTCATCTCTTCTCTCTCGGCAATTCTACTTTATCTCTGGTGTTGAAATCCCAACTCCTGTTATGCTTGAGTTACTAGAGAGTTTGACCAACTGGCAAAAATCCAGCTGCAAGATCAACAGTGATACTTCAATTTTGTTACCTACACAGAAGAACCAGTTATAAATGTGATAATACCTGAACCACACATGCTTCCCTTCTCACATAAACCTTCTAAAAGCAGATCACTAGACATTTCCTATTATCAAGATTATGGTGTGAAAGACATTGTTGCCCAGCTGATTGGAAACACTCACAGACAGCCATCTGTAAAATTTGTGCTATAAAATTTCATAAGCATAAATCATAGTGCCTCACTCAATGGCTTTATGTATATTAAATTGTCTTTGTCTAAATCGATCACTATATGAGGTTCTGCTCAGCACAACAACTTGCATTATAGCCGCAGCTGTTTATACAATGGCTTCAATTTATCAGTGCTGTTTACCCCAGAATGCAATTTGCAGCCGTTTAGTCAAATGAAGACACATGAGTGATGTAGCAAGTGAAAAACATTTCAGAGGTGAGCCGCTAAAGTTCCAGTTCAAGGGCTTTATTTTTTACTACAGTGCATCTACTTCTCCTAATTGTAAAGCTTGATTTTGGTGTGAAATATTTTGTGGGTTACATTATGTCCTTTGTGAGGTTTTAAATATACAATATTTGGCATCCACACTTTTTTACTGTCAACAACAGAGCCATTCATTTTGGGGAGCCATTATCTGTATTCAGATAAAACAAGGTAAAGCTATTTTTACAAGTAACTCTATTTAATTTATATAGTTTCCATAAAGTGAATTTGCCCTTTATATAGTTAACACAATTGTATTGTAACCAAAAATATTGTGCAAAATAGAGCTAAAAGTTAAGAGAAAGGAAGAAAAAGGAAAGAAAGAAATGACAAAGTCACTTTGGAATTGGAAATAATAAAACCAATATGACTTCTTAAAAATCGTTGTCTTTGTGCTTGTTGAATAAGTCTAACAAGTTATTATTTGATTTCCAAAAAACAAAAAGTAAAAAAAAAATTACTGATGCAAATTGGATTTTTGATCAAACAAAATAAAAATTATGATCTTTTTGATCATAACATTTTTAAGATTTGAACATGTCGGCACTTGAAGTTTTTACATGTTTTATTTATAAATCTCACTGTGTTCATATGTGTCTGACAGGGTTATTTTACTAATATACTGTAAGTGTAAAACTTATATTAATATTTTATTAATATTAAAATGTATACTGTATTTTATTCACAGTTTCCAAAACAAGTTTTAGTTAGTAACAACTATGTGCGAGCTACTCTAAGTCTGTTTTGCATGTACACAGTATTTAGAAACAAGACCCCTTGTGACATTAAAATATCTATGCAAGGCTGGTCTGTGTTCAGGCATATAGACAGTTATGCGAAGTAGGAAGCATAGTAAGTGCTTCACAGTCCATCTGGGCCCAATCATGATTGCGCGCAGAGCTTGTCGCTAGGGAGATCTGAAGCAGCCCTCTCAAGCTGCCTCCCAATTACCTGATCCAATTTGCATTCAGTGCATGAGAGCAGCAATGTGTAAGACCGTGATAGCCCGACAGCCTTAGGTCTCTCTCTACCCTCTACTCTTTGTAGAGTGCTGGTATTAGCTCTAGAGAAAAAAAGAAAAATCCTTGAACAAACAACTTGACCACTGTGGCATGCTGAAGACATAATGATTCATCATATTCAGCACTCGGAGACTCTTTAACCCTGAATACTAAGAGAATGATGCGTGGTGCACGTTATCTAGCACATGTGTATAATATAACCTTTATCGCGAAGAGCGATGAAACACAGCTACTGAAAGCCAAAACAGATACTTTATGTCTGCATGGACAGAATTTATGGAGGAAGCATTCTCCAGCCCTGAAAGTGTCATTGTGAAATAAATATTATAACAAATGCATATGGATAAAATCTTCTCCATTAAGTTTTTAGCCAACTGCTGTCACCCGTGCCCCATGCGGGTGACCTGAGAATTTGACAGCGGTCTGCCTCTCCTCCACCCTCAATACATCACTCATTCTGTGGCGAAGTGGACTATGCTGGCAGGAATCGGCAAAGATTCAGCACTCATGTGGATTAATTAATTACACCAGAAATGTTAACAAGGTCATTGCTCTGCTCTTCCTGAAAATGTTAATGAGGTCAGGGCTCATCATCTGAATACTTTGGTCAGTTGAGCCTTTTCATTTCTAATATGTAACATTTAGCCCACAAGACAAAAAACAAAAAAGAAACAGCAAATTGATGGATGGAAAAGAGCGAGAGAGTGAGATGGAGGAAGAAAAACAAGTTTGAAGCATCAAGTTTCAGAAAATTGCCCATCTTGGCTGGAAAACTAGCTGTGGTTCAGTTTAACTCAATATACGTATGTACTGTACATTTTATCTCAGGATTGTTTGTAACTGATTCTCTTTAAATCAAGATGTACTGTGTGTGTTTATGTACTTACATTATATAGCAATTTGTTTATGTCCTCAGAACATGATACTTTTAACAACTTTGGACATATTTCTTTGGCAGAGAATAATTATACAAACTAACCATCCAAATTTTGCCTGAAACATACATTTTTCAATGTCACGGTAAGTCGGGCGAGGAAGAGGAGATCTTAATGCAGCAGTTGTAATTTCTTTTAACCAAAAACACAAAACAGAGAAGAGAAGATAAATCTAAGCTGTTGCCAACTGCTTTCGATAGAAAGTAGCTAAAGCCTGCTCGCTAAATGTCGCTAGATTACATCATACTAGCGTGTCTCGGAGAGTAGATAAGCTTTGTCCCTAGACATTTTTTTTTAAATAGCAAAGTTTGCCACATGAAACTTTTAGTTTTTCCTCACTCGATTTGGTACGTTCCTCAAATCACCCTTGACATTTGCGAACCTTTAAGTGCATTTCTTGAAACAATTCACATAAACAGCATGACACAAAGGATTACCACACAAAAGCTTAATTCTGTCAGAATCCTCTTACAAGTAAATATTTGTTTCAGTAAACATAATATCATTGCCCTCAGAATGACAAGTCATTGTGTCATTGTTCACAAACAAGATATTCAAAATGCTTTGCCATGTTATCACTACTCTGTCAGCATTTCCTGATGTATATGGCTGCTGTTTTGATGACAGTGATTGAAAATGCACAGGTCTGCACTACTTTATATGACATATGTCAATTTCAACAGTGCAAAAAATTACAAATGACTGTATATGGAATATTGATTGCAAAAGATTGGACAGGATTCACATTTACGCTTTTACTCTTGGTCTGTCAAAAAATAACACTGAGATTCACCAATCCAAATGTATAGAAAATGTGCTTGACAGATTATGGCAATTCTGCCATTTTTCATTTAATGAAGTTTATATACATATAGACTAATTTCGGGAGGAACATGTACTAATGATCCAGCCTTTATAAGCAGCCAAGTTCCTCCTACTAGCATCTTCATTTCTTTTCATCCCACCACCTCCCCTTACTCCACTAAGGGACCAAGCATTGAGTTCAGCTAGAGGAGGACCAGTCCCTCCGGGCCAGGTTCCTCCAGGATTCTCCCTAACAGAGTTCTTGCCACCACCACTCTAAGCTCGCTTAGTCAGGGACATCCAATTCCCATTACTCATATCTAAGTCTTTTTCACCTTTCACTCCCCTCAGTGGAGGCACACAGTGACCAGGCCGGGGTCCGAGCTCTCCCCAGCTCACACCTCCTAGGGCTCGGAGTCCGCTAGGCTCACGTCCTGTTCCCCGGACAGTCTGCCAAACACACTTTCATTCGATTAGCATGAGGGTATGTGAACTCATGAAATGTCTTATGCAATAAACTAATGCCTAGATGGTTTGGAGGGTAAGGCTATTTTACAGAGATCCAGTATAATATAATTTGATCAACATGACAAAAGAATTTGCATTAAATGTACAATAGTTTTGATGGATGGATGGAAATGCATTGTCTGTGTTAAATGTCTGGATTGCAATAGAACACACAAGATGGATAGATGGGTGAGTGGATGGAAGAATGGATGGGACAACAATGGATGGAAGAATAAATGAATGCATTTTCTGTGATGAATGTCTTTGTATTGTACATTAGGGAACACAAAATTGATGGATGGATGGATGAATGGGTGAGTGGATGGACGGATGGATGAATGGGTGAGTGGATGGATGGACAAATGGGTGGGTCTTGGGTGGTTGAAATTGTGAATGCATTGTTTGTTTAATTTATTTGTATTGTAATTTATTAGATTTTGAAATGGAAATAGACAGATGAAACAATGGATGAGTGAATTCTGTATGCATTATCTGTGCTGATTGCACCTTGATCAAACTTCAGTAACACAAAAGTTGGATGGATAAATGGATGGATGGATGGATGGATGAATGAATTCATGAATGCTTTATATGTTTTTGTTTGTTTGTTTGTTGCTGAGACCCACAAGTGAAGTACATTCAAAGAGCTTGTGAACTCCAAAAATGCAAAAGAAAAAAAAAAAAAAAAGGAAAAATGAAAAAAGAATGTGGAGATCCCAAAGCGATCCACAAAGTGTGTGTGCTGTTCCAGGTCAATGAAAAGTTACTGGGGCTGTTTTGCAGGGCTGTGTCTGCAGTAAAGAGTTTGTGCCTTTTGAAGCACACAAGGGAACAGTGCATACGAGCGCATTCTGTGGACAGACAGAAAAACAAAGGGAGAAAGACAGAGGGAGCTTCATATTTCTGGGGGGAGTAGGCCAAGCTCTCTGATTTAGGATTGGGAAAATCAAGCTCTTAGAAAACATCTGGCCTCTGCATGTGTGGCAGATACAGCAGCCCCTCTCCGCATGACCCACGGCCTCCGCTTAGCAGACAGAAAAGCCCACAGAGAGTGTTAATTCTTCCCACACTGATACGGCTGCTAGGATGCCTTAAAAAGACCCAGCATGAGGAGTACGGAGGAGGAGCGTGTGTTCGAGAGAGCGTTTGATTTAAGGTTTCTTGAGGACAAAGTGTTGCTGCATAAAAGCGTGGTGTGAGACTCGGAAAACTGTTCCGTCTGTCTGCGCTTTCCATTGGAAAAAGCTGTTTTCTCAAGCTCTTGACAGCACGGCAGGTCAGAGATGGTTGATGGGTGTGAAAAAATGAGATGTCGGTGCTGTGCTGCTTCTAATACATCTGTGTGTGTGTTGCATGCTTAATGTGTAGCTGAGGGACCGATTTCTCGTCCACCCCCCTGCTGTGGTGAACAGAGCGTTTGAACGGCCGTATCCGCCTGATGTGAGCTCAACTGAGCGAAAGGAAAACAGCAATGGTATCCTCGCTTCTCTTTGGTCTAGCATAAGGTCAGCTGCCAGACAGTCTTCTCACCGTGACAAGGTCACACGTTTAAAATACATCCAGGGAATATGCAGGGCTGAGAATAACGTGAGAATAGAGGCCTTAAAAATGAGCTGGACGCATCTCTAGAGAAAGTCTACCAGCCGTGTAAAAAAAAAACTGCAATATGGACAGAATTTTTCCTATAAAAAAAAGAATGCCAAGACTATAGCTATGTGTAGACTGCACAATTGTTTCTCTCACTTTTAATAATGCATATGCAATGAAAATTTATTCACCACACCTTTTCATCAGAAAGAAAATGTTTGCATCATATACTTCACTAGGTATGTTCATTCATCTATCTATATATGGCAGCATTGAGCAAGGAGGAAAATTTTGTAATTATATTTGGGCACACCCAAATGCAATCCAACTACGCCACCCCGTAAAACAGGGAAATAACTCATATTGTAACTAATAAATAAGGGGCACAGGTCCGTAGCCTAAAAGTAATCAGAGAGGCGTGTGGACAATGTACAAAAACACTTTATTTCACAATAAATAATTAAAATACTCAGATGGCAATCAGTATTGAATGGCAGGTCACAATCAAACACTAGATGTTACAGGAGGTCACCAGATGAAGAGCTCTGTGTACTGGACAAAATAAAGTATACATTTAGAGAAAACCACTGAAAACAACATTAATGAGAGGCACAGGCTTTTCAATGTTGGCTTGAATGAATCTGTGTAACCCTCACACACGCAAACGTGAATGCACACAGCACTGCACTCCACACAATTACATCACCACCAGCCTCCCAGCCTCAGGCCAGTGCCTAAAGTACACCCAAAAAAAAAAAACTAATTAAATTCAATAAACAATAAAATAAATGTTTCCATCAAATTAATATATTCAGTGTTCAAATACAACAGACAAGCAGATGCTCGACTGACTCCGATGGACAGCGATTAACATTCGAAGATGAAAACAACAACAACAACAACAAAACAAGAAACCATAGTAAAAACTGCAGCGCGTTCCTCCTTCAATGACAGACATAAACGTTTTCGCGTGGACGAAGACACAACTTAGTGCACTAAGAGAAAATTAATTTAGTTAAATACTAATTTCTTTTGTGAACAAGAGGCAGCAGGTTGATTACACTTAACCAAAACAGTTCCTCAGGCCACACGAAGTGTATAGTAGCTCACGCTTCATAAATTACAATGCAGGAAGGCATTCACTAATTCTACAGCTGAGAGTTAAAACAAATAAATTATCACCTGACGCCAAAACGACAGTATGTAATATAAAAAAAAAACGGAAAAAAAAAACGCACATACCTGACATGTAGTTGACAGTCTGTGACCTAACCAGGCCAACCAGGAAAATATTTAACGCACTGCGAGAAAACAACATTTACATTTAAAATATACATGCCCACATCTCCATTAACTAAGCTGCCATCAACCAAAAAAAACTACACACCGTCTGCACCAGCGCACTCAGTATGGGCTGTCCCAGTCGTGACGCACACCAGGTGACACACCAACCCCAGCGTTAAATACCAATCACAGACACCTCTGATAGGCTAAGGCCGAGTTCAGACTGCACAAAGTAGTCGTGTCACAGATCTTTTCAGTAACTGCATGACTATCTGGGGTATCATTCAGTCGCTGCTGTGTTCACACTGCATGATAGATCAACGACAGGGGTTTTCACACTGCATGACTAGCAATAGGAAGAATCGCCGACAACTTTGTCTCACTGACAAACCCACGCGAGAAGTGACATGGTAACATCGCGCGTTCACGTATGCAAGAGTTCTCACGTGAGACTGGGATCATTATTAAACATGATTAAAGATTAAACATGATTTAAAGGGTTAGTTCATTTAAGACATGAAGTTGTATGCAATCCTTACCAGCACTATAGTGTATACACACTGACCCACTCTGTGATCACCTC
>JAUCMS010000127.1:18433463-18444765 GCA_032357445.1 Enteromius radiatus
GGACCTGGGACTCGAACCGGCGACCTTTGGGTTACAAGCCCAACTCCCTATCCATTAGGCCACGACCGCCCCAAATATAACAAAATATAACAATATAACAAAGAGTGAAAAATTTAAGGGGGTCTGAATAATTTCCACACCCACTATATACATAAATCAGTTTGGGCCTTCAAAGATTTTCTGAAAATTCTGTCATCATTCACCTACCATTGTGTCATTCCAAAACTGTATCACCTTCTTTATTTGAGGGAAAAAATCTGATATTTTGAATAGCTTAGACTTTAAAGTTAATAATAGAAAAATGTGTGTGTGTGTGTGTGTGTGTGTGTGTGCACCAAAGAAGAAAGAAGTTCTTTCATTTATTGTCACATAGCTCACATCTGAAAGCACCAGAATCTTTTTTTTTTTTTCAGAAATAAATGAATAAATTACAGAAGAGTACACCTCTCTACACACACACACACAAAAAGGGTTGGTAAGATTTGTTCTATGGGATTCATATCTTGTACCATTTCAGAACTCTCCAGCACTTAGTTTTTTTCTGAGAGCTTTTTAAAGTGTGTTTCGGGTCATTGTCCTACGTGAAGATCCATGACTTCTGCTGGAGACACAGCTTTCTAACACTGGCCACCTCATTGCGCCCCAAAATTATTTGGTAATCATTAGATTTCATGATTTTCATGAGTCAAGGCATCCACTGCCAGAAGCAGCAAAGCAACCCCAAAACATATTTAAACCATGTTTGACTGTAGGGACTGTGTTCTGTGTACAAGCACCAAACACTGATATAGGTATTATATTTATAGTTATTTAAATTAGCAATAGTTTTGTAACATTATGTATGCACATGTCTACAAGATTTAACAAACAATAAATGACCACACTTAATTCTGATGGTCCATAAGAAAAAAAATTGTTTAAGACAAACTCAAAAATTAATGAACAAATAAAAAGAAGAAAACAATATTAGAGGAAATGCTTGGAATTATGTAAGCTGTGTGCTTGAATCAAATTCATAACTTTTATTCTGGCACCTGGTTCATGTGACTTCAGTGACTCTTCACTCTCACCCTCAAAAAACAGTCGTATTCTTTTTTTCAGAATTGGGTCCACTGGTTCTGTCCCCAGGTACAGAGGGTTCCCACACTAGCCCTGATGTCCTTGACCTGACCTCCATCCAGCAGTGCCTTGAATGTTCAAATATGCCCCTCCACTACTGGAGAGACAGCCGGAAGATTATTGCTCTTTCCTGGTAACATGAAGGTCACTTGAAGTGGCACAGGCTCTTGTGGGAAAACAGGCAGGAATGAGACTGCGTTCCCTTGTCATTCCATTCCCTGAATCAATCCTGGACAAGGAGTCTTGGAATCTGGTGGTCCCTTCTCGTCCACTCGACCTCTTTGCAGTGTTGTTTATTTAGTACACACAAAGAAAATAAAGTAATTTAATAAATAAAAAAAACACATAAGGGAGATTTAGAGCATCTGAAACAGATGAGATGTGAAAAACACAGAAAATAAGCTAATTAACTGAATTTATTGTGTGTTTATTTACTGTTAACAATTAATGCATCGTTAGTGTATTCATTAAAATTATATTATAGTTAATGCTATGCAGAAGTAAATTTAAATATTATCATCCAGGGAGGATCAAATGAGGATCATGCTGTAATATTTTTAAAGAATTAGTTAAAAATCTTCTGTAAGTTTAATGATCTCCCTCCCCCTAAACTAAGCTAGCTTGCAGCTGCCTCTGATTTTCTAAGCTGCCTATTTTCTGTTATAGGTAGATATGCCATTTCTTTCATACAGTGACAGCTTTTAAACAGCATAGCATCAGCTGTGGGCATGAAATCACCGTGGCAACAAATGGCTGCTCAGCTGCTCGCAGACCACCACAGATTGTTTGTTGAAAAGAAAGACCCTCTGTATAGTTCAAATAAATATTTAAGTCTATTAATTACTGTTTAAGTGAGTACTGATGTTTTTTTTTTTGTTTTGTTTTTTAATAAGAGAGCATATGAAATGATGGAAACATATGGAAATAAAAACATTTCCCAAAAGGTAAGAGAGAAAAGGGCTATTGTAGAGAACATTTGAGTTACTGATCCTATTTTAATACATGAGTCAGTTTTCTGTTTTGGTCCATTTCTTCCAACAAGAATATCTAAAACAAATCTAAAAATGCTGAGTATTCCAGATCCAGTTAATCTTTCATGCTCACACTGCATAACAAGCAAGAAAGCATACATTTATTAGCCATTTTGCACAATCATGGTACACAAGGGTGGCTGAAACTTTTTCTCTCTTTCTTTTTTCTTTCTTATTGAAATGACATTAATAAAACCAACCATACTGTATACATGCATTATATGCATGCATGCCATTTATTGCTACTATTTTGTAGAAAGAGTACAAATGGTGTTACCACTTGCCACAATTTTAAGGTTACACTAATGACCCTGAGCAAACTTCCAAGGTGGCCCCAGCATGTCTCAAATTTACTTAAATGTATGTTAACATGCATAGTCCTAATTAATATGCACGCACAAATAAAAGTGTATGTTGTACATTTAAACTAAAATCCTATTGGGGTTTATTTGTTTTTTATAAAAATAAATATCAGGAACATAGCTAAATAGGTTTTCAGCTAATAAAATGTGTTAATATGTAAGCATTATTACTACAATGATCTGAATATTGGTTCGTTGGATTGTGTTTTGTATTAACTTTATTTGCTGCATACATTTGAGAAGGTCAAAAGGTCAAGAAGAAGTGAGAGAAATATCACCTCAGACATTTAACATGTTTGCTGGGTCAATGTAACGTTAGATTCTTCTCACAACAAAACCATAAAATTAAAGAAAGTAATGGCACAGCAATCTGAACCATATTCATGGAAAGTGGCAGTTAATTTCAGTACTTCTTTCCCCAATAAAGGCCTTTAATATGCTCCATTTCAAAAATCATTTGAAAGTGCTGCCCTTGATCATGTTACATAATATCATCTTGCACGCGCACTAAGTTATTCAAATTACTACTTTTGTTATTTTTAAAGGCCTTCAGAGTAGTATTGGCAGTGTAAAATATTCACTTCACATCAGCAAGTGAGAGCACCTAACATGCCAAGTAACGGGACTGGCAGTAATCAACAGAGAAGAGAAGACTAGCCCTTTCCAAATGAGAACGAATAAATCCTTTTATGGGGGAACAAAATGCCACCAAATTAATTAAACATGGACAGGTCAGAACGTACTGCAATCTGTCCTTTTTCCCGCCATCCTGTTGGAGAGACATTTGGAAGTCTTCGAGCATGAAATTAAACATTGAGGACACCCCTTATTGAATATCTTCTATTCTCCGGGAAAGTCAAGAAGACTAAAGCACGGAAAAGCCAAAAGAATTAACTGTCACAGTCAGCTCGTCGCTTTGGAAATGACCACATTGGTTACACTGATTAAAAACAGATTCGGGTTTTATCAGAAATGCAAAAAAGCCTTGTTTTGGACCGTGGACGAACATTACACATTCCAATATGTGCTTTGCATATGGAGCTTTCCTGGCTTGCCAAATTATGTGCACGCAGTTCTTTTATTCTCTGTTCTTGGAGCATGTTTTACAACTGATAATTAAACTTTGAAAGCTGCCTCGCAAAGACTCACGCAGAAAATGTCACCGTCTCCATCTGCTGGCTCGATTACAATGAGGAGTTTGCAAAAAGCAAGAGGAAAAGGGCTTTGGCATGAGTTTTAGGGCTTTATTTTTGTTTAAAATATAAACAGCAGTTTAAATATGTAGGGTAATTGGACTCCGAAGCCCTGAGACATATAATTTAAAGGGGAAAGAAAATATTTTCCATATGTCTTTGGTTAGGCTTACTTTCCTCTCGCTCTCTTTTCCAGCCGCAGTGTTTGGGCTGTTATTAATGTGTTAACTTAAACCACTGGAATTCGCAGTCATATATCATCCACTTCCTGATTGGAGGCTGACCAGACCGAACCTCGACTTGCCCGACTGTTGACACGAAGGAACAGAGAGTTTGCGAGCATTCACAGAGAATGCAGTTCTCGTTTAAATGGGACCTCGGGGTCCAATATCCTTTGTGTTTAGTTCTCAGGATTTTGGCCCGCTGCACAACTTTTCCTGAGAACATGAACGAAAAACCATGAATTATGACACGGCTCGTATGGTTTGATTATTTGACTTTGCACATTGATCACCGCCTCTCATCTTCCTTCAACTTTTTTGACAGCTGTTGTCTTTAGTCCACATTTGAAATATTTACACACTCCCTCAGCCATTTAACCAGCCTGGTCTCCTTCATCCATCAGAGTTTGCATTCGTCTATCTCCCACCCACTGATCTGAGGGCACAGAGTGTGGGTAAGTGTGACAGATATATCACAGTCATTTTATAAAACACACCTGGATGCTCTCCAGCATTGCGATTAGTGGTGCCAGTGTGGAGGAGGCCGTCCTTTGGAGATTAAGGTCATGTCAGAGTGCGCCATGGGGGGATCTCATCAAAATGCACATCATCACAATCATCTTACTTAACCTTGATTAAAAATTCTGAAAACCAATGCGCTCATCTCTAAAGGAACATGATGCTTTCCTTCCCTCCAAGGACTAATATGACAAAACAATCATGATGCTTCTTTGTACTGTAGAAAGACACTTAAGAAACAAATAAAACTGATGTGGAAAGAATGAATGGAAATCCTTAAACCTTGAAAGTCCATCCCTGTGTTTGCATACATAAAGCTGGTTAGTGCACTTCAGTTATTAGCAGCAAATATTTAGTCATTAGTACAGTATTTGCCATGTGAGTACACAGACTACATTTCCTAGGTTCCTAGTTCGAAAGTGCGCATAGCATTATAGCTTTACACTGTGACTGTTAACAAAGAGACCTTTCTTGACAAAATAACCCATCCGAATCATCTTTTAAGTACATTACCCATGATAAATGTACCCTTTCCTTTTACATACCAGCTGTGTTACGCTTCCTGACTCTGAATTCTGGGGGAAAGGGAAAGCCTTAAAATCTGTGAGGTTTAATAAGCTTGGGTTAAAATGGATTTGAACTGCAAGAATTCAAGGTGTATGGACTGTAAATGAGAACATGAGGGAGATATGTATGCAAGTGCTTAAGCGACTATTATTTCGCCAGAGATCATAGCTTGTGTCTAAATAAAACATGCTGGATCCAGATGCTATTTGGCAGGATTTAACCTCCAAAAAGGGGAATGACAGCTTTGAGGTCAAGGGCAACTTACTTTTTGTCCTGCCCTCTGTCTTGGACGCAATGGAAAAGCAATCAGGCCCCACACACTCTTTCAGGTCTATTTCACAGAAAGAGAAAGCAGGATGTTCGGGAGGCATTTAGAGATAGAACAGCGATTATTACACAAAGAGAAGGCAAGATACTTTAATCAGCTGAACAAATCATTGCAGTACAGCTAATTAAAATCTAATGTTCATCAGGAGCACTGGCAAGATCAGCTTGATTATGGATAGAGGGCACCATTAAAGTGGAGCAGACAAGTTCTATTATACTGCTAGACAGCTGAAAAACACATTACTGTGGCTTTTTAACAAATGATGAAAGACAAGTGCTATTGTATCTCAAACTGTGTGCTAAGACTGTGATTTCCCCTCGGTGGAAAGAATTCAGCAATCATTTTGCTCTAGAGCTAGATATTATATTCACATTGCCCTAAAGTTGGTTTAAAAATAGCTTCAATGACAAAAAAATGACTGATGGACATTAAAGATGATGACATAGTTCTACAACAACATTCTAAAGCACCACTGGTACACATTGAAGGGATAGTTCACCCCAAAATGACAAATCTGTCATTAATTATTTATCCTCATGTCGTTACAAATCTTTGGAACACAAACTAAGACATTTTTGATGAATTTCAAGAGCTCTCTCATAGATATCAAGCATAACACAATCCAGGTTCAGAAACATAGCAAGGAGATCATTAAAATAATCCTAGTGACATGTGAAATAAATCTGTCAAATGCATCAATAATTTGTGTTCTGAAGATGAATTAAGGTCTTACAGGTTTGAGGGTGAATAATTAATTATATAATTTTCATTTTTGGGTGAACTATTCCTTTAAATAAATACAATATTTTGCCTACATATGAATTTTTAATAATATCAGAATTAGTCTCATTTAATTTCAAGCTTCAAATCTCACTATTAACTTTTGCCTCACTAAACAATTAAATTGCTGCTCGATAATAGCTGGTAATGTATTTATTAAGGTAAGGTATGGTTATGGTCATGACATATTTGCTTTATTTGAATATTTACAAGAAAATGTGGTATTGAAATAGATGAGCTAGACTAGTAGGTGTGTCAATTCTGACTGGGAGTGAATATTTTAGATTTCAAGCTGATTTAGCTTGGTAAATATTTATCAGAAAGAAAAGAGGAGCAAGCACCAAACAAGAGACGGAATTCACTTAAAGTCTGATTCAGAGAGATGTTCTTCACAGCTGACTACACCTGCTAAAGTAAAACTCCTACTGACAATGCAACCACAAGCAGACCGCCACGCAAGGCCAGAAACGCTGTAAACAAGTACTCAGCCAATGTCTGTCAGAATGAAAAGTCCATTTCTGACAGAGAAACAGAACGGAGAAAAGAGAAGGATTCATCAAGTGGTTCTTGAAAAACTTGTGGAGCATTGCGCCATCCATTAAGTATCTGATGAGTACTTTGACAAACATTAAATATATTCGAAATGGCAATTCACTCCACTGTGAATGAACAATAATACATTATTTTAATATAGAAGATACATAAATTATACTATGTTAGCATACAAGACGAGTTCTTTCTTGTGTGAATTTAAAGAGGAACTCTTTCTGGATCAGATGTGAAGGTCTCAATTAATGTCGAGCAATGGAGCCGCACCCTGTAATGGGTTTGAATTATGCATGTCGTTACTGCCATTTTTAAATGAGATTTGTCCACCGCTCTCCTCGGACCCTTAATCTCTCTCTCTCTCTCTCTCTCTCGTCAGTACATTACATCAGTTTGCTGGCTTACGTTCACAGGAGAAGAATGAATTTGTTTTAACTAGTATTATTGTATGTCTAAGGGAGACATTGTGTCACATTTATGCCAGAGGCTTCCAGGTAGCCACTACTTTTCTCCCACACACTGAACGGTGTCCTGACCAAGGCACAATGTTAAATATAAAATTAATGGGCAGAGACAAGATAGGATTATGCAACTAGAGCTGTGAAAAGTGAAAGCATATTTCATCTTCTTCCCCCTGTTCTTGGTGAATTTGGAAAACCTGATCAGATTTGTTGACGCCTAAGGTGAACTCAAGGAAATGGCACTACGCATTGTCCTTGTTTGGGTTTTTTCGGGGCAAAATGATGTTGTTGGAGGGAACGTTTCCAGAAAACACAACAGCAAATGATGTAACATAGCCCTATTACTGTAATGAGGATATTCCTTAAATATATTAGAGGGCAAAGCACAACGGCTCACTGAATAGTGAGCATTTTCTGGATCAAATATAAATGCTTAATATTCCTTTTTCATATTCCAATATGTTGCAGTGGCACCACAATATAGCAATTTACATAAATCAGACTTGTAAAGGTTGGCTCTGGTGAAATAGACCTGCTTAACTTTGGCTCATGGGTTATTCAAATTGCAAAACAGTCTCTGATTCATGCTGAATTCAGTCAGGTCAAACTTCATGCTTGTTTCTGTTTGGCAGATGAGGAATTTCATTAGTTTACTGCAACTCCTTAGAAAGCTGGGGAATGCTGTTATTTACCTTGCATGTTCAGTTTAAAGGATGTGATTATTCACACATTTACACCGTTAAACCTTATGTCCATGATGAATGAGTGGATACAACCATATTACACAGCTCTCTGGAACACTTGATTCTGATTGGTTGATCGCATCATTCCCAAATAATTACCACTGCCCATTGCAATACGTAATAACTAACCGTTTTATGGAAAACTGGCACTTTTTCACTATTCTAACAGTTCCAGCTACATTTTCAATTGAGCAGGGTTCAGCACATTACAATCCGTTCCCAGCCTGGAATTCTCTGCACTGTTAGCTAACCATGCTAGTGGAACGACAGGAGTGACGTGATGACTTTACCGTACAGTATTTTTTTACATGCTTTTTTCCTACATCGAAGTCCATTACACTAGCTAAGTCCTTAAAAGTTATATCTTAGCACTACTCATATCATATAATAATAAGTCAATGCACTCTTTTTCCAATTTTTAGTACAGTATTACCCAATCGGCAGTTCTTAATTTCGTCAAAGAGATAATTAACATACTATGCATTCCAGATGTCTTACCATTTAAAAGTGCTAACTAGTTTGGCTCAGGATTTGTAACAAGGACAGTTAGGCCTGATGGTGGAAAAGAAAAATGCAGAATAGTGCTTAAGTTCTGTCTTTGTACACGTATATACACGTATATTCTGTCATCATTTACTCATCCTCATGTTGTTGTATGACTTGCTTTACTTCCACGAAAACAAAAGAAGGTACATTCAAGAAAGATAACCGACTGACTTCCTCAATATGGAGAATAAAAGACATTCCTCAAAATATCTTGTTTCATGTTCCACAAAAGACAAACATAATCAGTGTGACTGTTTTCATTTTGGGTGAACTATCCTTTAAAATCAATATTTAATGTAAGTGTATTTATTTATTTATTAAGCAGCAATATAATTAGCAGGGTAATGTAGAGTCAGTCAGTCTTTCTCTCAAGATAAACCATGACAGGGTCTTGTATGGCCCAAAGGGGTTTATTTTGCAATAATGACCTGCTGACTGTACATTATCCCTTACGTAGAAGCCTCCCATTCCTTCTCTACTCTAGGGCCAAAATACATTTCCTGTGCCTTCTAATATTGCTCAGCTGGTTCAACCAAAATAAAGAAAGGCAATTTTCTACAAAAATAACAGCAAAACTTCTAAGAATCAGGTGGGTGGTGCAACGTCTGGTTTTGAAGAGTTCGGTTTCAGAGAGTCTGGCACACAGGAGCCTTTCATTTTGTTCCCATTAATCCTCCCTGTGGGCACTTCTGGCTTTCTTGAAGAAACACTCTTTTTAAACCGTCACCCATTCCACTCCCACCGTGCTTCCTCCGGTCTCACCATTTTGTACTCCTTCTCAAAAATCTCATGTCACTGAGGTTGTATCCAACGCTTGCTATCAGGCTCGAGGACAGTCAGCTGTTCTTTTGAAGTATTCCTAAAGTGGTGGAAAAATCCATGCTTTCAATAGGGTGTGTGGGGTTACTTTTAAGGGAATATAGAACCATATAAATGGCCTGCTCAAGTACTGACAGGCCCACCTAATGTAATGTTACACCATTGCTATATGCCAGTTAAAGATACGCTTACATCTGTGGTGTACAGGAGGAAGACCTGCCACATTGTGCTGCTGTCCATCAGTGAGCTTGAACACAAAGGTTGGAGTGAGAGAAACATGGCCTGGTTGCTTGGTTATTGAAATGCATGTTTTGAGCTGTCAGAGACAGCAAACTAATATTTACAGTTTTCACCTCAACTCATTTTGACAGCTGAGAGCACCAGGCACTACAAACAATCCTCAGACAACAAATTCCTTTGACGGCCCTTCCACTGCAGACCAAAGTAAAAAAATGTGCCAGCAAATGCAATCTCCAGTGCTGCTGCTGTATCCATGGGACTGCGATGAATTCTCCATTGAGCTTTTTTTTTTTATTCTTTTTGGCAGAGGACGCTGAAACAGACCCAGCAGCCCGTCTCGAGAAAAATCAGATCTCAAGCCTTATCAGTCCGCCATCCTCATCCTTTTTTTTCCTTCTGTGTCATTGAAAGGTCAACCACTCTTTCCAATTTCATTGCTGTCACTTTATGCTGTCATCACTGGATTCTTCAGCATGCGCGCTGACCTCTCTAGTGGAGAAATGGGTTCAAAAGCCACTGAGGTTAGTGAGTAGAGGCTGATATTACTCCCCTACACACTTCTCCCGTCTTTCTTTCACTATTATACATCACACAAAGCCACTCACCTTCATACATGCCATGTCACTCAGCTGACCAGTTTTCCTGAAAGCACCAAATGTATTTACTATTTCAAGTCAAGTCACATTTATTTCTATAACGCATATAACAACAACAGATGTGGACTGCAGGGGTAACCTTTTTTGCTAAAGTAAGATCAATCAAAACTAGTAGAGTTTATTTGCAAAAACAGATCAAATCAGCACACATATTTTGGTGCCAAAGCCATGGTGAATATTGAGACATGGACAAAGTATAAAAATTAAGAAGCTGACTTAAATATAAACAAAACTAAGACATACATTTTACATGTGTTATTTGAACACAAGATTTTAATTGCAAATGAACCAAATGAACAAATCTGTAACTTGACTAGCAGGAAAGAAATTGTCAAGGCCTTTTTGGATTTTCATCTCACACCATACCCACAACACACAGCTGGTTAAGCACTGCAATCCCTACTTTAAAAGTTTCTAGTCCTAAATGATAAATTGGTTAACTGAAACAAACTTTGAAACAATTTTATCAACTTTAAAACAATTAACATTCAAAAATACAAAAATCTCACTTTCATACCACAACAGAACAATCTACTCCAAAAGAAGCACAAAGGCACAGACAGACATCGATTCAACAACTACTTATACAATCAAACAAAATACAATATACACCAACGGGAGGAACAAACGGCAGATCAAGGCCAAATTTCTTAATTGTCCCCAAGCTAACTTGCAAGAAATAAAAAAAATAAAACCTATAAACAAAGTTAACCAAAATAAGACCAAGACAAAATAAAGTCAAGACAGTCATGCAGTAAACACTAAAAACAAAGCAGCAGTGCAGTCACATCGCTAATGTATTCTCTGACCAAGTTACGGAAACCCCTATTTTGATAGTTCAGCACCATAAGTAACCTACGCAACCCAGGCAACAAAGCAAAACAAATCTGTCAAACAAAGCAAATGTCTCTACACGGAGAGAAAAATCTACAATTTTTCTATTTATGATGTGCTGACACAAATTGCAATTGATTTTCAACGGCCTCTTTTATCGTGTCCAGTGTATGCAGACTTTACCTGTCAAGTGTCACAGTAAGGCATCTGGTGTAGACAATGTGTTACTCACCTATTAGTCTCAGCCTCAGACGTCACGGCCACAGAACGTTGGCTAAACGTCTGATGCATATGGTACACTTTTCTGGAAACACTTCAGCAGTGTCGAAGTCGTCAT
>JAUCMS010000127.1:18446872-18467110 GCA_032357445.1 Enteromius radiatus
GAACTGCCTGAAGAGCTCAGAGACAGAATTGTGGCAAGGCACAGATCTGGCCAAGGTTACAAAAACATTCTGCTGCACTTAAGCTTCCTAAGAGCACAGTGACCTCCATAATCCTTAATTGGAAGACGTTTGGGACGACCAAAACCTATCCTAGAGCTGGCCGTGTCGCCAAACTGAGCTATCGGGGAAGAAGAGCCTTGTTGAGAGAGGTAAAGAAGAACCCAAAGATTACTGTGGCTGAGCTCCAGAGATACAGTCGGGAGACGAGAGAAAGTTGTAGAAAGTCAACCATCAATGCAGCCCTCATGAGTTCTTTTTTATTATTATTTTATAGAAATGTATATACTGAGAATGTAAAATACAATTTTCATGGTATAAGATTCTTTATCAAATGAGATTATATATATGTTTTCAGATTTAAATAAAAAGAAGAAGAAGCTAGAATGTCTTAGGAAAAGTAAAGTAAAGTTATTGTAGTTTGCAATAATAGTTCTACTTATTTTCAGCAATGATTTTATATATATATATATATATATATACATTATATCTTCTCTGGCTTTTGTGTCAATGAAGAAGGATGCTTTTTTGAGTCCAGATGGTGCTTTCATGCCATCTACCAATAGGGAACTAATGAGGCCATGTAATCCAGCCAAACCTTGGGTGCACTCTGTATGGGTCATCTCCCATCACATCGCCATCTGCTGGTGGGATGTCATCTCCCGCACAGACCCAGCCATGTGATAAAAGCTCTACAAAAAAAGATTATTTGTAGCTGCTGGTTCAGTTTAGAAAGTAAAATTTTAAAATAATAATATATAAAATAATATATACAGAAAACAAAGCCTTTCAAGCAAACAGACACAAAGATAACCCGATTCATGAAGTGCATGATCCTCCTCACCTCAGGATCAGAGTCTATTTTCTCTCTTCTCAGCACATCACAGAATCTGTCTCCTACTGTACAGTATATTGAGTTAGAGTGTGCAGAGTGACATGAATGCTGAATACAGGTGCTGCTCAGTTCTGCATGATACATCACACTGCCTGACCCATCAGCTAGCCAGACAGGCCTTTGTGGATCATTGATGAAATGACTCCAGACGTGAACTTTCTCTAAAGACTCTGCAAGTGAAAGATGAGCTTCAGGAGTCAAACGGACACAAAGTCACACGCTGACTGCAAGGAGTATGTGTTTTTTGCGGCCATTCGGTACGGAAAGAGCAAAGCCACTTCTAAAAATGGGAATCGATGACTGCACACTCTGTTATCCTCTCCTTTGCAGAGCTCCACTTGCTCCCTTTTGAAAAGGTCTCCAAGTCTCTTTGGCTCACGTGCACACATAATGCAAGCACATTCACCTAACAAACTAAGAACAGTCGCGTTTCATAATGCTCACTCACACCAGATGCATGCCAGACACAAAAACGGTTCCTTTAGACACGCACAATCTCAAGGCTCCATGACAACAGCAGCGAAGGCCAAATACAAAAGAGCTGGCGTACAGAATGAAAACCCTCATGTCATCTCTATGCTTGGGAACTATAATAATAAGAGTAGGTAATTGCAGTCTAGTAACTTCAACAGCCTTCTTTCTCTTCCTCTCTCTATAAGGCCCATTTACACCAAGAACAATAACTATAAAGACAACTATTACAATAACTATATTAGTTACCTCACTAGCAGATGATAATATTCTGTTTAATATAAGCACTCTCTTTAGGTTGTCTGCAGCTTGATTCTGATTGACAGTCAATGTTCTTTCATCAACTGGAAAAGTGATTCCATATGAGTATATATATGGTGCAGACTTCTCGTAGAATTAGAAAGCATATTAAACTACTATTTTTTTTATAGTTTTTATCCTTAGAGTGAACTGCTCTTTACTGTAGGCGGAGAAGCAGGTCTGGCTTTGCACTGCAGCCAAAGCCAAGCAGATGTCTTCTCCAGAAAACGAATGCCCTCACTATAACATCCAAAGCCAATAACCTTAAAGTCAATGTGCTGAAATGGCTCATTGATGTATGAGGTTCCGCTTAAACCAACACACGCTGCTCTGTCCAGTTGTGTGCAGGCAGGCTTTCTGTCTTGTATTTGGCTCCCACTTAGACCTCTTTCATATCGTTGTTGCGCTCCTCAATTTTTTTCACCTCACACACACCTATAATTCAAAACAACCCGTTCGACTGTAGTTTGCCCATTGTTTTAGGGTCAATCTCTTAAACCATTTCATCTGCTTTCACACGTGTTAAAATGAATAAAAACGTCAGTACCGAGAGATATGAGGCATTGGCTTCAATTGCTAACACATTTTCTTTTTGGATTTCACCATGCTAGCTGCAACCAGGAGGCATCTGGACGTGTGCGCATCTATCTGCAGATTTCCGACAGAAATCCGGCAGAACAGACCCTCTGTTTTGAATTTCCAAAGGAATCTACCCCTCTTTTTTGACTATTAAGTCAAAGCGGAGGAAGCAATCATTTATTGTAAAAGGAAATTTTCAACACAACATCTGCCTCGCCTTTTATCAGGATCAGGGGAACACAGCAACCCCCATTTTGGCATGTGTTGGTGAGAAATCAGTAAGACAATTTCAATGCGCAGTCCCATCTATTTTGCTCTCCTAATGAAGTCTCATTTATTTCAATAAGGCACACATTGGCTCAGGCTGATAGCTTTTTCAGTTTACGTTTAGATGGGAATGCTGTGGGAATCCTGATTGGAGTGTGACCTTATACAGATTCATTTTCCAGGCAGATATAAATTTAGAGAGGGAGGAGGAGCACAAACCGCGAGCTCCCACCGTCTCCCCTCACAAGCTAAATGTGATATAGTTGTGTTCTGTTGATCTTGGCCTGACCGTTCTTACTTTTCAGCAGGAGCCTTGAAAATATTCCCACATTCCGACCATTTGAAGAGGAGGGTCACAAGAACACTTCACAAAACTAAACAGAAAAAATAATGATGATGGTGAGGTTATTTTAGCATATGTTCATCAAGTATCCATGTCTGAATCTCTAAAGTTTTTCCTGAAGCTTTTTCACCATCTGTCAACAGGGTCTTTGTTTCATCTCTTTGCCTTTTATTTTTAACAGCTCTATTTACAACTCTGTAATATGTGTCTAATGGGTGGATATTAGCAATGCCACTAATGTAGCTATTCCGTCGCATGGATGCAGTTAAGGCTATGACTGCTGTTATTGCTAAATAATAGGATGCAAAATTATAACACATTTTAGACATTTGCTCTGCATATTATGATCTAATTTGCAATCTAAATGCAACCGTTGGCTTTCAGGATGCTTTCCAACAACTTTTGGTGTGGACCCAAGTCCATTTGTTCTGTTGATTCGTCTTCTGCAAAATCAAGGTTAAAATCTGGATGTTTAAATGCAAAGTCCTATGAATACAAAGACAGAACCTAGCGCTTTATCTACATGGAAATAAGGTATTTTCTGTGAATGTGCAAGACTTCTGATTCATAATAGGCCACTATAGGTAAATTAAATAGAAGATTAACAGAGTGCAGTAAAGAGTACAACTATTTGCAGTGCACATCAGTGTCCCTATGATTAATACACTTAAATACTGTAATATAACAAATACCTGTTTGCAATATCAACCTGCATAAACAAATGTTTTTGTGCAGCTAATATAACTGAAACCGTGAAACATCGGACGCATTAAGTTTAAAAAATAAGGTGGCTAAAAAGCCCAATGGAGCTCTCATTCCTGTTTGTGCTTTTATGTCTGTGTGAAGTTATAGGTTGGAGCGCTGAAAGGTGAGATGATAGCCAACAGCAGCCACAGCTGTGCTAGCACTCATCACCTCTACTCAGTGATTAACCAAGGTCAGATCGGCCCCTACAACATACGAACACATGCTTCTAATCAATAGTCTCTACACACTGCCCCCTGCACCTTTGCCTTGCCTTGCCCCTGAGCTAAAAATAAACAGGCCTGTCTGTGCTAACAGCTACGCTAATGAGACCTGGATGCGGAGTCTCAGCTTGCTATAATTGCTATTGACTGGTAATCACATTATTTCTTGGATATATCTCTCTTGATGTTTAACTGCCATCAAAACATTCCTTTCCGTCACTTGGTTTGGCTGGATATCCTGATATTTACAGTGAAGAAAAAACTCATTTCATGATCTTTAAGTCCATTTATTTGTTTTTAAAGATTTTTTAGATATTTTTTCTAACAAATTAAGAAAATTCAGTCCATCTTTGCCACAGGTTAAAATGGTTTATCGTATGAAATATATTTGTGATTCTGACAGAAATAATAATAAAATATGTGTATTCTAGCAGGCAAAATTTTCTTGACAAAATTCATGGTAAAATAAAATGATACCTAATAAATGGGTATTTAATATACTTTTAGCTTAGCATAATGATAAATGTTTATAGGTGTCACGTATTCTGTTCTGTTTAGTTTTGGTTTCGTTTTGTCTCTTCCTCATTTGCCTTATTTGGTCATATTCCGGTTCTTATTTAGTTTGATTAGTTTATTAGTCTCCACCTGTGCTCCCCACCTGCTTATAGTTCTCTCTGAGTGTTTCCCAGTGGTTTGAAAGCCTGTTCTGTTTTGTCTTGTATGGTTGGTTTTTAAGGTTGTATTTATATAATTTGTGTGTTTCTGATTAAAGAAGCTGTTTGTTTACGCCTTGGTGGAGTCTATAATTTCTACAACGCATGACAGAAGGACCGACCATATAGAGATGATTATGGCTGAGGACAGACTGTGGCGTCTGCGGCAGAGGTATGTGGAGAATTTTCTGGAAATCTCCAATGAAGTAAGCTGGCCCAACGCCTGTCTCAGATTTTGTTTTCGGCTGGGGCTGGACGATGATGCAATTATCCCACGACATCCCTACATGTGCATTTTCCCTGATCAAGCTGATTAATCAGGTTCTTTGAAAGACCACCTGACAGAGGCCACGCCACGAGCGCCTGCCGGAGTCTGCTCCTACTGAGTGGTGTCCAGTACCACCCCCACGTAAGTGCATCCTGATTCTCCCATTCCCGAGTCACAGCCAGGAGAGCCATTCCAGTTCCCCGCAGATTCCTTTCCACAGCCATGACCAGTAGAGCCATTCCTGAGTCCTGTTACAAGTCACGGCCAGAAGAGCCGTTCCAGTTCCCTGCGGATTTTGTTCCACAATCACGGCCAGGAGTGCCATTCCCTAACCCTGAGAATCCAGTCTGCCAGTCACAGCCAGGAGAGCCATTCCCTAACCCTAAGAAGTCCCCCAGACATCACTGCCCCTGAGCACCCACACAATCCATAGCTCGTACGGGCTTGGAACTTTTTGGGGGGCGGGCTACATAGCCATTGCCATGGTAGGGGTGGGTGGGATTGGGTTTTGGACCTGGTCCCTTGAGACTCCTTATTTGCTATGGCCCCCTGAGACTTTTGATCCACCCTGAGACACCCTCCCTCCCCTGTTGTCGTTGTTGTTGTTTTGTCAGGGCGCAAGGACGTTCCTTCCGGAAGGAGGGCGAAATGCCACGTATTCTGTTCTGTTTAGTTTTGGTTATGACTGCTGTTTGGTTTCATTTTGTGTCTTCCTCATTTGCCTTATTTGGTCATGTTCAGGTCTTATTACTAGTCTCACTTTAGTTTGATTATTAGTCTCAATCTGTGTTCCCCACCTGTTTTCAGTTCTTCCTGAGTGTTTCCCAGTGTATAAAGGTTTGTTCTGTTTTGTCTTGTATGGTCGGTCCGTAAGGTTACATCAATGTTGTATTTATGTAATGTGTGTGTTTCTGATTAAAAATAAGCTGTTTGTTTACTCCTTGGTGAAGTCTATCATTTCTACAACCACGACACGTGAACAGTTCACAAGTTATTTATCCTGCTACATTCTTTAAAAAATATATCTTTGTTTATAAGAACATATATTATAAAACAAATTAATCAGAATTTCACACATTCACCTCATATTATTTAGTATAATATCCTAAATCAGCCTATTGCCTGACCATCCAATCAGGAAACCCGCTCTCATCTGAATTCCCAGCACACGTAAAACTCCCACCTCAATAATTCACATCTAAATAATTTTACCTTCCTCACATGTTTGGCCTGCTCTCCCCGGACAGCAGGCCAAACACGCAAAATTATTTAGACTAATGAGGAAGTGCGAACTAGTGAAATTCATTGTATGTGGATTATTTTCATTTAGACAAAAAATATAGAATTTGTAGATTCAATTTTAGAAGCCTTTAACTCATCCATGTTCGAATTACAGCTCATGCGTAGGCCTACAGTATATACATATGACAACCAGCATCATCATTTCAACCAGAGAGCAATAATGCAGCCTTCACTAAGTACATCATGAACATGGGACTTGTGGGTGTATCAAAACAGGAATCAATTGTTATTTACCAAGATGTTGACACCAGTATTCATATTCAAACTTTACTTCTCTGACAGTTGCTCACTTTGCTCACTCATATCCAATAAAAACAGCGTGCATCCTCTTAAAATGAGAATTTCACAGAGATGCAGCTTCAAACAATCCAACATTAAAAAGCATTTCTCCAGAGAAACACCTCCAGCCACTGATGTTTTTGTTTTACTGCACTTCAAATGGAATGGCACTGAGAAGATGCAAAGCGTGGTGCACCGTGGGCTTTTGAATAAGACAGTGTGAGGTAAGGATGACGTTACAGAGTGACTTCAAACTGACTTTCAAACCGGTTTCAACCATTTTGAAGAATTTTTCTATGTTGAAGAACAAGGGAGGAACCACCTGAGGATTGTTTGTCAAGGAAATAAATTGCACTTTGCTGTAATCATTGGGGGAGACAACCAAGTGGCATTTTTTGTGCCCACACTGTATAGTGAATATGTGTGTATAAACAAAACAAAAATGTTCTCTTTCAGAGAAATCTCTTCAGAAAAATACCAGCGGTCACCATTCCCTGGGGATCAAACACTTCCTGAAATGGAGTCACATTTGCAGTATCAATCAGTTGTTTACTCACAGATTAAATGTGTGCACACAACATTTTTGAATAATTAAAACACCATCTCCATTGCACAAAATGGTGTGCTAGTGACAGTCACAGGCCTGGGGATGCCCTCGAATGGAAGAGAGGGGATCTGACACACCACTGAGCAGAAAGCCAGCTGGTGAGTCAATGCCCAACTGCATTGTACTCACGTACTTGTTAGTCCCATTGCATCCCCGGTGCATCTCCGGCTCTCACAACCCCAGAGAGGAAGATCATCATACACAGCGCAAGGACTGATGAGCTACGGCACATGGTTGGACCTGTTACAAAGCCAGTAGATGAAACACTTCTCTTTGTATGCAGCACTAAACGGATAGAAGTGAGTCATTCGCTCACTTGATTTGTGCGTTCGTCCAATACACATCTTACTGTGAGCAGAAATATGGTGAAAATACAAAACAAGGAGGGAAACAATCTGCTTTTATGAGACACATACACGGTACACCAGATTTATGACACTCAAACAGATGAAGATCGATATTTTTTGAGACTCAAATTCAAGTCTCAATCCAGTTTGGGTCTTTTGCATAATTCAGCTCAGCGCTCCTGCTCTCTTACAGAGAGGCAATCCACTTCGGTGGACTGTGCAATGCATATTCAAATGAGGTCTAGTACTTATGATCCATAATGCATGGCCAAGTTTCAGTCTCAATTACAGAGCACTCAAACATCCAATCTTCAGAAGTACTGGTGGAGATAAGAAATGAAAACATACTGTTGAGAAACAACTTGTGGTCTAATCAGAGTGGACAGCAGTCAAAAGCTTATAAAAAGGCTTGTTTAAATGCTAAAAGACTTAAATCAGCACAGAAGTCCACCATCAGGGTCAAGTGTCCGCCACAGAGAAAATATAGCACAATAATAGCATTTTAATTATGTTCATATGCCACCCACATGCATGGCATAAGGGTTCCAAGACTGGTTAAAACAATATTTGGATTGGAGTGGTTGTATTTGAGAAGTGGAGAGGACTTGTGAAAGATCTTGAAAAGATTGAGCTTTTTTTCCCTGTAAGCCTGGAGTTCTAATTGAAGACATTTGTAGCAACGGGCATGAAGAGGACAGGGGAACAAAACTGTGACCCTTAGAGATCTAACGTCACATATCAATTTGACCTCTGGCCATATAAAATTACTCCTCAGGCTATCTTTCTGTGGGACTCATTCTGACCTCATAATTAGCCATGTCACTAAAGGTGATGGATTGAACTTTGACCTTGACTTAGAATGTGATAGGGGTATTAAGAATAACAATATGGGGGAGCATGGGAGATGACTTGACCCCTTGAAAGTGTCACATCAACAAAGTAATATAAGCCATGTGCATGGCAATGCTCCAAAACCTAGTGAGCTGCCTTCAGAGGAAGCATCAGAAGGCATCATAGGTGCAGACAAAGATGACAAATGATCAATAAATAAATTTTACTAAAACTCTATGCTAAAACCTGCATACAGAAGGAGAATAATATCATACTGTCTCATAATATACCGCACTATAGTGAAATGTGTAGGCAGAATCCTGTGTATACTCTGTGGAGACGGAAATCCCATAATGCACAGTGATGGGCTCAGAGGAGAAAAATGGCAGAAAAGATGACACAAATGCCAGTTACAAGTAATAAATGCTGAATAAATGCTTATGGATAAACTAATAACTAATAAAATAATAATAACCTTATTTTTAAATTAAATTAATAAATTAGAAATAATTAATAAAAAAGAACTATTGACGAAATTATTTATTTAATTTTATTCAAGTTTACAACATTTTTGAGCCTCAAATACAAAAGATATTTTCTTGAAACAACAAAAAAATACCCCAAATGTTGTCCCAACTAGTCAAACAGAGTTGTCTGAACAAAGAATCTCACAATGTTAAAATTTGTTCATTGCTGTTTGTGTTCCCATCATGCACTGCAGCATGTTACTGTTATAGGATTATTGTTTTACTGTTTGTTGATTGTTAATTTAAACTGTTTTGTTGTTTGCTCTTTTGACATTATTGTTAGTTATTTGCTGTTGTGGTGTAAAGAGCTCATCTTCTTGAGGTTTGTGTGTCTAGTTTTGAGGCCTAGAGTATGTTAATCCACTTTTAGCTGTTTCCTGGATATTTTTGTCTTGTAAGTTGTTTTACAAGCAAAGGCATTGTTGATTACATATTAAACTAAGTTTGTCATTAAGGTTTGTCATTCATAAATAAACATAAAATCAATAATGGGATGACTCTTTAAACATTCTTTTTTTAACAGAAGTAACATAAAAACATGAATTACCTCAACAACATTAATAGTTGCAGTGACAAGAGTTGTTCTGTTAGCAAAATATCAGAATTGCACGAGCAAAAAAATTTACATTGGCAAAACAAAGAAGAACTGAAATACTCAAAAGACTTATTGTATCAAGCTGCCTTATTTTTTTTACGTTTTCTCAATGATTTATTTTTTTACAGTGCAGGATTATCAGTTTAGCTACATGTTTTGTCTGTGCAACAAAGAGTTCTTTCTAAACCAGTCACTTATGAGGTTCCAAGGTGATCAGGATGCTGGGTAAGGCAGCTGTCTAAGAAGGCAATGAGGCACATCACCGGGATTTGGAACAGAGCTGAAGAGTCAACATTTCCATTTAGAATTTTCATTTTTATACAACTTGGTAAAAATCACGTTCATCCACCATCCGTCCTCAGATAACACGGTGAGAAACTTCATCTTTGTTTAAACACAAAATGATTAACTGAATAAATATGGAGAACAGAAGAAAGGGGTGGCTGAAAAAATCCCTCTGCTTCATCAGCCACAACACAATAACAAGGCTCAGCTTGCCTAATTTCCCACAGACGACTTCTCCATGCAGCTGCTTAAGAGAACCTGGATCTTTAAACATCTCGTCCTTTGAGAAAATAACGGCAGACACCTTTCTTATAATCATTGCTTGCAACATTTCATTTCGCAGCACGAAAGCAACACAGTAGCGCACTTATTTAGAGCTGTAGGATACTATTCCCCAAATTCCACCTGCCATATTTTCTGTCACAACTCACAGCAGACACTGCTTGAGTGGCTATTTTTAGTGGACACCTCATAGGCCGTATTTGGCTTTTAATTGGTTCCTTTCCTCTCACCGCTGAGCTGAAGTCACAGAGCAATTACAAGCTGTGTGGGTTGCAGATACAATGATCCCCAACTGTTTTGCAAATTTTATTCTACCTGCTCAAGCTTTGAAACACAAGAGAATGTGCACTTTAAATACAACAGAAGTCTCCAAAGACGGGTGCCTCCCCTCAAAAGAAGCGCGGCGCTAACAACGCACACACTCAATAGTGAAACATGCGCACAGATGTCTGATACATCTCTGGGCTCACCCTTCAGGCTGTCAGTCTAGTGTCTCTCTGCTGTATTTGTGTCGGTATATCTGTAGACCTCCGTGTAGCTATAATTTACCTCACATCTTGTTCTGTATTTGTGTTCGGCATTACCAGGGGAAGGTCTTTGGAGACTGACACAAAGTAATTGATACCCTTACAATGGTTCCCACAATAGCTGCATTTGATTGACTTCTCTCTCTCCCTTCAGTCTTGTTCCTTTTCCCTTTCTTTCCCTTTCATTCTTTCCCCGTGTCCCGCATGATTGTGACTATCGCAGATTTGTTCGTTGCAAGCAGTGCTGCAAGCTTTGGCCGTGACTCCATAAAGCTATCACCCAATGCAATCCATCCAAAGACAAATTGCTTGGGCTGACAAACACTCAGGTAGAGAGCAGGTTTCTCAGCAGCTGCTGAAATTATACAGAGCTGAGTTAGGATAGAAGATCAAAGCCATTTCATTTTATTTGACAAGACAGGAGAAGAGAGGATTTTGAGGCCTGCGCTGTGACGGCGGTAAGAATGAGCTACCATCTGTCTGTCTGCCTGCTCCGAACGTGCTCCAATAACACGTACCTTTAACTCCAAAATTAGAACGTACTGTTGTAGCAGCTTTAAATTCAATTCGCCTCGGTTTGTTTTGGAAGCTTTCTTTACTGAGCGTATTTCGACACAGTATGTTTTTGACCCTGCTAGTATTAAACCTTTTATCGCTGCACATTTATTACGTTCCAGGTCTTTAAATGCCAGTGTTCTGTAGCAGATAGGAAAAGAGCATTGTGACCTCTACCGAAGCTAATCGGGGATCATCATCGGCCCATTTGTCAGGATAAGCACATTGTGGAGGGTGATTTCCTGCTCCCTTTTTCGTTTTTTTGGAAAGGGGAGGGCATCTTCACAGAGAGTGTTGCATATCCCTGGAGAGTTCGAGGGCAAAAACTTCTCACCAGTCTTACTCTTATTGCTCCCAGAACTGCTGATAGCTAAGCAGCATCCTCTTCTACAGGGAGGCCCGGAGCGATGCTTAGAGTGGAGGAAGAAAGAAGAAAATAAACTGCTGATGGTACGAAATGGCCAAAGGCAAATAGGTAAATCATTAGCACGTCCCACTTCTGCCTCTAGTTTCTGCTGTTCTTATTGACCCTCTTTCTCTTCTCCTCGGGATGTAAAACGCAGTTGGGAGGAGGCTCTTCAGAGGAGGCCGGAAATTTGACGACTGCTGGGCGGCTCAGACAAGACAGGATGCTCAATGTCCAGCATATGCTCAGAGATTTGGTTAATAAATAATTCAATTAACCGAGACCCATCTGTTCCTGATGCACTAGCAGAGATGCAAAGATACAGAGCCCAACTATCAGCGCACAGCTGTGTCTCTGGATCCTGAACTATTCCCATTTTTTATTCCCTCTCAATGTGCCGTCGTAGCACTGCCGCTGAAATCTAGTCGAGGGGGCAGAGAGGCCACAGTAATATGTGACAACCGGAAATAAAACATTTCATAAATTATTCATTCATAACCTTTAGATGACCAAATTAGATTCTTCTCTTAACACCCCTCTATGTGGCCGCCGCTGGTCTTTGTGTGTCTGGGGTTAATTTGCACATTAATGAATTGAAGCTAATGAACACAGCACAACATGAGTCATTTCATATTGTACTCTTGAAGCAGTTCACTCTGCCTTTTCTTTCCTTCATTCATAGACCAAGCTTTGACATTACTAGAGGCACTAAGTGGTTAAAAGACAGTATGTGATTTTTGGTCAGCTCTAATTCAGAAAATATTTAAGAAAATAATGAATCAGGAGGGGAATGGATCGTTTTATTAAACAGCTCTCTGGAATACCTGATTATAAATCTACCACAAATTAAGCAGTCAAATATTTTTTGTAAAGTAGCATTTAATTATTGCTCATGGCAACATACATAATGATTACCATGACTACCGACTGTAATACAACTGGAGGACAGGATTAATTTTAATATATGAGCATAAAACTTTTGGTAACATGGCAATTAGAATTTTGATTTAGCAAGACAACAAACTTAAATTAATTAAAAAAAATAAAAAAATAAATATTTCAGGGTGAAAGAAGATCCCCTCATTCAGCTTCCTCTGTGAACAGAAGATGACAATTGACTGATTTTTTTTTTTTTTAAGAAATTATTTTAGTCAGGAAAGATACATAAAACTGTTTTAAAAATGGAATTAAAGACGTTCACACTGTTACAAAAATAAATAAATAATACTTGAAATGTAGGCGTCACAATTTATGTTTGCAACATTGCTAATTATAATTAGATATTCTTGAGCGACAAATCAGCATCTCATGATTTCTGAATGATTTCTAAATTTTCATGAGATAATGAAAACTGGAGTAATTGTGGAAAATTCAGCTTTGCTATCACACGAATACATGACCTTTAAAATACATTACAGTTGATTTGATAATATAATTGTAATAATATTTCACAATATCACAATATTAGTTTTTTTGTTTGTTTGTTTGTTTGTTTTTATCAAATAAATAAAGTCAAGGTGAGCATTACAAATAAAAACAAGTGTTTAATGCCCATTTTTGTTTATTCCTCTTTGCTCTCTGCTGTTGCTTTCTGGACTGCTACTTTTACTGCCATCTCGACTGGAGACGGGCCTTATTTTGACAGGCCTTCTCTGAAATTTGTCTTGATGTATCGGTGTAGCAATGCTAGATTGACTGTGTGTCACTTTTGCCTCCTTTGCTGGCCACCGGTGTCATTTAGTTCAATGTCATTTCAGTGCCTTCTATTGCAATATCATATGAATAGATCTGGCTGCTCTTCAAGTTAAAGGCTAGAAATTGGTGTCACGTCAAGTTGGTGTGGATTGGTTGCAATTGGTTGACTCGATTCATCCCTACCGGCGAAAACATCCCTTGTCGAAAACGGTTCTTTCAGCTTGATGTAAAATTTGAGAGGAGCTCAGATTCTTTGTGATGCCTTTATACAAATGGGGCACTTGGATGGATGAAAAACTTCAGTTGTCACTGATTTGTAAACTTGGTTCTATTTCTGTTCTACACTTGACTTGAGCCACATATAAATGTCACTTCTGATATGCAAAGAGCAGCATAAAGTATGTAGAAAGTAGGGGTAAATATGTACCAGTTGTGACTGTCACTCTGTTTTACAATATATGGCTCCAAACTGTAAGCATACAACTAAGGATGACAGGGTTCATTGGAAACAAACTCACTGCATTATAATTTAAAAGAAAAAGATTCTGGAAGGTCATTGTTAACTTTTTCTTACTCCTGCTTGTTAGAATAGAGTAGGCATTTACACTAACATCCCTTAAGACCTTTTGTCAACGTTAAGTCAGAAGGAACAGAGGTGGGACCATTGAAACTCCCATATGTTTACATTCATCACACAAACCTACAGTTTCAGTGGTGGCTTTTTCATCCAATCAGACCTTTAGCCTGATTGGCTGAGCTAACTGTTTCCACCCCTCCCTTAGCAACACTACAGGATCGTAGTGTGAAATGAGATCTTTGTTGGGTGACTTTGTAAGAAAAAAAAGGTGGAATAAAACATATAAACCCTGAACATTAGCCAATGACTTCAGAAACCGGGCCACTCTGCTGTTTGTAAATATTATGGTTGACTTTGTTAAAGAATGTGAACAGATTTCTGCTGAAGCTCCAAACCTGAATGGAGAAAGATCTAAAGGCCTGCTCTCACAAAAGACAAGGACTGATGACATTTTGTTGTTCAGAACAACAACTATTTGTCATTCTGTAACATATCTGATGTTAGTTATAAAAATCACTGCCCAAAATGAATGGCCTACAAAATATGCCAGGGAACATCTAGAATAATATCTACACTGTAACCGATTTCTGTAATTTGAACAGTATTTTACTGTAATATTCACAGTAAGATACTGTAAAATACAGTATTTTACTGTAAACAGCAAAGAATTATGGGAAATGCCACCAAAACACTAACACTGAATGGTGAGTAAGTTAAGGTCACCTATACTAGTCAATATCAACTCTAGGTAAAATGAGAAGGTTTGTAGGTCTTCCTGCACTTTAATGCAAGTTAGCTTGTCTTGTCTGGTCATCCTTTAACTTTAACAGCAAATTAAGATGAGATACTGAGGTAAAGTGAGTTAGGCAACGCCACTGTTTGAGCGAGATTTTTCACCGTATTTTCAAGTACTTCTTTTGTTTGTTATGTTTAGGTTTTTAGTCTGGCCATCATCTGCAACGTTGGAGGTGTATTTTGTAGCCTTGTGAATCCTATTGATAATAATATCAACTGGAAAAGTTAATCTAACTAACTAACTTAGAAATTTGGGTACCAAGCATGTAACTTTAGAGACGGTCCCTAAATTCACTGACAGATGTACGTTAACATAAGTGTGAGGTAACGTGAACATATTGAGGAAAACTGACTAAAACTGTTAAGAACATCTTTTGTATTTTATTTTCAAGTTTGTGGTCATGTTGTCTGCATCGAAGGAGTATTAGAGTCTTCACTTGTGACCTCCATCGTAGCGGTACTAACAACACGTGAACTTCTATTTTCCTGGATGCACCCTGGTTCTGTCTTTGTTTGTGTGTATAAATGAAAGTAAAAATTAAAAGGGAATGCAATGGTCAAAATGTTAATATGTGAACTTGAATGAACAAACAAATGAATAAATGAATAAGTTCACATTAACTATGAACAAATAAATGAATAGATTATTAATGAATGAATGAACAAATTAATACTAATTAATGTGTACTAAGTAATCCATTCATTTGTTTCCAATCTTTAAATCATTTGTATTTTTTTATGCATTAGTTAACCCTTAAACGCATACCTCGGGTCTTTAGCAAACAGTACATTGTTTTCTCTCCCTACTTAATTTTTTTAAGTTAGATATCAGCTTTATTGGTATTCCCCAGTCTATTCATTATAAACAATATAGCAAGATAAGAAATTAAAAATAAAAGAATGACTTTTTTGGATTTTGAATGTATTTACTGCATTGCAAATTCTAGATGCAATGAAATAAAAATGTCACTGCTATTTTATGCTGGATGTGGTAAATATGCTGCCAGAGATCAAAATATTGAATATGTATTGAATATATATACAGTATATATATACATATTGTGGCAGGAATCCCTGTAGCTCATCAGCATCGCCGTGGCAATCATCAGGATCACCTGGAAACAATCACCATGGCCCAATCGGTCATGGGGAGAGCAGGTTTAAATACAGCAGTGAAGATGCTGGGGAAGCGAGCATTGTCTCCATGCTGAATGCATGTCGACGCTTATATTTGTCTCTCTCTCTCTCTCAACCCACAGAACTCTCCTCATGACCCTACTCACCTGGAACACTGGGAAGAGGAAAAAGAGCACCACAGCACCGACTGACAGCCACAGAGCACTGCCACTATCACTGTTTGTTATTCACTTTCTTGAATAAATCCACCATTTGGGGGTTACACGCAGTTCCCTTGTCGCGTTGTCTTTGCCCGGTGGAGACAATATATATAAGCTTAGTCTGTGTGTGTGTGTGTGCATATACAGTATGCTACATCTTTGTGTTTGTCCCTTTCTTTTTTTTTTAAATGACTTCACATCTCTCTTTACAGCTCCGCCTCTTCGCCTCCCCACATTCCCTATTTCTCTCAGTCACTCTTTCTGCAGTATTGATTTAAACAAAGGTGACTTGCCACTGAGGCTGCAATGCCACCTGAGAAAATGAGAAAAAGGCAGTTCCCATTTCCAGCAGAGGCAGAAAGACCACAGTCCAATTCCTACTTGTTTGTTCACAAAGAAAACAGAGCTGCTTTTCTTTCTCCAGAGAAATTTAGGTGTTTAGCTTGAGGGTATTTTACATTCTAATCTTCCTCCTGATAAACTAACAGATTGCATATCACTTTAATTAGTTTTGAATTAGCATGTTATGCGTACTACAACAATAATCTGATGCTTGTATTGAACAACAAAATACACATAACAAGAATTGTTCGGGGCTATTTTGTGGTACAGGTGTGCTCTCGCTGTAATCAAACAATCGGGTACGTCTCTCAGAAAGCTTCATAACACGTAATGGATTCATTATGATTGACATTTAATTAATGCTAGAAAGACTAATTACACTTTCATTGTGTTTAAGGCTCATTCGGCAGACTCATTGAGATGAAAGTCATGTGCGCTTTAATCAGGAACTCCCTTTAATCGTCCGCCTGTCTCAGCTTTCTGAAACGAACCGACCGAGAGAAAAAAGAACGGTTGGGATTTTCAAGAATACTGTCAGGAAGGTGAAAAGTTAAGGACGTCATGACTGCCGGTGACGATACAGGCCATGTCCTCTTATTCCATACATCATTAGAGACTTCCAGCCATTTTGGCAGCCAGCATTAATGGCAGCCGAGAACAAGAACAGCTGCATTTTAAACATTCGCACTTCTGCTTCTATGATTTCTTTCTCTTGCCCCATCGACCTGGCACGCTGATTGTCTGGAGATGAAGAGCCTTGTGCACAGCAAGACTTGAAGAAAATAACAAAGTCGGTGTGATTTGAAAGTCTAATTTCGCTGTGTGCACTCAATGGGCACACTATGTGAGTGAATGGAACTGACTTCTCCGATATGATACCACACTTATCATTTCTGCAAAGGCTGGGGAAAAAAATATTCCTATATCTCTTACTTCCCTTCACCGCAAATACTTTTTTTCTTGATACTACTGCATCAGTAGTAAAAAGCCATTTGAGCTTCTTGTCATCTGAGATCTTTCTTTTTGCATGTTGCACTAGAAAAACATAGCTACAACGAGATGAGACGAATCAATGAACATGTAACATATACAGCAACGGAGGAAACAGAAACCAGCTGGGCAACTACAGCCACGGAATTGCTATTTCAGTCTCAGCACTCAACAAAGTGATTGCTCACATCCATTTCCTCCAAAAGCAAACAAAATAAATGGGACGGCTGGCTGACCAGACGGATAGATGGACCGAGGATGGAACGACGGACAGATGGATGGAAGATGTGGCCAGACTGTTGATATGTACTGTATTAACCACACAGGAAGGCTGTGGAAATCGCTGTTGGCAGCCCTGTAAATAGCTGTTTGCCTGCTTGACAAAAGTGTGGGAAAGAAAACACACCTCTATCAGAGCAGATAAGCCACCTGACAGGGCATGAGTGCTTCTGCGAGACCCTATCTCTACGCTATTGAAAGACAACTTAATTGTGAGGGATTGCTGTCTGTCATACACGTGATGAGTCCAGTAGCAGGTCTTGGGTGGTGACAGACAGATATTTTGCCCAGATTAATTGACTTTCTATAAAACAAAAAAATAAAACTAAATAAATATTGCAGTGTTTATTGTAATTGTTCTGTGCATATAATTTTCCCCCATGTGTTCTAATCATAGTGACAATAATCTCTCCCCTCCAGTCATCTGTCAAGCAAATGACAATGATCCAGTAAATTCCTGATGAACCAAATTAAGTCCCAGCCTACATTTATTTATTTATTTATTTATTTATTTATTTTTGTTCAAAAAGACAATTTACTCAGATATACTTCACAAAATGATTGAGTGCAATTAACTTTCAGTAATTTCATTTGAGTGAAATTTAAACATTTTACTCATTTTTTTTTTATTATTATTATTATTCATAAAGACTGTGACCATTTTGAGATGCAAGATGTCACTAATTACCTATAACTGCAATTTTTCTGGAAAAAAAAGAGAGAGACATATCATGGGTTTATTAGATGAGTGGTAATTATTCAGAAATATTTAACCAGCATGTGCTGGAACAGACCAATTAGAGTCAAGAACTCCATTAATAATATATTGTATTATAGAATGGAAAGAAATAGCTGTTCCACATTGTATTTTGGCATTACTCAATAGCCTGAAAAAGCACTTTAAGTATACATATTGAAGCATGCAAACGTACTGTACAACGACAAAAACCACATATCTTTCACAGCCTACACAATGATTAGGTGGATAAATCCATCCACCCACTGTAATGGAAAGCAGATAAGTATAGACACATGTATACTCTCTCTCTCTCTCTCTCTCTCTCTCTCTCTCTTTCAGGTAAAGCTTTCTTCACTCCAGGTTGTTTCTTTCCACTCATTGCAGCAAGTCTCTGCAGAGAAGCAAGTGTGTGGGAGTGCTTTCAACGAGCTCTCCACGCTTTCTCTGTGAAACAAACGCAACCTGCCCTTCTTCTCCTCGCTCACTCTGTTCACCCTCGTACTCTTTGAGTGCCGTCTGTTGCCTCTGCCACACCTACGTTCCCGTTCATCAAATCCAGAGCAGGATATCTAAGCTTGACATCTGGCCCTGTCTGACATGTCTCAAGTGACAGGATGGGCAGAGCGCTGAGAGAGTGAGCCTCACTGTAACCTCTTCCCCTACCAACCACTCAAAGCACCAGCAGATAAGCTGTTGTCACTGCAGGCAGGCTGAGCAGCGCTGGAAGCCAGAAACAGTGAGTTCACCATGGCTGCTGCAATTATCTCTTATTGAACCCTTACATCAAAGAGATGCTGAGGCCCTGTGGTGACTGTCTCACCAGCGTGTTCTGTAGAATGACATGCATTTCCACTCGAAAGGGGCATGTGGCTTCAACAATAATGCATAACGCTCCTACATCAAGTGTTGCAGAGGTTCCTTCTTATTGACTAACATCATGTAACACTTTACTTAAAACCTTTATGTATAATGCATTATAAAAGTAGTTTTAATAAATTAAGTATGGCTTGTAATGCACTTTACAATGCATTGTACTAGCTCATTAATACTTGTAAGCACAATAATACATTATAATAATAACACTTCACTTGAATCAATTCACTATGCATACAATACATTTTTACAATGAATATCATGTATTGTATTCACATTATCAATAATTACAGCTTTTAATAACCATTTATTATGCAATTCAATATCTAATGTAAATGTTAATTTGATGTACAATACTGACGTCAACTATTTGAAGAATAAAAAATTGCTATTTTAATTAGGTTACAAAGTAACAAAAAAATACATCGAACTAACGCAATAATAACACACATACTTCGGAGAATACTCAATTCTGATTGGTCAGTCGCCACATTCCAAGGTTTGTTATTCCCAGATAACTAAAAACACATGCTCACCCGGGTACTACAAGTCATCTTGACCGTTAGTAATTATATCACTCCGCTGTCTCTGACAGTTTGGCGCCATCCTGTGGCTCAAAAATGCTTAAACACGAGTTGAAATGGAAGGATTAATTTTAACATATACAGTACTTAATAACATTAATTTCAACATGTACGGAAAAAAACAAAAGCAGTGGATAGAAGATGACTTGACTGACTCCCTAGTTAAAACAATTTATAATTTTTTTTTTTCTTTATTACTTACTTTTGTGTCAAAAAGCCATGTAATAAGCAGGATAATGTACAGCCAGCAGGTTGTTATCGCAGAATGTACACTATCCCTTACTTAAAATCATGATAACATAATTCTTTAAAAAAAAAAAATGTTTTTTGCAAAATCGAAAAAAAAGAATTATGTGTTTCTGCAAAGGTTGTGTAACCAAACTCCAACGTTGTCAACGTCAAATTGGCATCAAATAATGATGACAACACAATTTTCATTCCCAATCAGAATACAACTTCTGTCTAATGTCAAATCCAACTTTAAATTGACATCATTGACATCCTGTGCCTGCTGGTTGTTTTATTCATTAAAGAATCTTTAAAAACTATTTATACTACGGGGCCGTTGAATGCTTGAATCTGATTGGCTGACGAACGTTCTGAGGTGTGCAATTATTTTCAGG
>JAUCMS010000127.1:18499930-18511427 GCA_032357445.1 Enteromius radiatus
ATATATATATATATATATATATATATATATATATATATATATAAGTGTGTGTGTGCTCTAAATTGCCATGAAATTAAAATGTAATTTCTAAATGTTATCTAAATCATCAAATCAAACAAAACAAAGTTACACAAATCATTAGTGGGCATTCTACTTTATAAATTTGCAAACATGGGAATTTTTTATATTTTCTGAACAGACTTTTAAAAACTATTACATGGAAAAACAGCTCAACTATAAGAAGTTATACAGTTTTTTTTTTTTTTTGTATATGTTTTGAACATTTTTAATTAAGACTAAACATTATTAAAAACTGATTTAAGAACAGACTACTGTTAACATGGTAGAATGTTGTTGTTTCTTTTCTCCATAGATTTAAGAGCACTTTTCAGAACATTAGACAAATGCATTGTCCATTATTTTGCATTTTTTAACTTCTGTCCATTTAGGGAGAAGATAAGCTCAAGTAATATATATATATATTTTTATATTTAACTCTTTTGTACGAGAGAATTTGTAGAATAACTCTTTCAAGTCTGAAGTGTGGATAATGAGTAACATTTCCCTTTTGACCTTAACATGATTAAAGAAAACAAAAAGAAAAAAATGTCATGAATAAACAGGAAAATTAGAGTAGAAATTAGCTCAAATCATCAAATCTTGTGTGCTGCCCGTACATTTCTGAAGCCATTGTTTTACAGCCTATGTGAAAGTAATCATTTTAAGTAGAGGACTTTATGAGGCCCTATAGCAAAGATTTGCAATTTGGGAACACTTAAGAAGCATAATCCACTATCATCATCTAAATGAGTCTAACATAAGAATGGTCCATCAAGCTGAAGCATGTTATCTGGGATGGGAATGTAGTAGGCTAGGGAATGTGTCACACAGTTAGAGTGTGCGGTTTCCCATCATACAGAAGAATGCCACAGGAGGAACCCTAATGAGACAGATCATTTAATAAAGGGATTTCAAAGTCAGAGATGACAATGAACTTTCTCTTTCTCTTTCTTTCTTTCTTTTCCAACATTAGACATACTGATGTGTGTGAGAGTGAAGAAACCATCTTAAAAGGCATGAATTAATGTATTTATTTTTTTCTCATGCTGTACAGATGATGAAACTGTCTGCCTGCAGGCAGATGACTGAGCCTGGCTTCTGGGCAGGTGTCTTGGTGGTTTTATGTAATCTCAGCATGGGAGCTGATGTCCACCAAGCTCTGAAAACGCCATCCATGCTAAGCAGAGTGCTTCAAAGGCATAAGAGAGAGTGGAAATGGGATAAACTTTATATGACTGAAGAAATGCCTCCACCTGAAAAAATTGGAAAGGTAAAGGGTCTAAACAATGATACATTTAATGAAAGTATAGTGTTATTTGAATATACTGCTTAAAGTCAACTCAGATACTTCAAGTAGATTCCTCTGAGGAATTACTGTATAAATTGAAATGTAATGAACAAAATCTTTGGATTATTGTAACGCTTGTTTTTAAATCTATACTTTTTCCTCATTACTTTCTCTTTTTAGCTAGATAATACATTTTTCGATACATCTGCAAAATTTCAACTCTCGGGAGAAGGTGCTAATACCATTTTTACTGTAAATGACAATGGGGATATCTTTGTTAATACAAAGTTGGACCGTGAGGAAAAGAGTGTCTACAATCTAACAGCTTCACTCATCAACCCTAAAACCGGAAAACACATTGACAAGGATGATAAATTTATAATAGTGGTCATGGATATTAATGACAATAGCCCTGTGTTTCCACCGGAAATCTCTGGATCCATCAGTGAATCTTCTAATGCAGGTAACAGGATGACCATGATGTCCATGTGTTGACAGCGTTGCAAGTAGGACTGAAGAACTATTATGTATTATGATGCATTTATGAAATGTGGATTGTGTTGCATTACTGTAAAACAACCAGCAAAACATTTCATTTTATGCTTACATTTCTGGACACATTATATTTCTAGGATCTATGGTAATGACAGTAAAGGCGACTGATGCTGATGATCCCACCACTCAAAATGGAATGATTGGGTACAAACTTCTGAATGGGACAGAGCTCTTCAACATCAACAATAAAGGTTTGCATTTAAAAACTCTATCCATCATCTGTCTAACCCAATAAGTAAGCAAATATATGTATATATAACAGGTTTTAGCTGATTTTTGGGCAGCCATTGCTTATTCTTCAGCGTCACTTGATGCTTCAGCAATTTTAATAATTTTATTATCCTGACTTCATGCTCAAGATTTTATTATTATTATTATTATTATTATTATTATTCTTAGTGTTGAAAACAGTTGTACTTCTCAGTAATTTAGTGTTATTTGCAGATTAGCAGAAAATTCAAAAGCAAGAACTTTCAGCAGCATTTATTTGAAATGGAAGTATTTTGTAACTTTGTGAATGTCTTTCGTTTGTTTTGTCTTTAGGTGAAATCAGAACATTAACAGACAGCCTTGATCGAGAGAAACAAAGTCAGTATCTAATTGCTATACAAGCCAAAGACATGCCAGAAGTTATTAATGCTGGGAATTCTGCTATTGGCATTGTGACTATCAACATAAATGACATAAATGACAACATTGCTACCTTCAAATCAGGTAAGTTGGCTGTAAAAGCTGTAATAACACTGCGTGCTAGACTACTGTAGACTGTTTTTGTCAACAAAAAGTATTTTTCTCTTTAGGACAATACCGTTTTGATGTAAAAGAAGACAGCAAACCTGGATACACAATTGGGATTTTAGGAGTGGATGACAAAGACGAGATACAAAACAAAGATCCTTCTTTTGCTATCCAGCGGAAATTTGATGAGATGTTTGCCATTAAACTAAATAATAAGAAAGATGGAAGTCTTAGCCTCAAAGTGGTAAGCATTTCAAGCTTCACTATTAAACAAGCTTCAAGGCAACTTGAATTTCTAAGACAAAGCAACGCTCTGATATCAATTAAAGTTGACATTTTATCTCCTAGTTAACAATAATTGTTTTGCTCATTTTTTCTTTAATCACTCACAGCCTCTGGACTATGAAACGGAGAACATTCACAGGTTTAGTGTAACTGTGTCAGAGCACACAGTGTCTAAATCACCAGATAACCAAGGACTCAAGCTGCAGACAACAGCTGAAGTTTTCATCAATGTAATTGATGTTGACGAACCACCTGTTTTCAACCAAACTGAATACAGCTTCAGCATCCAAGAGGGCCCATTCAAGGATCCGATCATTGGAGCTGTTTCAGCAAAGGATCCAGATAAGAATGGACACAAAGAGATACGGTAAAAAATAATCTATCGTGTAATCTATCGTGTAAACAGATCAAAATGGTTTCATCTAATGTTGACATTTCATTACTCTAGTTACTCTATTGAGGACTCAAACTGTCCTGTAGCTGTGGATCCTGTACGAGGACGTCTGTCCTTAAAGAAGCAACTGGACAGAGAGGACAAATCCTCCTACACCTTCCAGGTTACAGCACAGGAGGATGTACTAAATGGTAAGATATAAACACGCTTTCACGGCTTAATCATTTACACTACCAGACAAAAGTTTGGACACACCTTCATTTTCCCACATTTTACAAAAAAACTAAAGGTTTAATAACCGAGATGAAACAAATGTGTGAACTATGTGAATTATGTGGATTATTTCTCAGGGAATAAGTAGTGTTTTATGTTCATATTAATCACTATTAATTTATATTTGTAAAAAAAACAAAAAACAAGAATAATAATTTTAACATAAGCTTTTATATAAAATGTATTTACCACCATGAGGATCATTAATCCAGCTGTGTCTAAATTTGCAGTATTTGTGTTTCCAAAATATGTGAATTTAGTTGTGATGTCAGTCTTATTTATATTCTGGAGCGATCACAAGCTCACTGAATTAGCTCTGGCTAAATTATCTGTTAATTTATAATCAAAGATTTGGATCAACAAATCCAACAGAATGTGACTTTTGGGAGCTGTTTTGTTTTGCTGTGCTAATTACATGTATTTGCAAGAGTAAGTTGATTTAATTAGAAATTAAAATTGTAGCAAAGCTTTGCAGTAAAACTTTACATATGTACCAAAAATAAACCAATATTCAGAGACAATATATATATATATATAAAAGTCTTGGTTAATAGTTAACATCCTATTCTAAAATGTTACCATATTTTTATGCGTCATCATTATTATGATCAAGATCATTAATAAATATGTGGGGGATTTTGTTTTTTTAATCCTCAGGTCTAAAGTCCTATGCACTGGTTAATCTGAAGGTTCTTGACATTAATGACAACGCACCAGAACTAACTAACATGAGCAACGTGTATGTTTGTGAGAGTGATAAACCTGGAACAGTAAGGAGTCTCTTGATACATTATACATATTTTTCAGTAATTTATTTACTTTAGCTATGTATTTCCATAATCCTTCATTCATTACCATCTGGCAGATCATTGGGACTGTGGGTGCCTACGACAAAGATGAAAATTCGGGCATGTTCCGTTTCACTCTGGCAAAAAAGAGCTTGAACTTTTCCCTTGAGGATAAAAGAGGTGAGTTCATTCATGTTCACTATACAGTTGGTCAACAGAGTTGGCTTTAATCAGCCACTCTATCATTATAGATATAGGATAATGTTTGTAAATTTGAATTTACAAGATCTAGTTCCAACGCATGAATGATATTAAGACTGCTTTATCCTTAGTTCTCCGTATACTCCAAAGCAAACTAACTGCTGCATATTCCTAGAGTAATCAGGCATAAAATTAATATGGTGAAACCCACCAAAATACTGTAAAATGCATCAGGTACAAGCTTTCTAAAAGCAGCTGCCATGCACAATGAATCTATGATCTGACACTCCATCTTCTAAATGTGCCAGACTGAGGAACATTTTCAGAGCACTGTGGTTTCTTTCCTCATAGCTATAAAACAAACTAATATGATGGTTTACTATTTTAAACTGTTTGTTCAGGTCAAATGACTGTTATGAAAAGAAACTAGTGTTAACAACACAACTTGTGATTTTAATAATGCGTTAGCAAATGCTGAAGTTAACATTAACTGATATTAATAAACAGTGTAGAGGAATTGTTCATTTTTAGTTCATGTTAACTAATGAACTTTATTGTAAAGTGTTACCAAAATCACATATTAGCTTATTAAAATAATTTCAGATGAATCACGTGACATGTGCCATCACAGGGATAATTCCATTTTAATATCTAATAAAAAGGAAAGCATTTATTATAGTTGTAATTCTAATAGTAACTTTATATATATATAGCCTATATATAAGTGCAGCCTTGGTGAGCACTTTAGAACACACACACATGAAATACCAAACATTTTTTATTCATTTATTTTATCCATATATTCAAGCAACAACAGAATGTTGCTTTTTACAACTGCAACTGACTTTCCTCAAAATGTGCTAGATGAGCATTTCAATTTAGGCCACACGAATGTCAAATTGGAGATTTACTCTTCCTACTATTGTGTGAAATGGGATATTCTTAGGCCTGGTTGCATTGAATTGTCACAAGAATCTCAGCAACATTTCCCTCCATGCATCAACAGAAAACAAAAGCAGAGTCCAATGACAACAATAGCAATGCAGATGAAAACCAAATTGTTAGCTTGCACCTGTGTCATACACAGTCATTTCCCATGAATATGAGCGAAATTAAAGACCGCATCTCTTCAATTATTAACATTTGTTGTAGATAACACTGCGAGGATTGTGCTGAAGCAAGGCAGTTTTAGCACAGAGGACTCAGTGCAGCATGTGCTGGAAATCGAAATCACTGATGGAGGGACACCAGAACAGAAGAGCATTAACCTCCTCGAGATTAAAGTGTGCACGTGTCAGACGGGTCGAGTGGTGGAGTACTGTATGGCCTACGCCCGGACCGGAATGACTGTCAGCGCCCTCTTAGCCATTCTTCTCTGCATCGTCACCATCCTGGGTACATTTACACGCATCTCTTATGTCACTTGTTTTTCTTCTTTCTATTACAAAGATAACCATGAAAGGCCATAGACTCATTCCTCAATGTTTTCCTTTTTAAAAAGAAGCACATTTTTAAAAAGCAAAGCATCATTTAATCAGGCCCCGCAAAACAGATTATGCAGGACTCATGACCTGACAGGAGCATGGTTGTATTAATGATACATGTGAACATTTTAAATCCTTTCTTTGATGAAAGGCTTTTCTCCGTAATTTCCCAAGTGGAGACTCTGTATATTTTATTCACTATCTTAGGATCCTTTAAGTGGTCTGGTTGTATAAATAACCCAGGTACTGAACACTGTAAATAAGAGCATGTAAGAGAGTCATTTAGAGTACATATTTTTTGTCTTATTTACCACTTCCGGGTGCATATGTATCATTACTTAACCTAACATTCTAAAAGCACATACTAAAAGTTACATTTAAAATGTTGCCCCCTCAGTGACAGGCTTTTTCTGAACGTGTAAGATGACTATTTGATTGCATCTCTACACCTTCTCCAAAGTAGAGGTTTGCGCTTGCATTTCTAGATGTGAGAGCAAGAGTGATGACAATTAAGACAAGCAACTAATCTGCAGTCACACCATCAGACAGACGAGAAGTTCACAGACCACCATGATAATAAGAGACTTTCTTCTCAACGCCACCTTATGTTCTAAGAAACTTAGAAATAAACCAGGAAGATGTTAAAATGAGTATTAAAGACAGAAAAAAAGAAAATGATGTTGATATGGTGCCTATTTCTTCCATCTTTTTAGTCATCGTCATCCTCATCGTGTTGCGGAGGCGCTATCAGAAGGAAGTTTTGGTTACCAAGTCTTCGGGCGAGATCCACGAGCAGCTGGTGAGATATGACGAGGAAGGCGGTGGAGAAATGGACACGAATGGTTATGACGTCTCCATCCTGTCCTCTGCTTGTCATGACAGCAGTTTTCGGCCCAGCGCGGGGCCTTCGCTGTACGCCGTAGTGAAGAAACCGTCTGCTTGTAAGGGTGACATGGCCATGATGATCGAGGTGAAGAAGGATGAGGCCGATCATGACCGTGATGGGATTCCCTATGATACTTTACACATCTACGGCTACGAGGGATCTGAATCCCTGGCTGGTTCACTCAGCTCTCTGGACTCATCTTCCAGCGGGTCCAATCTGGACTACGACTTCCTGGATGAGTGGGGACCTCGTTTCAGGACCCTGGCTCAGCTCTATGGAGTAGATGGCTCGGATTCTGATAGCTCTGACTGATTTTTCTCAGGGCCAGGGTTATCAGGTAGTCATCGTTCTAGCAGGAAACATCAGCACCATGGGAGACCGCTATCTTCTCTTTATGGGACTTTTTGTAAGGGCCCCTTTAAGAAAGGGATTAACAAGTGCCAATACTTGTTTCCTTTATGCATTGTTATGAAATTATGATGAGCACTGTATTTGTAATTTTCATAGAAGACGTGTATGTTAGTAGAAAAACATGCCTTGGTTTTTCAGATGTGGGTTTTGTATAAAACAGCATTGGGCACTGGTTGGACAAATTCTGTGGTTTATGCTTACAGCAAATCATTTTAACTCAAAATATCAGATTTTAGTTTTTTGTTTCTTTCTGCGTGTATTGTATTACCACCCGATCTCATGAGAAAACATCATTATTTTACGATTTGACACCTTAGAGGTGAATGTGTACAATTAGGTTTGTACAAAAACACCAAAATATAACCTACCTGTAAACCTAACAAGTGACATAAAACTGAGATTATACAAATAATATGAATTTGCAACCAAACTTAAAAGTTACATGTGGCAATTAGATTGTGTTGTACGCAATAGTTTTTTTTTGTTTGTTTGTTTTTTTTACAACTTGTATTATCGGTATGCCATTTTTTTCTGTATACAAGTGTTTTCTGGACTCATAGTCAGTGTAATTGCAGAGCCAGCATTGTTCAGCAGACTCTTCTCATCAGGAAAACTACTGTATTGCCATGGGAGCAACTAAGGAAGTGGTGATAGCTGTACTTTGAAAGAATTAAAGGCTACTACAAAGTTTATTTGACAGGAATCATCAGCACATCGATTGTTATGAGTAAAGCCCAAATCTCAAAGGTCCACCATTATAAGGCAATTGCAGACGTCTCAGGAAACATGCAGTGAGTTGTATGCCTGTTGAAATGTGAGAAGTGGTCTGAATAACTGTATTACCAAGTGAATCATAAGTGTGGCTATATATTTAATGGCGCCATTGTTAACTTGTTAAATATTTTGATAATAGTGAAAACCAAAATATGTAGCAGGCCAGTCTTGCATTTAAGACTAAATAGACAAGAGGATCTCCTTTCATTGAAAAATGTGTAAACCGTCTTTATACCTTAAATATTTACCTCTGTGCACAAACTCTACCCTGCTTCCCCTATTAACCACGGGCACAATATGTGGAAGCCACCTTCTCCCTTTCCTGTAGGGAATTACACACCAAGCACTCTTCTCCTGTCTCGTTTACTATGAGCAGCTCTGTCACTGAAATGTCAACTTCCTGTCTGTGTGAGCACAAGGAAACGCACTTCCTGTTCCCTTATCTTTTAAGTGAAGGAACAGATTGAAACCGTTTTCCTGTTTTCTCGTCTTGGAGAAATAAAGAAAGAAAACTTAGGAGAGCAGGAAAATGTTAAAGAACAACATAAATCATGCTGTCTTGGACACAAAGGCATTGTCCTTCAAGACAAACGGTGCCAGTCTTGAATGTTTCTTTTTTTCCACCATTCATCTTTTTTAAATTATTTTAGAGAAATTGCTTTTAATTCTTATGTATTATTCTAGTTGTAGAATTAGCTGTTCAATCACTCGAGTATGTAACTACTGGGCAAAGACTATTAGAGTAAATGAAAATGAGATAGACTGCACATCTTCTGCTGATGGAAATGATTCATCACGTTTCTCAAAGAAATAAAAAAATTCAAAAAGTTGAAGAAAAACTGGATCTGTAACTAAAATGGCCTTCAGTTGATAGCATGTGTGATTGTTCATTTCTGTTATCATATTTCTTGTAGGTATGTATCCTTTGGATTAGCGGTTATCTACATTATTATGGCCAGTTTAAAGTGTATAGTGTGTCAAATAAGCATTTTTCTTAATGAACAAAAGTGTCTGAGATTTGTTGGGAAGATCCAGTAGATGTCAGTGTTAGGCAGTCAGACAAAACATTTCAGTATGTGGTTCTTGTGTGTGTTAAGAGGGACAAAAAATGTGCCTTTTTTCTATTGTTGCTATTGTTAAAAAGATTCTTTTTGTTATCTGTTTTGAAACTGCCAATTTTGTATTTGAATAATAAACTTCCATAAAATACTTCAAGTGTCCTTAATATAAAATATATTGTAGAAAAGCAAAGTTCAATGACAAAATGTGTGTAAGTGTGAAGGCAGAGAAACGTTTGTGTCTCGTTAAACAGATGTTGTATGGGTAGCAGAGGGTGCCTTGAGGTGAAGTTCACAATGTCTGTTGTTTATCGCGCAGACAAACAGATCGCACAGATAGCGGCACGTTAGCGGAAATTCCACAGTGATGTCATGCCTATAACACATCTGTGTGACACCCAGCTGGGACTTCCCGAGGCTGTAGTCTCAACGATTCATAGTGTATACAACGTAATTGCTTTCTTAAAATAAACATAGAGATAATGCAATGTAATAGAGGAAAAATCATCAAATGCACATTTGTCTAAATAAATCACACAGTGATTTACCATCACAATTTTCTTGTACATCCCATGCTGTCCTGTATAACCCAGCAGGATACCTATTACTAACTTCACTATTGTTTAACAGTTATTCTCTGGAAAAAGTTTTTTTTTTTTTTTTTTTTTTTTTTTTTATTTTAACCAAGTCTATTTTTGTTAATTCATTTTTCATTATGTTTCATGTTTAATGCTTAATTACAAATATTTAAATTTTATTTTTTAAAGCCTTATTCCAAAATGGATTAAATGCATTATTTTCCTCAAAAATCTACAAAAAAATAGCCCATAATGTGAAAGAAGTTTCTTTGCAAATTTAGAAGGAACAAGATGTTTCACCTTCCATCAGGACAATGACCGTAAGAACAGAGGGGCTTATAGACATCTCTGTGAAAGTCCTTTTGTGGCCCGGCCAGAGCCTGGGCTTGAACCCAATCAAATATTTCTGGAGAAACTTGAAAATGTGTGTTGGCTCCCACCCAACCTGACAGAGCTTAAGAGGTGGTGAGGAGAAGAATGACAGATAATTGCCAAATGATGATGCAAAACTTGTTGAATCATACACAAAAAGATTTGAGGCTGTAATTGGTGGCAAGGGTGCTTTAACAAAGTATTGAGAAAAGGTTGTTAAGTGATTTAAAAAAGAAAAAAAAAGATTTCAAACAATTGTGTTCTATATCTATCTAGCTATGTATCTATTATCTTATTATCAATGTCAAAACCACTTGTGCTGCTTAAGATTTTAGTGAAACCATGATACATTTCTTTTTTCTACAAGAACAACATTTAACTAATATATATTTATTCTGCAACAGTATAAATGTCTTACCTATCATTTTGGTTAATTGAATGTGAATATGTGAATAAAAAGTAGGCTACATATTCATTCATTCATTCAGTCAGTCACTCATTCATTTGCTTGCTTACCTCAAATAACTGTGATTTATTAGTAGAGATGTCACCAGGAAAACACATAGAATTGTAAATCCTTAATCCCTGAGTTTTTTTAGGCAAGTTCCCAAAAAAAATAAAAATGGCAAACAAGGATATGAATAAAACATAAAGGCAATATACATTTGGTCCTTTATCGATCGCTTTATTATTTATTGGGGGGGGGGGGGGACACATCACATTAAATTATGTTTTACAAACAAATTTCTGCTACGTACGTACGAATGATTAACCAGCCGTTTCCAATCTCCCTATTACCTAATTACCCTATCAGAGCTAAGACTTACCCTTAAATACTGCCAACTTCCTCTCCTCCATATCTATATTCTATGCATCCCCCCACCACCCCTTACACCACTTAACTGGGGATCAGATGTCGGGTCTCCGGCCAGAGGAGAACTGGCCCCTGCTAAGCCAGGTACCTCCCAAGGTTTTTTTTTTCTCCCACATGGAGTTTTGGTTCCTTGCCATTGTCACCTTTGGCTTGCTTAGTCGGGGACACCTGGTTTTTAGCTACCTCAGTTACCGCTCTAAACCGCTTATACGCTTATCGCTTCTCTAGGCTGAATTGCCATCCTAGTAATTTCAGCCATCCCACTCTCCTCCCGGGGGGCACGCGGTGATCAGGCCGGACACCTAGGGCCGGTAAATTCCCTAGGGCTCGAGGTCCGCCGAGCTCTCTGCCTGACTTTACACCAAACATGCTTACTATAGGTCAGGGGTGGCGAACATCGGCCCTGGAGAGCCGCAGCCCTGCAGAGTTTTGCTTCAACCCTAATCAAACACACCTGAACGAGCTAATCAAGGTCTGA
>JAUCMS010000127.1:18514164-18525754 GCA_032357445.1 Enteromius radiatus
GCAAAATTCAATGCGGCTTTGAAAATGCATTCCGAGCTGACCACGCCCACCCTCCGTCAGTCATGTGTTAGCGTGTACAATAGTAAAAATAGTAAACATTAGCATTAGAGATGCCACAATTCTCAATATAATATTGAACCGTTCGGTACGACAACACAGAGGCTGCAATACCAAAACAAACACTATGTGCAGAGGATGTGCACCAAAGCAATAACATACTACGGCAAGAAGGCGTGGGGTTTAATGCGCGTGCACATAATATACAGACTTGATTTTACAGCGTGAATCAGAGAGTGGATTAGCGGAATACTTTGTATTATTTTTGGAAAATGGCTGAGGCACGACCGAAGAAAAGGCGGTCTTCCACGAGTTGCGGCTCTACATGACAAGTGATACATGAAATGGTGACACTCGTATGCCATTTTTCAATTTTAGCGTTAGGAGCTTCTTGGTCTGTACTGTATGTCTGTTAGCTGGCACTTTCGATCGCGAGAACGAGCAATTCTGAAATAAGTGTTTCTGATGCACGTTTAAACAATTTAATATCTTACCCTTCCTTGACATTTCCACGAGTTGCTACTGTAGATATGACACTCGTATTTTTCAAAGTAATAGTTTGCAGCTTTTAGCATCATTAGGTTTAGGTCTGTAGGTCCTTGCTAGCTATAGTACTTTTGATCACAGGTAGGAAAAATTCCAGAATAAGCATTTCTTTGGCATTCGATTCTAGAATAGTTTTCAATATATCAGCTGTAACTAATAAAATAATATCGTAAAAATATTGTACAAAGACTTGTCATATAAATTTACTCACCGAACAGTTGGAGTTTCCTTGTTAGTTCTGTCGCTGTCTCTCTCGGGTTAGCGCCAACATTCGTATCAATGCGCTTGGGGGAGCTTGCTCTGTTTTGTTTTGTATTTACGTGAAACGTCAGCGGAAATGATAATCCTGCAACATCAACACATTCTCACTCCCAAGTGACTTTTTGACGCAAAGGGTCCTCACCGCTTCTATTCCTCACTCAAATAGATCGTTTTGCATCATGGTCATTGTATCTGCCTGCTATATTGTGTGTTTTATTGACAGATGGTAGGTTTAGGGACAGGGTTTGGTTTACGTGCTCATAAATGTCTAAATAATATAATTTAAATAAAACTGTTTTTACTGTTAATATGGAAAAATCATGCAATAAATCAAATAATTGTTTTTACCCAATATATCTTTTAATTATGCCGATAAAATTATAAAAAAAATATCGCCATATTGATGCTAAGGGTTTTGTATGTAAAACAACTGAGGACCCTTCGCGTCAAAAAGTGACGAAAAAGGGGTACCCTGATCGTCAAAATGCAACGCAAAGGGGTCTTCACGAAGCGTCAAAATGTGACGACTTGGGAGTGAGAATGTGTTGGCAACATCGTATTGGAATACAATCAAGAACTAAAAAATATGTAAGCAAATAAGTTCACACTTTATATTACTATGTCCTTACATTAAAAAAAAAAAAACCAAGGCAGATGTTTTCATAATGTATTGCAAAACACTTCTACTGCTATTAAGGTGGCATAAGGATAAGGCTAGGGACAGGTTTGGTAGTATGGGTAGGTTAAGAGTGGATTAAGGTGGAAGGGATGGGTCAACAGTGTAATTATGAATGTAGTTACAGAAATTAATTACAGATGTAATTACATATAGGTATTTTTATAAATATAAGTACAATGTAACAACATGTACACAATAAGTGCATTGTACCAAATGATTAATTAAATGCAAGTAGTTAAGGTGGGACTAAAATAAGTAATTTGCTAATAGTAAAAGAAAATCGTAAGATCAGAATTTCGTAAGATCAGTATGCATGTTGTTGGTGTAACGCCGTGGGCGTTGTTTGTTTATTTTTACCATGTGTTCCTGTCTGATCGTGTTCTCCCCCGCTGTCATTGTCATTTTGGTTTCTCCCTCATTAGTTGCATTCATGTCACCTGTGTTTTTCACCTGCCTGCACTTTCTGTCATTAGTTTCTCCCTTTATATACCGTTGTCTTTCAGTTTGATTCATGTCTTGTTGAAGTTCGTTTTGCCCGTATGTCTGTGCGTTTTTGCCGCTGCCTTGACAGCGTTTTGTTTTGTTTTTATTCAGTAAATGTTGATGCAATCGAGTCCTCCGTGTCTGCCGTCTTCTCTCTCAGCCCCGTTGTGAGGCGCGACGCTACACACACCACAGACACACGGACAAACGTAACAGTTGGCATATGTTGCATTGGTCAGTATTGTTGCATTGGTGCTACTTTAACATATTCAATCATCATTTGTCAGATCTTGGAAATTCTATCCAGTGGCAGTGTAAATTAGCCTTCAAAAATTCTTCAGAAAAACAGCCTAATTCAGAACCATGCCTTCTGAGTTTTTAAATGCACCAGTGATTCATCATGTGAGAAATATTTCAATACAAGTATGTATACCAACCAAACAGCTGGATTACTGAAACTGAGAATCATTCTCACTCTCAGAGAGCGAGAGAGATCATTTCTGTGGGTCAATAGCCAGTACTTGAAAATACAGAAGCCACTCTCAAAACACACACACATTGTTGCCATGTAATACAAATATGCAGAAATGTATAAAATGCTTATACATTTTAAGTATGGTAATAATAAGAGATGTCTTTTCAGTAAATTATGCAAAGCAAGTGATGCATGGCACAGAACGGCTCATGCCAAGAGCGAGGGGCTGTTGAGATTTGAAACAAGCAATGGCAATTCATCTAATGGCTTATGCACATTCTGTTCCCATTTATATCTGCTGAGCTGTTGCATTCTCAAATCCCAAAGGTGTGATCTTGTACTAGTGTGAGAAAGTGTTTCACACTTTCACTTAGAAAATGCTGACCTGCTGTACTATACCTCCTCTGAGATTTAACAGCTGCAAAAAGACAAGTAAAGTAAAGGGGCTTTCCTGAGTTGAATGTAAGCCACAGTAAAGTTACCCTGACAGCTATACAGCCACTGTTGTATCAGATCCCAGTATGTTGTCTTTCCTCTGTCCTTGCGGTGATAAAAAAAAACAAGAAATTTTTAAATGCCAATACAGTATATGTGGCATTACTCTCTACATATGACTGTAAAATACCAGATTATTTTCCCTAAGATCTTTCACATTCAGCCATAACCAGCCAATGTCTGACACACATTCCTATTCATATAGTTTTATTTTCTGTAAACACAACTTGGCTGTTCCAGTCACAGAGTGATCACTCTCATGAGTAAGTACTGTTTGTTTTTGTGTAAGTTTGCATGGTATTGTGACATGGTTTTGTTTTTTCCCCGATCTATAATACCTGGCTGAAATGTCTTAATGCGAGTGAAGCATTTTGAATATGACAGGCTGCTGTTACTATGCTGTAACTTATATAATATAAATAATACGATATAAAAACAATATCACGAGTGCATGATGAATGCTGCTTGACGTTATTGTTGTTTGTTTTTCTTGAACTGTAATTCCTGGCTGAAATGTTTTGAAATCGAGTGAAATGTTTTGAATATTACATCTACATGTCTTTGGACGAGACTTTTGCCGTCACATTAATGGGCCATTAGGGGAGTGGTCTTTGTCTCTTCAGGTGAGAATCACTGAATATTAATGGCCATTATCACTACCTCGCATACAAGCTTTCAGCCTCAAAACATGTCTTTTAACATTTAAAACATTATATTGTTTTCTGTGAATAAGTAATTGAAATGATTTTCACATCATTCTGATGTAAATATTCTAGCCTAATAGTCTGGTTACTCTAAATTCTTATTCAGGACCATTCACTATGGCTTGTATGGCCTTATTTCAGCTAGTTTTAACTTACTAACGTTTCTAAAAAATGCAAACATGTAGATCCATCCTGGTCACATATTATTGTAGCAGAGTTTCTGCTGTATACAAAAACAAGTATATGTTGGTCAATAGCATGTTATAAGTAGCTGAAATAACCACAAATATCAGAGCATGTCAAAACATCTCAGGGACCCCAAAATCACCTAAGACCCCAGAGGGTTAATGTCTAGCTGATTTTTTTTTTCAGATGCAATTATGTGTAGCTCTTTACTTAATGGCAGTAGTGCAATATATATATATATATATATATATATATATATATATATATATATTATATCTGTCATTTGTGATTTTTTTTTTAATTAAGTAACTGAAATAAGCAGCACAAGTCTTCAACATTTGTCACCGTGTACAATCTATTTGGAAATAAACTTCAGTACTGATGTGTATATGACAGTGTTTATTAACAGGCTGTGTCTTGGAGTCCTGTATGTGGAGGAAAAACAACAACAAAAAAATACAGTGTGGCTAATTATTTCTGTAACTTATTAATTTGTGGTCATGCCAGTCTATTTTAATTGTGGCCATGATTTAACTAAAATGAAAGGAGCAGATGTCAATAGGCTTCTGTGCTGTTGAAATTGTATTGCCATTAGGACAGGTGATTTCTAATTCCCAGCATGTTTTGCATGTGACTTGGTGGAAAGAGCATATGTAGGCTAATGCTGAAAATGTGTTTTTACATTTTATTCTTTCTGACAACAATATACTTGAACAAAATAAGAAATAGGATGGTGTTTAATGTTCTGTTATGCTGAAATTGAGAAAGATCCATGTAACAGTGAAGTATTGAGAGATACAGAGACCTTAGAGACCCTAACCCTAGAGTCCATTTATTTAATGGCATTTTACTAGCCTATACGAAGTATTAACTAGAAGGTTATGATTTTTCTTTATTTTTTATTTCTATTTATGCATAGTATACTCTCCCAGTAGGCTACTATTCGTCTGTCGTGAATGCAGTGTTCTCTCTCTCTTTCTCTCTCTGTATAATGGCACAGCATCACCTGCCCTCATTTCTTTATTCAGAAAGCCTTATGAAGTGCCAGGAGACTCAGCCATGAGGTGGCGAGGATACAGATGCATCAGTTGTTTACTGTGCTTTTTTACAGTCGCTTTAATGAAAGTGCCGTGATCAAGTAAGAAATCGTTTTGGATTCGGAGTAAAGCGGCGTTTGCGCAGCTCTGTCAGATGATTTGATGTAGCCTAGTCTGTGATCGGTGGCACATGCACGCATAGAGAACACGATCGCGCGAGACGTTTAGACATGTCGAGGAGCTGAATTTGCAGGATTGTGGTTAAACATGTCTGAGGAGGTTAGCAGAGTAAAATTCATTTGCAGCTCTGAGTCCATATGGGCTTTTTTAGAGCAATCCGATGAACACTGACGTCCAAGTTGCATGGGGCTATTTTCTTCTCTGCGAGCGGGTAAGTAGGTTACTTCACCTGGTTCCTTAGCTTAAAGTCATACCTCTACACAAAATGTTCTCGTTTTACTCTGTTTCACAGACTGATCTATTTACGCTGAAACAGTCACTAAACTATTTTATCAGGTAACCTTTATAAATGTAGAAACATTTATAAACTCGTCAATATAAAATACTGAATGAAATCTGACTACGTTAGGATTCACACATCAAAGTATTTTAATGGTGGCTAACTAACGCATGTTTTAGTTATCTTCGGGTTTTTTTTTTTCACATAATATGCACAAACTGATTTTAATATATAATATGACATATAAAAAAAACGAAAACAGACAAGTAAAGGTCACTATGTACCACTCATATATTGTTAAAGTACTAGCTTGTTGCTGTAGTTAGTTGGTCTCCCATGATTCTGAATGATTGCACCTGCACACACACACTTGAGATAGCAAGATCCCATGAGATGTGACACTGTCAGCATCAACCCTGCAAGCAGGGATGCAGAATTAAAATAAAACAGTACCTTATAACAATGATATGAAACAGTTTCCCCCCGCTGCTTTCTCTCTCTGTCCCCTTTCTGATTTCTAGTTCTCCTCCTGCATTGTCATCTTGTTTTCGGTACTTCAGATATAATCAAGGCTGGCAAGAAAACATGTGAGTACTTTTTGTTTGAGTGTGTTATGCATGTTTTCGGTAATTCACTTGTGAGTCCTGAATAATTAGCCAGAGAGTTTCTTTAGTTTATCACTTTATGTGTGCCATTACATTATCAGCTATATTAACCCTTATGTTGTGTTCATGAAAATATCTAGTACATTTTAGAATTAGCCAGAACAATAAAACAAGAACAGATTTAAAGTTTAGGTTCCATTTTTATATTACAGTTGTGTTGTTTTTGAAAAGTGTTTAATATGGTCAAATGCAAAAAGTAAATCAATCAATCGGCAGTGGCTTGGCTAATGAGCCCTTGTAAATTATGCTACATTACATAAAATAAATAACCCAGAGTATTGACTTAGAAGTCATCAGGTTGTAGATGATAAAGATGCTGTTCTTTGCACTTGTTAATGAACCCTTTACATAATCAAGCAGTTCAGTCAAACTCTTTACAACTCTATTCAGATTTTTCATGATCAAACTGGAGTTAAAGAAAAAAGTAAGACTTATAATCTTTCAAATCTGAAATTATGTCAGACTAACGCTGCCTTCTTGTGCTATTGACAGAGTCATGTAGCTGTAGCTGTAGTGGAAAAAATAATAGCAATAATAAAAAGAATAGCAATTCTTGTCCCCTACAGCATTAAAGTTTGTGACCGCCCAACTCAAAAACTTTAGTATCAAAATTATCTCAGAGTAAATATGACTAATATGATCATATGAAGTGTCAAAGATGGTTAACTGGTGTACCAGTCTGTATAAATGTTGTCATAACTGACTTGATATGTTTTGGCTTGGAACGATGAACTTGTCATAAATAATATGATGAGTCTGTGGTCATGTGATTGAAATAATGTGGGTGGTCACTGGGTGAGATGTATCCACAGGGCTTTTAAAAATCTGGGGGGCAGTCGCTCCCTTTCTTACTCACTCTTACTCTCCTTTGATCTCTCTCTCATTCCCACAGATGAGAACATCATCCTTCTTTGCAAAAAGGAGAAGGTCAGAATTGGAACTTGCCTGGTGGATCGTTTAAGATGTTACTATAGGAAAGACTGTGGCAGGGAGTACATGTTGATGAAACTGATTTGTTCGGGTAAGCAAAATGTGCAATTTTCAGTATTCTTTAAATGTACAATGTTTTCAGAGAGTGGAGATCCTTTACTGTCTCCCTGAGTGCATCATTTGTATCTCATTCATTGTTGGTGCCTTACAAGCACATCATGGAATTATAGACCACGATTTTATGCAGATTTAGAGAACAGAGGTTTCACACACTCGTAATGTTGATACCAGTTTTTATCCTGAGGAATAAACAAACAAACCAAACTGTAGGCAGCTAGTTGGAGGTCGAGACAGAAACCATGGCAACGCGGCTTGTGATTCAACTGGGCTATCTTGACACTGAGTTGATTAAGCAGTGTTGTTTTAAAGGAAGCACTTTTTCTCCTCACTTTGCCTGGCAGCCTAAATGAGCCCAGAAATACAGCACAACAAACTATAAAGCAAGTAAACTACCACTTCAAGAGTGCCAGAAATGTAATCTAAGAATGAGAATTTAAATGTTTTATACTTATATCTTTCTGAGACTGAGGCTTATATCTTGCTGGATTACATAAAAGCAGGTTATCAGCCATCAGGGATTGTTCTCTACCCTACCCTGTGCAAACAAATCCTTTTAAAAAAAGAGTTCTGTTGGTCCATTCAATATGAGTAAAATGGTTTCTGAATGTCAATATGTGCCCAGGGGAGTGCACTTTTCCTTTCAAATTTTTAATCAGAATCTCATCTTTTGTTATTGCTGTAATTATTAAACAAGACCAGTACTGTGAACCCTAAGGCAAAGCTTGTGATTATGATACTGTTCTTTCACTGACATATAATCTTGTTCGCTAAGAGGCCACCGTCCTCTTTTAAACACCTTTGTAAGACAGGCATCCCCCTCAGCCATAGCGCATTTAGGGCATTGCTAATTCGAACTGACCTTTCGCTAAACTGTTTACAGGCAGAGGGAATTGTATCCACTTGAACTTACTGTATGATGTCACAAGGATTTCAACACGTAGCAAAAGTTTAACCTCACATATTTAAACAACCTTAAATAAACCTATATAGAAAAACCTACTGTAAATTAGATCATATATTCTGTACATCACCAGTAGCTATGTTTCCATCCACCTGTTTTTATGTGCATTTTGGAATATTGCGTAAAATATTTTTATAAAAAATTGATCAAATAAATAATAATGAATAAATTCCTCTGTGCGCATCGAAAAAGTCATGTCACTTTGCGCTATGAGATGGGATAACTTGAATGTTGTTCACACAGCAACAATATGTTGTTATGGCCATTCTGAAATGAATGAGCAAAGTCTATCGTATAAGTATTTCTGTATAATAACTGTCCTAATTGGTGAGAACAGGCCTTTACACAACTGCATTCCCAAACAGCAGCATCCATATTCAAAAGCATTGACCGCATTTATTGTGTTTACTTGTAAACACAATAAATGCGGTCAATGCTTTTGAATATACAAACCCATATTTACACTTTGATTTGTACGAACAGCATGTCTTTCCGCTGGTGCTGACACAGAAGAGGGTACGCTATGTGCGTTGTTCAGCTGATACTGTCCAAAGTGTTTTGGATGTTGTTTTTCCTTCAGTAAAAGTTATGTACACCTTTGTAATTCTGTCCAATCTTAAAATGCTTTTTTGCTTCAAATATAAGAAACTGATGTGATTCTTCTCATAGTGGGTTGTCCCTGTGGAAAATGTGGGCAGGCGCTAATGCACTCTTTGAAAATTGTCTTTCTTTGGAAATTGTTGCATCTTGTTTGTTGTTGTGTTTGTTAAGAAATATTCTCAGTAAAAAGTAGATAATGAGGCTCTATGACAAACCATGTACTGAGGTGGATAAGATTATATCAACACATAAGCAATTTCTATTGCAATGTATGAATGTATGAGTACTGTCAGACTCTTTCAGAGTGAATTTACCTGAGGTAGTGGTTTGTTGTACCTTACAGTGAGATCACTTAAAATATTGAAATGTACTGTATGTGTGCGCCCTGCTGCATTGCCCAGATTTTAAAATCTGATGTGCAATGCAGAAGTTTGCAGATAGCAGGACTCTGTTCTTAAAAATGTACTCAAAATAATATTCTCTGATACATGATACATTGCTCATCTATCCAACACTTTAAATGTCACGGTAACCCTGTGCTCCCTGCAGCCAGCTATTTCCCTGGCTCCCAGCATGCACAGCAGAAGAAAATAACAAGAAATAAATACTGATAAAAGGCTACATCATATTGGCTGTCAAGGACCAAAGGACAAAGAAGCACTATAAAAAGGTCATAAAAAGTATCCCATGCAACTTCTTCCTGTAGAACTGTAAACCTATGCAGGGTGTTATACGCTGAAAAGATTCATCATCAAATCTTGGACCACTTTATGATACTTTTTTATACTGCGTTATTTCCTGGACTCAATTCTCATTTACCTACACATTAAAAAAAATTGGTGTTGGTGTGATTTGTTAATGTTTTTGATGCCCACCAAGACTTCTTCTGAAGGACAAAGTAAAACAATAATATTGTAAAATATTATTACAATTTCAAATAACTGTTTTCTATTTTAATATATTTGAAAAATGTTATTCAGTCCTTTGATAGCTGAATTTTCAGCATTGCTACTCTAGTCTTCAGTGCAACATGATTCATCAGAAATCATTCTAATATTCTGATTTGGTGTTTAAGAAATGTTTATTATTATTATCATCAGCGTTATCAGTGTACAATATATATATATATATTTAATATAAATCTTATTTAGCATAAATGTGACATTTTCTGAAATATATGGGTATTTTATTTGCAAAAACATATAACTCTAAACCCTAGTTTATTTTTTTATATATCTTTTCAAAAATCATGTTTTTAATGGGTTTTATTGTGTTAGTTGGTAAACTAATCAAAATAACCCAATTACAGTTTGATTAAAATTTGTCAAAATGATTTTTAAGAATAGTTAAAAATCTGCTTTTGCAACTGAACTCTTCATATTATATATATATATATATATACATATATATATACATACACACATTATAAAATATTTGAAAAAAGTGTGAATTCACCTTTTGTGAAGATGATTTTTCAAGAAAGAAAAGCAAACCATACAGGTTCGGAAAAACACTATTTTATTTCCCACGTTTCTCTGTTACGTGTCTGTTTGAAGAATGTAAGAATAGAATACATTCTAGGCCCATATTTTCTATATACTGTATATACACTGTACATTACCTGGCTGATTTTTCATATTACTTTGACCAATTAAAGTGTTAGTATTGATCAGCAGTTTGCCTGCTGTGTTGCCATTTCCTCTCCTCCTGACGCGACCTTCCATCAGGCTCTGTCTCAGCTGGTTAGCTCTTTGTGTTGCAGTCAGGTTGGTGACGCTGGCTCTAGCCCACTGGGGATGCCCCTGCTGTGCGTGTGGAAAAGCACACCCATCTTATCTCTCCCTGCATCATAGGCACAGACAACATCCACCATTATTGCTACTACAGCCCACTCATAAACACTCGCCCTCCTACAGTCATCCCAGAGGGAGGCTAAAAGAAGCGGCAGAGAAAACAAGGAAAAAGCAAGATTCAAAGTGGTAGAAAATGCTGCCTTTGTTGTTGCATCAGATTCACACATGGTTGCTTCTCTTCCTGTCACATATCGTACGCTGGCTAAATGCTCCTTCTTTAAACTTGCTGTCCTCTGGTATTGACTTTCACGGCTACTTTCAAGTTCATGCAAATCCCAGATGTAGAAAGACTTTGTTTTGTTTGTTTCGAGTGCATTAGCATTTTAATTCCAGAGCGAGAGAGAAGGCCTCTCCTGCTGCTGCTCTCATAAACGCTTCCAATTAGATGAGCAACGGGTTTTGAGTTTTGGGTTATCAGAATGAGCTTTATTACAGACCTCCCTCAGGAGGAGTACCCACGCTGACATACATCCTTGCTTTGTACAGCTGTCAATGTCAGTGGTCTACATTAAAACAATATTAGTCCATCACAGCTTTACGTCTAGGTTACGTAGGTAACCCTCGTTCCCTGAAGGAGAGAACAGAGACGTTACATATGGGAACTTGTATGAGAGACCAATCACCTTCGATTTTAAGAAAAGGCCAATGAACATTGCCGTGCACTGATTGCATCCAGGTGCACCTCATCACTACATGAGTATAAGAGGGCGCGGATGCAGTGCACCTGCAGGTAACCTTTCCAATGCCCTGAGGGCCAATAGGGGGCCCCACAGGAATGCCCGTTGTAACTGAAGCAGGAGTTCTGAAGGTCTGGCTATGCGAGTATATCCTCCGGTATTCATAGCGGTTTTCTTTGGCCAAGGCCTGCCCATAAGGTCGTTTGACCGATATGTCAAACAACCAATCACAGTTTGTTTTGTTCAGCGTCACGTTTCGAGGCGTGGAAATGTCCCCACAACAACAGTTCAGCGTGCAACAAGTCAGTTCACATGGAAAATCCTGATGAGACGCTCGCGGTAAACATTTGTTTGAAGCATATCTCTCCACTTTTTAACACCCACAAGCAATTCTGGAGAAC